>SCLH01000944.1:0-31573 GCA_004367855.1 Oikopleura vanhoeffeni | reverse complement strand
AACAACTATGGTCTGATTTCGAACAGAAACGGTGCTAGAGATCAAAACATAATTTTTATAAAAAACTTAAATTTTTTTCTAGAATCCGCTGTGTTCAGAATCAGACCATAGTTGCAAATATCGTTCCCAGCAAACCGTACCCAAGGAATCTTTTGGTGGCATTCAATTTTTTAATTCCCACTTTTATATTCAAAATTGTCGATTTCGCGCACTTTTTTGTCGATTTACAGCCAATCGGGTGGAAATTCAAAAAAGTACGACCGATTCGAAGTTCACAACCCCTTGAGCTTGTTACATTCCGAAAATCACGTTTTTTGCATTTCCACAGAAAAAGACTTTTATCAAAACGTCGAAAAACACCCTTTTTCGGCACATTCAACCATATTGCTGACCTCTGAAGCAAAAATCGAAAAAAAAAGAACCGATTCACTAAAATTCAGACAATTATCCAGATTCTCACCAAACCTCAAAACTTTCCGATATAAGCTCTAGGATCCTTGTTTATTTGAAAAAAGCTGAGGGACTCGTGTTTAACCGGGGTTAACCAGATGGTTGGTGGGAGTGGTACTAAATTGTCTAATGGAATCGCGAGATCAAAGATAGATCGTCTTAAAGTTTTTTTCAAAAATGTCCAGTCTGCATTTGTCTAACCGTACGAAGTCTCTGAAATCCCAAAAATCACTAACACCACCCCCTTAAATCAAAAGTTTCTAAATTGTTAGCTGCCTACAATAAATCTGATTTGGACGTAGTTGAACTATTAGTTCCTTAATAAACGAACAACGAATTCCAATGCAGCAGCGATGCTTCATTTCACCTACGCTTCAAAAAGCATAAATCCCGGACTTAAGGGATGGTGTGGATGAATTTAGACATTTTGGAGGCTTGGTACGGCTAAACTGATGACGGTAGACCATTTCNATGTCCAGTCTGCATTTGTGTGACCGTACGAAGCCTCTGAAATCCCAAAATTCACTTACACCAACCCCATATTAAGGGAGGTTATTATAACCAATTAGAAGGGACGGGAATAACTCTGCAAGCACAACTTTTACTTTTTATTCCTTCATAACAATCTTTTAAAAATGTCAAGAATGGTAATTCGTAATCTCTAAAAGTAATTTTTGTCTAATTTTTCATCATAGCATGTTCGACCAACTGGTAAAGTAAGCGGTAAGTTAACCGCGATCAGAATTTTCGAAAGTCATGTTTTTTCACCTTATTTCAAAAGAATTGATATTTCTACAGAACATGTATTTTGGACAGACAAAATGTTGTTTTTTCGATAATTACCTTCAAAAATAACGTAAAGTGCCGTTTTTGGCCATATTTGTCACTAAATATCGTATTTTTTCATCGTATTAACAAATAAATTTTTCATACGCAGTGAAAATTTTCGAGGTCATTTAGAAAAAACTGATATTGTCTGAATTTTTAATTTCAGATCTTCACTCCCAGAATAACATTTTCAAAATTATGTTTTGAGCTCAGGGTCATCGTATAAAATTTTAAATAGTATGAAACCATTTGCAACTATTATGTTTCTGGAAAAGAAAGTTTAAACTATCGCCAAATTATTTACTGTTTTCGCGCGAGAGCAAAGTAAAAATTTCTATTCAAGATACAATCAAAATATTTTCATGGAAATTTTGGATTTTTCACAATTTTTAAACTATATATGACTAAACAGGCCACGCCGAGACCAAAAATTGTGAAATTAAGTTCACAGTACTACGAGATTAGAAGGACTGCCCATACTGTATATACTTTACAACCCCTGAAATCACAGAAGAAAAAGTTCCGCCAAGGCACCAGAGCCGATATAACTTTTGCCATATTAAGTCGAAAAGTTATATTTTTGCATCAATCAATTCAAATTCTTGTATTTGATTTTAAGTTCTACAAAATTCAGTTGGAAAACCAAAGTTGGAAAACAAAATAGAGTTTAATGGTACCAACGCACAAGTATCTGCATAACGTCACATTTCAATTCGATTAAATCTTTATATCACCAATCAAAAGTTATTTTTAAAAAGTGAAAAAAATGATGAAAAATCATCATTTTTCTGAATAATCACGATTTTTTAAGAAAAATGGCTATTTTTCAAATTAAAAGTAGATTATTACACTTTTGTAATATTTCTCAGTTGATTAAGTTATCAAATGATAGTTTGAACAATTGTTGATGGATCAAATTAATTTTTATTATGAATAATTTTTCATGAAATACTTAATCGAAAATTTTGAAAGTTTACTTCCAAAATAAATATCTGTTCAAAGATACGAATTAATTTTTTACGGAAAATTTTTATAATGTTATTGGAAAAAATAATTTCGTTACATTTATTTTGCTCATTTGAGAAGGTTTTAGGTAGCCTTGAGCCGATATATCGGCTCTGTGATTTCAAGGGTTAACCCTCCGAAGCATGAAGAAAAAAAGTTCCGTCGGAGCATAATAGCCTTTCGGGAGGCTATTTTTCTAGCGTTGTTTACATAAAAGTCTTATGAGATCAATCTTCAATTTTCCCTTTTTGATCAAGTTGAATTTTTAAATTTTCGAAAAAAAAAAATTCAGATCTTAGAAATTTTGTGTTTAATTCCAGAAAAATTTGTTTGAAAAGCAAGGTCAATTGAACCATGTGATACTACCTCATGGTTGGCTCCAAGAAATGTTTGTTCATTTCCATAACTGCACAGTTCTTTTTCCTACTCAATCGTGATGTCTGATTGACTTTATCTGTTTGAAATCAAAAAATTTTTTTAAAGAAGTTCTATATATTCATGAAAAATTCGGATCAAAAATTATATTTTCGAAAGTGAAACTTAAGTTAAAAATCGCTTAACAATAAACTCGTCATAAAATTTGAACCTAGTATCCGAAAAATATTAAGGAAATATTTTTAGATTTACATTGTTGAAATGTAAAATGTATTTAAAAGAGAAGTTTCTGCGCTCTTTTTTCATAATTTTTGGCTGATTTGAAGTGGCTTTGGCCTTTCAAAACGCTTTATGCCTTGGAGGGTTAAGTGGTCTGCTGGTGTTTGGTGGATCTTTTTTTGCGAGTAAAAAACTGTCAATATAAACAAGTTTTTTGACAAAAAATTATTGAACCAAATATTTTGATGTTTATTATTGTATTAATTAATGGGAATAAAGTATATTCATTAACACGATTTAAGTTTATCCGGATGGTTTTCAAAGTTGATCATGTTTAAACTGTTTTTATTTAAATGTTTATTTCTGGAAGAAAATTATTCTGTTGATTCGATTCGTTTTGGTTTTTGAATAATTAACGCTCCCGCTAAAGTTTGAGGAAATGGTGATTTAGTGTTTCAGGCAACCATAAAGCAGCTATTAAAGGTTAAACTAATGAATGGTTCAATATCGAAAAACTCAACTTGCTCAATGAACTCGCAAAAATGAACAAGAATGACGCTTTAATAATGCATCCACCACAAAATCGAATAACCCTTAAGACAATATCGCAAAATCTCTGACCTGAACCTAATCCAGCTGTTCCAGTGGCAATTCCAAAAATTGTATACGGAAGCCAAGGAAATTTATCTTGTAACACAATAATTTGAGTTGCTGCTACTCCGCCAATTCGCGACGCCATATATGCCATACTCAAACCAGTTGATCGAACTTCAGTTGGATATATTTCCGGCGCATATATAAAAATCATTCTAAGTTCAGAAGTTAAGGTTGGGTATTTTATTAAAATTTAAGTACTGTGCAAATAATTGTTTAAATTATCTCAAATTAAACTCAGTTAATCGAGAAGATGCTAAAAAAATGCAAAAAAGAAGATATATAAATGTTGTGTTCTTTTATTTAAAAAATCCTTATTTTTAAACAAAAGAAGAATTTAAAAAAAAATGTATTCTTTTGTGTTTTCAAAAACATCTTAAAAGGCTTTAACAATTACTGATACTAGATTTTTCGATCACAACGAGATCGACTTATAATTATGATTATAAAAAATCAACAACCGTCAATCTGAATAACTAGTGACCTTGTGCCAGATTGTGGTAACTATTTTAAATCGGATACAAAATTTCAGGGCGGCCTGTCAGAGAATGTCGAAATTGATACGGATACAGGGGGGGCATATGCCCTAAAGTTTTTTTGCCTAAAACTTTGGAGATATTTGCAAATTCAGCGGTATGGCAGCTCTTTGTTACTTGGAGGCAAATTATAGGAATTTTCTTGCACAAAAATTTAGGAGATATTGGCAAATTTGACGATATTGGATCGGATTATTGCACCCCTTCCTGTATCATGGTTTTCAGAAAAAGTCTGATCATCTTTCTAAAGTCAGCGATTTGGTCAGTCTCGAAGACTTAATATTTTCAATCAAATTTTTAACCCTTGGAGGCTCCAAGCCGATTTTTCGGTCCGACTTGAGCGCTCATTACGGAAAAGTAAAAGTGCGGGCAACTATTATCTCGTCCTCGAATTAAGTAGACCTAAACTTCTAATACAGCAGGGTCCCGGCGGATAGGTGAAATCAGGCAATAGGTGAAGGTTTGAGCGAAAAAACTTTTCCGCGGATAGACGAAAGGCAAAAGATAGGGTTTTTCAAAACTTCTAGGGAAAGATAGGCGTTTCGAAAAGCCAAAATAATAGGCATATTTAAAATTTTTATGAATGACAAAACTATTTTAATATTTGCGTTTTTTCTATTTATCTACTATCGGGATAGTACCGATATGTAAATTCCGAATCTCAATCGTGACGTGCGAGTTTTAACGTAGGCGATAGGGATATTCAAAACATTTTCTCTTTTTCGAGGTAAGTACAGTTGATTTGCCTCCAAAAATCTGCACAACAATTTTTGTTCAATAAATCCCAGCAATTATTTCATAGGCAATTTTTCACGATAGCTATTTATTTCTTTCGTTTGAAAATAAGAGTTGAGACATCTTCTGGAATATTCTCTGCGATATAAGTGCATGACAACCACAGTCCTACACATTTCTTTGTAGTGGTGTATTCAGGACACAATTTAATTTCCAGTCTGGTCGATATAATTCAACGCAATTTAGGGCAGCGATTATATGGGGGGGGAACCCCCAAACCCCCTAGGTGTGTTGATTATAAGTGCATGACACCACAGTCTACACATTTCTTGGTAGTGGTGTATTCAGACACAATTTAATTTCCAGTCTGGTCGATATAATTCAACCGCAATTTAAGGGCACGATATATGGGGGGGACCCTCAAACCCCTAGGTGTGTTTCGATTATAAGTGCATGACAACCACAGTCTACACCATTTCTTTTGTAGTGGTGTAATTCATGACACAATTTAATTTCCAGTCTGTCGATATAATCAAACCGCAATTTAGGGCGCGATTATATGGGGGAAAACCCCTCAAACCCCTAGTGTGTTCTGATTATAAGTGCATGAACAACCACAGTCACAACATTTTTTGTAGTCGGTTGATTCATACACAATTTAATTCTCCAAGTCTGGTCGATATAAATCAAACCAATTTAGGGCACGATTATATGTGGGGGAACCCCCAATGACCCTAGGTGGTGGTTTGATTGATAAGTAATATAACAACCCAAGTCTACACCATTTCTTTGTAGTGGTTATTAGACACAATTATTTCCAGTCTGGTCAATTATAATTCAACCCAAAAAGCGGCAACGTTCTCCAAATCAAATGAAGTAAATATTTCAAAAGAAATATTTAAATTGTCCGCCAATGGTAAATATAATAATCGAAATTTTTTCTTTTCAAAAACACAGATAAATCCGTGTTTATGTGAAAAATCTTCAGATAAGTTATATTTTGTATTTGGTGAAATTGTTCGCGACAATTAAAAGTTTCCACTCTTTCCAGGTTAATAATAATAAAATAATATTGATATTAATAATATGTTATCAAAACCAGACCGATTTTTTCAATGTTCCAGCAAATGGCCACTTTTTTTTCTCCGGAGAAAAAAGAAGCCCAATTAAGACTTTGTTGTTTTTAGGGACCATTTTTTCTCCCAGTCAATACGCTGTCTAGCGCATTGGGAGAAAAAAATGGCCCAATGTTAATAAAAACTCGGCATTAGAAATTTGATTTAATAATATTGGCCGAATAAACAAATAAATGCATTCTAGAAGCTAAATTCAAATGCTACTAGCGGTGAGTCAATAATCGAAAGAGTATAGTTTTCTTAGTTTCAAAACCGTCACTTTTCATTTTCAGTAAAAATGGCAAAAAATCAGCCTTAATTCTTCATCGACACCCTTTATCTAAATTAATAAAATCTAGACCTTGTTTTATTGACCAATCAGAGCGTATCTTCTCAGCTGTCGCGAAGATAGGTGAATCCGGCGGATAGGTGTAAATCGGCTAAAGTGAAGGGTTTTGGAGCGAAAAACTTTTCATCTATCCGCCGGACCCTCTGTGTTAGTATGTAATATCACATTTTGACTTTATTAAGCCTAATAGTAAAGGAAATAAAAAATGTTGCTTCAAACCTAACGGCCAATTTATTGTGAGCAAATGGGAAGACTCAGAAAAAAACAAAAAAAAAGATTGGAATTTGATTTTCTAATAGGTGACTTCCTCAGAAATACCTGCAATTTTTGGGTCTTTAATCTACAGTGTTTTCCGCTACAACGACCTTAACTACGCAATTTAAGCGAAATCACTCTTTAAAGAATAAGAAATTTACTGGAGCCGCCAGGACTAAAGATTGAAAATGCAGCAGTTTCAGCAATTTGAATGTCACTAAAAAGTCCTCAGATTAAAACAACTGCAAATTCTGGCATTTAATCTACAGGGTTTTTGAAAATAGTCGGAGCCTCGAAGGGTTTGAATAATTTGATCATCCAAAGAATTAAATTCGATAGTCATTCAAATGTGATGATTGAAGTTTACACTCGCAATAAAGCGTGCTTAGTGCATTTGCCAAGTAAAAGATATATTTCAATATTTTAACAAACTCTTGGTTGTTTCGAGATTTAATTATTACATATATTTTTTATTTCAATCATTTATCCCGATTTCAAGTTATGATAACTACGGTTGTGAATATGACAAACTGACGCAACAATATGCAGGAAATTATGATTCGAGAACAACAAATATTTAAAGTACAGACAATGGAAATTCTTTTCTTTCGATATTAGTGTTAGTTCAATGATTAAATTCCTGATGAATAACCTAACAATCGAGATTTTATAGAACAATTAGCATTAATTATGTTAAAAAAGGTTTTTTCGAGGATTCTAGTTCATAAAAAGTTTAATTTTTTCTTTGACTAATATGTTAATAACTTAACTCACGCGGAAGTTCCAGAAATGAGAAATTTCCGAAAACGCAAGCCACTGATATGCAGTTACAATAGATTTGTTCCATCAATAATTAAGCATTATACCAATTTCAAGCAAACAATACTAGCAAAGCATTGAGCTGACGGTTAAAGTTTCCGTCTGAAAGTACCCATTGACATTCAAAAACAAAAGAAAATTTCGAAAACTTTTTCAAGTGGAAAAACAAAATTGTATTCAGGGAATTGAAAACTACTGTATTTTCAATATTGAATGCTTCATGCTTTAACAAAAATATATTCCATATAAATTTTAGTCGTTCAAAGTGTAGGGCACTTGAACAAGGCATTAAGACGATCTTACATATATACATTCAAATCATGCAGAATCAATTTATAAAAAAAAAATGAGTCCATATTTGTCAATATTCGAAGCCAGTTTTGTCAACTTCTATTTTCTCGAACTATATATTTTTTGTGCTTTCTTGTAAGTTGTTTGTTTAATCATATTATCTTTTTTTATGAAAGTTGTTTTAACATTAAAAATTTGGTAATTAGCGTTGGAAATTATGTCAAATATATTCTCATTACTCTCAGTCAGAAAAAAGTTGTCAATTGGGCCTATTTATTTGAAATAATTTTTAGAGAACTGAATAGAACTGGTACTTTCTAAAAGCCAATTTAATATATTAAAATGTTTGCTAAAGATTCTTGTTTAACAGCTCACACCCAGAAAAAGAACTTGACTCAACCCAAAAGCCCATTCTAAAGAATACTTTGAGCCGCTTATCAACGGGAAAACTGGAGACCAGATATCAAATTACTTATTTGCCACTGATTGAGTCCAGGATGTAAATTAAGTAAAAACAGCGTAACATTTGTTAAATTTTGGAGAGTTTGTACAACTAGATAAGTGCGAAAGAAAAGGAGAGGTTCACTCACCTTGTGTTCCTTGAAAAACCTAATATATTTTTTGAAAGCTGTATTAAAGCTCAATATTTGAATATAATGATATTTGAATCGCGTCCAAAACAAAATATTAATGCCGGCCGTCCGAAAATATATTCAGTATAATTGTAAATTGGCTAATCAGCTGAAACTCAAATCAATACCCCTTATGGTTCTATATTTGATCGATTTGCTTTTTGGCTCTATTTGGTTACGTTGCCGTATTCAATGCTCGAAAAAGTTTTTGAAAAATATTTTTTTTCAGATTTTTAGTTCTCATATAAAAATCCTTGTGAAAAAAATATTCTCGATTGAGACTGCAGTATAAAATAAACTTATATCAAAGATTTTCAAGACATTTCCTTAAAAATTGCTTCTCTCAGAATTCGTATTATGTAACGCTATCAGACAATATCACATTAAGTTTTTAAGAAATTTTTGAACAAAATCCTAAAAACAAGTAAGGAGAAATATTAACTTCGAAACGGCTGCATTAAATTAAATTTTAACAATATTTTAGAATAACCATGCAAACTCTTATGCCTAGACTAGTCGAAAAGGTGGTAGGGAGTTAGACAGACAGGTGTGGGCCCGTTATCCGATTTAACTCTGAAGAATTGAAGTGTGATCGAAATGCGTTGTTATTAACAAGCTTAAATCCATTATAGACGATAAACATGCTGAAACAGTTGGAAGTAAAATCTGGTTATATATAAATCACTGACATACCCAACTTCAAAATACGCAGATTTGAAAATGATGAATAAATCGCACAGGTGTTGTCATTGGAAAAATATATTCAACAATTATTAACTTAAATGAATATATTTTCCACTTAACCGTTGTTTGAATATTAACGTAAAGCTTTCCTGGTAGAGTTGCGGCTTGAAAGATACCCAATGTACAAGAAAGTTGTCGCAATGAATACAATCCAATGATAGTGCAACACGGCGATAAAGGACTTTTAAAATTGAACTTCATTGAGAAACTTAGATGTTTTTATCTTCAGGTGATCTATTTGTTTCTGAAGAAAATAAATTAGATAATAAAATATAAATTTTGAAAATCGTTGTTTATTAATTATTACATCATCTAGCTTAGTAACCCTTTGTCATTCGTTACAATTAAAACATGTTAGATTAAAGTGTTTAAGCGATGAAATGTGTGACAGACGATTTCAACAATATTCAAAAAAATGGGGAAATGCATAAGGACCATAATTTTTCACAAATTGAAGTGTCATGCCACAGGTGATGTCATTCTTTAAAAAATCACTGACGAAGCCTTTCAAAATACACCAGAAGGACTCGATCAAGCAACGGCGATTTGTCAAGATTTTCACACGAATGATATTCCTAAGACATTAAACTGTGTTTTTTAATAACACAAGTATCTTGATTGCAAATTTTATTCATTTAACCCTTGGAAGCTCCGAACCACTTAAATGGTGGTGAAAAATGTGAATCCGCTTAAATCGGATGAAAGAAAAGTCCTGGAAATTTTTTGATCAAACTTAACATAGAGTTTGTCACGAGAAATTCCAAAATGGCAATTGAAATTTACTAGGTCGTCTCGTTCAAAAATTATTTCATCTTACTTTTTTTGACAATTTCTCTCAAAAAACTCTGAAATGTGTGCTGCTCAAACAGTTCAAACGATAGATAAAATCTGAGGAACTGAGTATTAAGGAAAGTTTTTTGAGTATCTTTCGGAAAAATAAAAATAACATTTCCACCATCGGAACTTTTTTTTATTTTTTCGTCAGTGATTTTTTAATTTTTGAGAAAAATTCGAAAGAAAATATGCTTTGACTTTTTCGAAATAAGCTTCAAATGAAAGCTCATGCAACACTGGTCAGAAAGTTGGATTACGTCGAGCTAATATTTTGAAGTCTTAGCGGTTGAATTATAACAAACGTTGTCTTATAAATTTTATTTTGAAATAAATACTTTTTTATTTAATTTTGAAATAATTGAAATAATAATACTCATCTTTAAGTTCCTCTTCTGTAAAAAGGCATTTTTTGTCATCGAATGATGACATCGGCAAAAACTATCTTTTATAACCGACATTTTAACGCCTTCTAGCTGCTGAAAACAGATCTAAAACGAAAATTTGCTGAAAAATAATCAAACAGATGTTTGATTATCCTCATACCACCCGGCCCGATCGGCGATATTTCCGTTTGATTTCAGCTTGTGCTTAAGGGGATTGTGGGTGCTTCCAGCAATTTGCTGGGGGGAAAATAAGCCCTTTTTGAAACTCAAGTATCTTTTGTGAGAATTGAGTGAATGTTTATTTTTCTAATTGTATATTGTAGTCCGTAACCTTGAGAAGTCAAAAATTGATTCATTCTTAGAAAATATTATCACATCAACCTGTGAATGCCCAAAACCTAATTGCTGGTATTTCTTTTCATTGAAGTATACCGTCATATCCACCTAACGAAAAATCACATAATGCCGATATTATTGGTCAGAAAAAATTCTCTACAATTGCAACCAAGCATATTTTATAAATTCATCTTAATTCGCCGAAAATTATTATAAAATATTCCTTGCTATAGTTAAATATAGGCAGAATGTAGATTATTTTACAAAAAAAATAAACCTCACGAACGGTACATGCAATTTCCTTTCTTTTTTCTATAAATCCTTCTCTATTATCAGATTAAACTTTCGAACCAACGAAATTTTAATAATTTTTTTTATATTTCTCGCATAACTGCTGAATTTTCAATTTTGTCCTGACGGCCTCTGAGTGAATTTTTAATTTCTTAAAAATGATTTCGATAAATTCATAGGTTAGGTTTTTTTTGGAAAAACCTGTAGATTAAAGACCAGAAATTGCAGGTTATTTTCTAAGGAAGTCCACTTTTCAGAAAAAATCAAATTTTTAATCATTTTCCCTTTTAAATTTTTGGTCTGAAACGTCTCCCATTTCCTCATGATAAATTTCGTAGGTTGAAGCGCAATTTGTAAATGTCATTTCTGAAGTTTATAAAAATCAAAAATGTAAATAACATACTCTTTTAAAATTTAAGTCTTATCTTTTAATCTCAAGCACAAGAGAACAATAAAATTACAAAGCCATAAATTTACTTTTCCCCTAATAAGCGGCTCAAAGTTGAGCCAAAAAAATCAACTTTGGATTTCAAAAAGTTTAGTGCTCTGCTGAATGTATTGGACCAATACAGTATGGGTGTATTTTTTTGCGGGTACTAAAAGGCAACATAAACAAATTTTTATACAAAAATTAATTAAACCAAATATTTTGAACAATGTTAATTTGATATTATCATGAAAAATCAATTCATTTGAATAGTTTATTTGTTTTATTCTCTATGTTTTAAGGTTAATAAATGTTTGAAGTGTTTTTTAATAAAAGTGATTTTTTAGAAGAAAATTATTCACAGTTTATTCGATTCTGCTTTGTTTTTTTAAAAATTAATTTAGCCTCCGCTAAAGTTTGAGGAATTGGTGTTGATTTGATGTTTCAGGCAACCATAGAGTAGCTTTTAAAAGTTAAAGTTTTGAAAGATTTGATATCGAAAAAACTCAACTTGCTCAATTGGAGGTGTTTGGAGTCGCGAAAAAAGACCAAAAATGACTTTTTGTAATTGCAATCTTCCCAGTCAAATACAAAATTGCTCATTTGTTTCAAAACAGAAGTCTTCAACCAAAAACTGTCATTCTTTCGAAAGATTTAGTTGTATGTGATTTCCGGATTCACCGTTAACGATGCTTAAAAAGTTAATAATCTTAAAGTTGAAAAGTCTGTCTCCCTCTCAATTTTTGAGTATCAACTTTTTTCAAAAAGAGCGCATCATAAATAATTATAAATATTGTCGATCGAACATCCAAAGATTTTTGATCCGCTCGAATTTTAAAGAAATCTTTTCACGCGCTGAAAACTAAGGGTTTAAAATCTTCATAATTTATAAACCATTAACATGTCTCAAACCATCCGTCGAAAGCAATATTTCCAAAATTATATCTGAAGATTGCTGAAGGACGCCGCGGCGGCGCCGCGCCGCGAGTCAGTTGTGACAATTAAAAATATGACCTCGAATAAATATTATGTTATCTCTATATTTTTCTTATTAGCAAGTTCAAACGTAATTTCTAACTGAAATATTCTAAGAAATGAAAGCCAAAAATTTTTCAATCCTCATTTCTTAAGGTACCTGTCCTCACTTTTTCTGCAGTTATTATGTCATAAAAATCACCAAATCAATGTTTATGTTTTAAGCAAAAAAACAACCCAAATGAAAACAAAAAAAATTTCGAAATTTGGTTTTTTCGATTTTTTCTGAAGTATTTTTTTCAAATTAGGTTAAAAAATAACGTTTGTTCCAATTTGACCACTAAAACTTCAAAATTCGGTTGACGTGACACCCAATTTCTCTTCGGTGTTCTCTGCTTTCTTTTGAGCCTACTTCGAAAAAATCGAAGCACATTTTTTTTTCAGAAATTTTCCATGACTTGAAAAATTCATATTTTGAGTTTGGGTCGAAATTGCAAAAAAACGCGCTCTCAGAAGTTTCATTTTTCTGACTACTTTTTGCAAAATTTGAGTGAATTTTGAAATTAACCTAGGAGGATAGATTTTCGAGCTGAAGTCCAAAAACGTTGTTTTTTGCATAGTTCTAAGAAATAAATATAGCACTTATGACAAAAACGCCAAACGTTAAGTTTTCAATACTAATTATACAGTTATTTTAATTAAAGTTTATTTCAAAATAAATAAGGAGTAGATTTTCCGTTTTGCTTAGGTTCTTGTTCGCTTATGTGTCTGGAAGGTGTATGCATGCAAAAAATTGACAACATTTTTTTCGCAAAGTTGAAGGCTAGTTCTCACAAACTGGCTAATCTGAATATATCCTGAAGCCCTGTGGGCTAATATTTTATCGAGATATGTCAATAATTAACGGCAGGGATACCCTAAGCAATGCCAGAAAGTATCAATTCGTGAAACGATGAAAAAATATCAGAGTGCACGCTCATTTCCCGGCCGCGAAAAACGATTCAATTCAAAGTTCATAACTGGCAAATACTGGCGCAATCCATTCAAATCCACAAAAATTTTTCGAATGATCGTTGATTTACTAAATATATCTAATCAATGGCTTCATGTCTATGATTTGCGACTCCAACCTTTTAGACAGTATCGAAAAATCTTTTTTGACCTGAACCTAATCCAGCTGTTCCAGTGGCGATTCAAAAAAATTGTAATACGGAAGCCATGGAAATTCATTGAAATACCAATTAATTGAGGTACTGCAACTCGCCAATTCGCGACGTCATATATGCCATACTTAAACCAGTTGATTTCGAATCTCAGTTGGATATAATTCCGGAGCATATATAAAAAATAATTCTTAAATTGAGGTGGTTAAAGTAGTTTACTTTCAAAAAAAATCTGGTTCTATGCAAATTATTGTTTTGGTTTATTACTAACAAATTAAAGTTCTTGAGAAAAAAATCTATTCTTAAGTTTTAAAAAACATCAAAAATACTTAAATTACAAATATAGGTTTTCTGATCAGCAACACAATCGACTGATAATTATATATGTTATAAGATATTACAAGTTTAAAATATGATTATATGTACTTTTGTTCATATAGGAATTATTTTCAAATCTAATGATCAAAGTTTCAGGGGGCATGTCAGGGAATTTTGAAATTGATACGAATATGATCGTCTTTAAAATAAAAAATCTGATCATCTCCAAATTTGAGCTATTTGGTTATTCTCGAGACTTACTAATTTCGATCAAGATTTCATCAAAAGTAATTTAACCACGAAAAAAAGAAATTCCAATAGTTAATTTTTCATTAAGATTATGACTTTTCTACTTGAATGAACGTGCTCAGCAAGTCTGCCAAAAAAACTAACCAAATTTCTTAATTTTTCACATCTAATTGGTTGTTCGAGATGTGTAATATCACGAATATTTTTGGTTTTGTATATTTATCCCCGAATTTAAGGGTTTCTTGATAAAACCGTGTGCAATAATAACGACAAACTGACGCAACAAATATGCATTGAAATTATGTTCGAAAAGAAACAAGTATTTTAACAACAAATGTTTAAAGTCAGAACTGGGAAACCTCTCTCTTCTGAATTCGACTGTTAGTTTTATCATTTATTAAGTTTACTGATGAAGACCTGGGACATCGGATAATTTTTCTAGAAAACAATTAGCATTAATTAAAATCAAAATTAATTGTTTCCGGTGTTTCTAGTTTTCATCAAAAAATTTCATTTTTGCCTTGGACTGCTAATATGTTATTACTTTTAAACTCACGCGGAAGTTCCAGTAATGAGAAATTTTCCGAAAAACGCAAAGCCACTGATATGCAGTCAATAATTTGTTACCATTCAAAATAAGCATTATACCAATGATCAAGCAAACAATACTAGCCAAAAGCATTGAGCGACGGTTAAAGTTATCCGTCGAGTAGCCCATTGTAACAATCCAAAAAGACAAAAGCCAAATTTTCGAAAATTTTTTCAAAGGTGGAAAATAAAAAATTGTATCAGGGAATTGAAAACTACTTGTATTTTTCAATATGAATGATCAGTCTTAACAAAAAATAATTATATACAAATTTCAGTCGTTCATAGTGTAGCAATTTTAACAACATGGCATTATGAACGAACTCTCACATATATATCATCAAATCATGCAAAGTTAATTAATTTTAACAAAAATAACTCATATTCATGAATTCGAAGCAGTTTGTCAAATTGCTTTTAGTTCAAACTTATTATCAATTTTGCGCTTGCGTTGAGTTGACTAATCAAAATAAGATGGATTGTTTCAAAGCGCCGAATTATACCAAAATATGACTTTAAAATCTAGTTTAAAACGACCAGAAGGCCCGGTATCGATATTGAAGCTAAAGATGATCATAGTATCATCTAACGAGCTGTTTATCAACAATTTTCAATTCCAAAATTCAATAAAGCATGCTGAGCAGTTTTGAGGTAAATTGGTAAGATTAATCACTGCCAAAAACACAAAATATTGCAGATTTTCAAAAACGGGTGAAGAATCCGCAGGTGTTTTTAGTGAGAAAAATTATGTCCGAAATTCTAACTGAACAAATTTATGTTTCCACCTTGACCTCCGTTGATTGAATTATTAACGTAAAAGATTTCCTGGTAGAGCTGCAGCATTGAAAGATATCCCAATGTACATAACCGTTGTCGCGATAAATACAAATCCAATGATAAGTGCAACAAGACGATAATATAAACTTTTCAAAAATGACTTCATTGGGAACTTAGATGTTTTTTCTTCAGAGTGATCTATTTGATTTGCTCAAAATAAAAAAAATTTAAATAATGAATTTAATTTTGAAAGTCTGTTTTCATCAATTTATTTATAATTAGGTTAGTAATCCTTCTTTTTCTGTATGATAAGAAGTATTTTGGATTAAGGTGTTTTCAAGCAATGAAATGTGAGACAGAACGATCCGCTCAAAGTCGCCTCACTTAAGTGGTGCAGGAGCCTTTGCCGAATAAAACAATTTGGAGCTTCCAAGGGTTAAAGAAGATAGAAATTTAAATCTAAGAACGCTAAGTTCTAAAAGGGCGCCAGAGAGCTATTTCAAATATACCAGTAAGTAACCGATGGTTTTCGCAAACACTTATTTCAATAAATCTTAATGTTAAAGTTACATATACACTGTACTGTAATTTGGTCTATAAGGACATGTTTCATTTTGCTGTTTTGGTCATGTGCTAAAAAACCACCTAATCTTGATTGCGGCTAGCCTAAACATCGTTTTCATCTTCTGGATTATCTTGGACTCTCGTCTCACCAGAGTTAAAGCTGATAAAGTTCATGTAACCTCAAATTTTATTGATTTCATTTTGATAAAAGTAGAAAGTTCAATTTTTATTCTGAAATCAACCAATTTTCTTTGCCTGACCAAAAACCCTAATTTATAATCACATTTTCAGATTTTTTTAAGTATGTGTTAAATTGACTTAATCGACTTTATCAACAGTTGACGGCTTATGAATTAAATAGATAAAATTAAAATTGGTCATCAAAGTGAAATTTCGTCAACGAAATTAAATCAGTTTAACTATTTGGAGCAGATTTGATGGCATTTTCGTGTATTTCAAATGAAAATATCTTAGGTCATTTATAATTTAGGTCGTAAGATTTTAATTTAAAATTTGGGTCTTTATCACGGTTTTGCCAAAAACTCACATTTATATGACCTTATGTAAAATACTCAACCAAAAAAATAATGGCTTCAGAATGATAAAATTTATGAGAACCCGGAGTTCTGAACCCCTCCTTTACCATTTTTTTATTTTAATAAAATCTATCTTTGACCTCTCTGAAGCCCAAATTCTTTTCTAAAATTTTTAAAATTTCGGATTTTTGTTTCAAATTTTCTACTTTTCCATAATTATTATAGATGCTGAAAGTCCTATAACAATCAGGGTTGTAAAAGGGATCATCCCCGACTGGATTTTCTATCCCCATTTTTTGCCTATCTTTTACTAAAACTTACGCAAAAAGGGGATGGAAAACCCACGAAAAAGCCATTCCTTTTACAACCCTGATAACAACCTAGAAACGATTTGAAAAAAAATTAAATAAAAAGGGGTGCCGATTTAATTTGCCCATCTTGTAGAGAATTTCTTAAAGCTCAAGGATAATAGCTGAGAAAAGTAACCTTTTAGTCCTCGGGTTCTCATGCAAGTTAAATTCCGGTAACCAAAAATCAATAACTGACTCGAAAGCGAGTTTTTTTTCGGTAAACATTGACTGGTAAAGTTTAGCTTTTGGTTCCAGAAGTGATACTTCAATGCTAAGAATATTATGAGTGAGTTACCTGTGTAGAATGTGGCGAACATTTTATTGAAACCATCGGTAATGCAGGAAGTGTTCCGGGGCCGAATTGGGCCAGAATTTCCGTTTCTCCAAAAATTGGTACAGAATCTGGAAATTCTCGGTTCATGAACGCCAGGCCATCTTCAGCGGTTTTGATTTTGTCGAAAATATCAAAAGGCATAAACTGAAAGTTTTCATAATTTTTGAATAAGATGAATTTGGCCACGGGATATTTATCATATTTTTTAAAATAATTTTCACAGTATTTTCCAGTTATCTCATCTACACCTAGATTTCATTCTCGCAGAATAACTCGACGAATCTTAAAATTCCGGAAAAATGCAATGAAAAAAATCATCAGATGATAGCTTGATAATATTTAGTTGTTATATCGATTACGATCCCCGGGTCAAAAAACGACTCTTAATCTCAGTGTTGTTAACTCGTAGACTCGATTCTAGCCAACTAGTTGCCATCACATTAAATCCATTTTACGATGCTAAACATTAATGACAAGATCATTATAAAGTTACCGATAATAATTTGAACAAAAATGAGTTTGTGTGCTTTTTTTTTTGAAATTCTTTAGGTATTACAGTACTTAATATTTTTTGCAAAAATTTTTTAAATTCACAAATTAAACTCTTCATCGTGGATCAGAAAGAAATTCTAAGACTTTTTTTCCCATTACACTATAGCCCAAAATGATCACGTGACCATAATTTAAGGAATAGTGGTAAAAGTGTACTGTTTTTTTTCAAAGATGCTTTTAAATCAATTTTTTGAAGAAGAAGTGGTTCCTTAGAAGTTTAGACTTTTTTACATTACACCTCATAGTCCGAACGATTCACGTTGACCTTCAATTAAGAAATAGGTTTTGCCCAAAGTACCCAATAGTACTCAAATTACGCCGGAAAGTTTTTGGAGACTAATACACACCTATGTTATAGAGTTTGAACATAATAATATTTTCCCAAACACGTCACCGTATCTTATTTTTCAAGAAATAAGGATTATTTAGACTATCTTTTACTTTTATTTTTGGGATATTCGTCACGTGATTATTCAGACTTTCCTTAATAGAAAAAGTTCTTAAAAACGTTTTGAAGTTGACCATGGATTTTTGACGTAATTCTGAGTACTTTTTCAAATTACTGTCATTGGTACCATATCATTTTTTATATAATATAGACCCCTAAGAATACGAATCAATTAATCACTATGGCAGTTAATAGAGAGTCTCAAGCTACTTTCGAAATGCTGATAAATAAGTGCGTAGCGAGAGAGAAGTGAGAAATGATAATTTACCATTGAGTTTGTTTTTTAATTTCAAATTTCCGTTCTGATTATTTGTGTAAATTGGCCTCCGTGTTAGATAGAGCACCTCTAGAAGCCAAAACTTCCGAAAATTAATTATTAGAATAATGAAAGGTGTCGTTGCGAGTACGCGTAGGCGTGACTGTCTTGGTTTTCTAGAACATATAAATGTTATAAACAATAATTCAGAGGTCAATTTAGATAATTTTGATGAAACATATAATAATTGTTAAATGAACTAGAGAAACCCTTTGAAGTTAACTTCCAGTAGGTTCAAAATATAAATAAACGTTTAGAATTCGTATGATTATTGCACTGTTGCCCGTCACTGGGGTACATTTTCTCGCGAATTTTTTTTTCTATCCATTAAATGCCTTTTTGTTCATCGGAATTTTTTATTTTTATTTTAATTTTATTGCAAATTGGCTGAATATTATTTTAAGCTATTGAAAAATTTTAGTTGATAATGAAACTTTGCTCATATGGCCGATTTAAGTGGTGGAAATAGTTGGTAGAATCGAGTTCTGGGTTACAGATTCATGTCTAAAGTCTACGAGTTAATCAAGACTCCGCGGGAAAATTCGCCACGCTTTCAACCACTTTCCAAAATTTGAGCGATGAAGATTACAAATACAGATATCAGATATTCACATTTATTTTTGTAGGTTGATTTCAAAAATAGAAAAAATCGTATACGATGATTATCAGGTTGAGGTTGAAGGGGATTGTGGGTGTATTCAGCACCTTAGGAATCGTTTGCAATTAAAAAAGTTGAAAAAGTATTATTTTTTACTTTTAAACATCCAAGTCGCTTGTCAACTGGAAAGCATGAAAGACTGCATATCATAAAAAACAAATTCACCTTATTGTTATCATTTTTGACGGTGAATTCGAAAAAAAAAATTTAAAACATTTTGACTCATATATATTCTACAAAATTTTCAAAAAATTATGATTTCACTCATGACTTATACTGACTTAGTACGTGTAGCATGATTGCGAGAAATCTAGATTTTTTGTAGTTATACACAGTTTTGTAAAAAATAAAATTTTGCCTATATTTAACTATAGTTATAAATTTCCAAGAAGGTGTCAGGCCAATTAGGATTCATTTTTAAAAAATCGTAAATAAAATTGTAGAATTTTTTTTTTGACAAATAAAATCGGCTTTATGTAATTTTCGGATATGTGGATATAACGCTATTCAACACTAGAAAGAAAAACCAACAATAGGGTTTAATCCATTTACCGGCTGGTTTTCTAATATTCTCTTGAAATTAATCATTTTTATACATTTCAAGGTTACAAACTTCCATATATTAGTAATTCCGTCAAATAAAATTGAAAAATATTATGTTTACTTAACTCCCACAGTCTTTTTACGGTCACGCGTGACCATGACCCGTTTAATCAAAATTTAGGACCCTTAATCATTCATTATGAAACATTTACAAAGTGATAGATCAACTATTTAAATAATTGACGTTTGTGCGTTTTTTTTCTAGAAATTTTTACTGTATTACAGTACTTATTTTTTGCAAAAAAAAATTTAATTCTCAAAAAAAGACTTGGAGCAGAATCAAAAACAAATTCTAAGACTTTTTTCTCATTACACCATAGCCCGAAAATGATCACGTGACCGTATATTCAAGGAATAAGGTTGGCAAAAATAATACTGTTTTTTTTTAGAATTACTTAAATCAATTTTTGGAAAAAGTGAAGTGGTTTTTTAGAAATTTTTAAGAATTTTTCTTCATTACACCAGAGACCAAAAACGATCACGTGACCTTTAAATTAAGAAATAAGGTTTTGGGTCAAGTACATAAATAGTAGTCAAATTTAGCAGAAAAATTTTGTGGGGTAATAAACACCCAATTTAAGAGTTTTGAACATAATGATATCTTCTCAAAAGGTCACGTAATCTTATTTTTTAAGAAATAAGAATAAATATATGACATATTTCAGACCTTATTTTGAATTATTTCGTCACGTGATTTTATTGGACTGTACCGTAATGAGAAAAAACGTCTTGAAAATGTTTGAAGTTGACCCTGGAATGTTTTTGGCGTAATTTAGAGTACTTTTTCAAAATTACCGTATATTGTTTACCGTATATCAAATTACCGTAAATTTCAAAGTTCATCGTAGAGACTCGTAAGTACTCAAAAAAATCGGAAGAGCCGACTTTCTCATGAAAATATTAGCAACTATGGGTCAATTATGTACTGAAAGGTCGCAGAGAGCAACAATCTCCTTGTGAAATCTCATTTTTTGACTATTTTTTGATCTCTAGTAACCGTTCAGTACATAATTCACCCATAGTTGCTAATATTTTCATTAGAAATCGACCTCTCCGATTATTTTGAGGTTGCTTACAAGCTCAACGATGAACTTGAATTGGCCTTGAACTTTGTCATTAAAATAGTTCTTTTTTATTTTTAAGGAGCTGATTTTGTAAAAATTAATAAAACCGTGCAATTTTTTTTGCAGTTTCAGCACCCAAATTGGGGACGGTTTGATACTGCAAATTTGAAAATGTCAAATTTAGCCTTAATGCGTTATCAATTATGCCCTTAATTGTGTGAATCGGTGCTAAAAAGAGAGATTTTATATTTTCTTTATCGCCATTTAATGCCTTTCAAATTACTTTTTTTCACATTTTGTTTTAAACAATTGTTAGGAAATTATCAGAATTACCATATAATTAAGTGAAAAATATATGTTGATAAGGAAACGAAGGTTATACGCTTGATTTAAAACACCATGGTCACGCGTGACCGTGAAAAAGACTGTGAGAGTCCAGAAGTTGTTCCGGATTGTAGGAGTTAATTTTCACAAAAGCTACATGAAACTCAAGCAGTATTCATGACCTTGGAAATAACAAAAGCCATTATTTTTTTTATTTCGTTTTGGTCAGTTATTAAATAAAACGGGTTGGCAATAAAAAACCAAAATATCGGAAATTCCAATTTTTTGAAAATTAAGAAAAATCTTTCGAATGAAAAAATAAAGTTCAGAAAAAGTTATTTCTAAATTGGCCCTTTTTTTCGAAAAATTTTCGTTTTGTAGATTTTCTCGAACAATTTTACAAATTTACATCAATATCATATTTTTCTGAAAAAAAAATATTTTACTTCGAGAAATATATAAAATATCGATTTTTGGCCTTCTACTGACAACCCAATAAAACTCACCAGTGTACAGGTAAAAGAGCCAGTTAAATTCGGTAAAGCAATCATCATAAATTGTCCCCTTGGCCAAATATGAAGATAATTTGGAGGTAGTCTATGTTTGCCATCTACTCCGACATCCATCATCAATTCTTTGTAACCATGAGGAATATATTCTTGTGCATTATTAAATCGACCTCTAGCCATTTGACGACGGACTTGAGAATAAGCACCATCGCAACCAAGGAGAATTTCACCACTGGCATCTTTTTAGGTTTTTGATTATATCATTTATCCACCAAGAGTGGTTTCAGTAGGGTTTCCACACCGTTTATATTTCGGCTTTTGAAAACGACTAATTCGATTGACCTTTAAATAGCTCAAAATAACCTCACATATTCGAAAAACAAATTGGTCCAAATCTTACCAATTTTCATTGTTAAATTTTCTAAATAACTGTGGTCATTTTGAGCTACCTCAGAACTTCTGAGTCAGGAGTTCTTAGTAAGAACTCATTCGGATGAGTTGTTTTCAAAAGCCGAAATGTAAACACCCTTTTTACTACTGGAAGGCACTTTTTTTTCATCTTTTCAGACTAATTCAAGGTATTCTAAAATAAATAAACTTCAGTTTGGTCTGGCGGTCAGACTCTTCACTGAGTGACTCTAAATCCCGTATAAGAAACTTAGATCTAGGAAAAATTTTAGTTATTTTGCGAATATCTTCAGTGATTCTTCTCAGAATGGAAAATTTAACAAGATCCATAAACAAACCAGTCCCTGTACCGTCGGTAAATTTCAGTTTCCCATCAAGATCTACTCCATTAATTCTATGATGAAAATGCAAATTAACATTTTCCCTCTTTTCAGCTTCGGTCAAAATCATCTGATTCAGTCCTAGTCGGGAAATTGACAAAATAAAGTGATTTTCGGTTCTACCATATGGCTGAGAATTTGTGGAGCCATCAAGATTATGAATCATTCTAGCAAACATTTTTACACCAGCTTTCATGCACATTTCTCTCATACCAATTTGGCTTAGAGCCCGTAGGCCTCTATCAGATAATGCAAGATTTATTGATCGTCCGGCGGCGGCATCTTCATTTCTGGGGTCATCTCTGAGTTCATAAAGATCAACCTGCAATTTTTTTTATTTCAAGTTTTTATTTTCACTAAGCCAAATGTGTTTGTAAAATTTTCAGGTCCAACGCATAAAAAATTTGTTTTCAAGTTTTTTAGCCCTGATTTCCAATTCAGTGCTAAATCTCAATTTCAAGCCAAAATAGAAAATAGTAGCTCATAAAATGACGGAAACTTGTCGGAAACTGTGACGGCGCGTCGCTACAAGTTCTAAAACTGAAAATTTAACACAAATTGTAAATATTTGAAAACTACAAATGTATTTTTAACTGGTGAAACAGCCGGAAAATGTTCGTTAATTAGCATATAATATTACTTATAATATAACTTATATTAGATGAGTAATAATAATTTTAAAAACTTAGCAAATTACCGGTTTTCTGCCGGTTCATGAAAAATTACAGTTTATTACACTGTAGACTCTAGTGCTGATCTCAAAAATCAAATAAGATGACTTTTCAGGAAAAAAATACCTTGTGACCTCGATCAGCAAAAATAGCAGCAGCCGTTGCTCCAACGAGCCCTCCTCCAGCAATGATGATTGTCTCTTTAGGCATATTTTTTAAAAAGTCTTTCAAAATACTTTGAAAATTTAATGAAAAGCAGTTGAAGCTCACAGAAAATGCGGTTTAATGTATAGTAACGTTGATTTCTCATAAGTTTTTAGCACTTTGCTCTTATTTTGTTATGATGGGCGTTATTTTACGATCTACGCCTTTAATTTCGGGACGAAACAAGAAAAGGCGAAAATAGAACAAATCTATTACCAATAAATATGCAATCTTAAAAATCATATTTTTTTGTAAAAAACTCTGGATTCTGCAATTTTGACGTTAAATTCTGAACTTGAAAATAAGAATAATCTTGAGAATGAATGATAAATAATTTATTGAAAATAAAGTATCGAAACGTTCATGAATAAAATGTTTTTATAACTATTACCAATTAGTTACACAACAAAAATTTCCACCGAAATTGTAACTACTAAGAGACACTCTAGTTGGAAAAGTAAACAGGAGAATGCCCCCATATATATCGCCGGCCCAATATCGGCGAATTTGCTAATATCGCCGAAGAAAACCGAGGCAATTTCACGATTTTCAGCTAAATTCCTGTCAGTGCTCGAAAGAGCCAATATCGCGGAAATTGCGTGGGCGTTTGAGGTTTTTGTTAAAATTTACATCAACTGCGTGATAAATGACGTCTTATTTTTAATTAAATTTCTCAAATCTACTTTTTTGACTTTTCATTTGATTGCATTTGGTAGAGTACGTAATTCTACACATTTTTGGTATTGTTGTTCATTTGAACCTATTGTAAAACTCTGTATACAATTGAAAACAAATTAAAATTATTACGCCATTTTGAACGCCCACGCGTTATTTCATTTTTTAACGAAAATGCATATTTTTGTTAAATTTATATTTTTACATATTTCCAAATAAACTCGAGCTTAATGTATTTTATACACTTTGGTAAAATCGTACAATTCCACGGGTACACCCCAACTCCGTGGAACTTTTTTTCGCAAAATATAGTGGGGACGTGAAGCGTAGGTAGGTGGAGGCGTTGCGTAGGGGGGACAATGGGGCCCAAGAGCAATTTGAAGAGGCGCATAAAATGCGGGCAAAATTGATCAGTTTAAAAAAAAATTAAAAAAAGATAATTATGTTAGAAAATTATATTAAAATTTATACTGTATGACATATAAAGAAATACGATTTCAGAATATATTTTCGTATTGATACAAATAAATGTTGAATCTAACAATTGATCGGCAAAAATCAAGAAGTAAGCAGTAGTTTATATAATTTGATAAAATTTCTGATATTGTGTAAATGAAAAAAAATATAATTTGATTTAAAGTTCAGATTGTATTTTGTGATCAAAGATGGTCATTTTCCACACTTGGAAATTTTTACCGGACATCTGGTTCTTTCATAAACAGATGATAACCCGCTGAAAACCGCTAATTATGACGACTTAATATTACGATATTTCGAAAACGAAATAAGATATAGAAATTTAAAGTATATTTCTGGAATTCTGGTGCTTATCCTAAATAACTGAGCTTGGTTTATGAATTTTTCAAAAAATCTTAATTTAAATTAAGATAAATTTAGATTTATTAATTCAGAAATAATAAAAAAATTATTTTTATATGAATAATTTTTTATGAATTTCAAATGTTGTACATAATAGACTTAAAAAAATTATATAAAAATGGCAACTGGCTACTGCTTACTTTTTTATTTTTATTAATGCGCAAACTTTTGCAATATAATATTTCTAACTTTTAATATCAAAATTAACTTCAAATTTCCAAAATTTAAATTTCTGGCACATTTTTCCAGATTTATTTTATCGCAATACGGTGCGGTCATTTTGAATTAATAAAATTTTGATTAAAAAAGTTAGTTATAAAGCCAGTATCAGATCAAAGTTTCCGTGCTTTTTCAGAAAATAAGCAGAAGTTTTAGCTAGGAGTTTAAATTGTAAAAATATTATTTAGCTCTAAGTGGACAACGTCATGATATCCGGTGCTCTCATTGGTCAAACACGGGTCAAACACAAACGCGAAAGTAGAGACCTAAATTTACCAATCATATATGCATCACTTTGAAGCATTTGTAAGGTGATCTGCAGAAATTTAGTTTTTCAAATAATTACAACTGAAAATTGCGATGCAATTATTCCATCCAAATGCTATGTTGCAGGCTTGTAAATATGAGTCATTTACGTTCCCCTTTAATGTGTAGAAAATATAGGGAAAAAGTGGAAAGGGGAACAAAACACACGCAAAATCGTCTCCCTTTACAAGCCTGCAGTAGGATGCGCAGCGGGCAAATTGCAAACTGTTAAACGGTCGATATCAACGAAAAACGAGAAAAATCTTGGGCAGAGTTCAAAGGGAAAGAGTATGAAAAATAAAAAAATCGTATTTTCACAGGTGATAATACCGGTTATTAGTTAAATTACCGGTTGCAGCTGAAGTAAAGCCCGCCAAGGTTAGCCAATAAGTTTTTTGTGTTGTCCTAAAAATTTGACATCTTATAGTTTCACAAATTTTCAAAAATATTTTTTTCAAATTTTTTTTTTATAAATGTAGCCAATTGTTTTTTGACAACAGTCCTGGTTCTGGAAAATAAAAAAATGGAGTTTTATATGCTGAAACCGGAAGTTAGTGCTGAGAATGAGGATTTAGAAACTGTTTTTTTGACCACTAGATGGCCGAAAATATTTTTTATGTTACATAAGTATGTTGTCTTTTACATTTGTATGTTGTCTTTTATCAAATACATAAGATAGTGAATTGAATTTTTACTTTGAAATATAAATTTACAGAGAGGAATAGTCAAAGTACGTTTTAAACAGTTAATTATCATCTGGTATCGAAGTCTGCACCATTGGGCCACTTGGCACCAATTCAATAAAATTTGTATTTTGACAGTCTTGAGAGTAATCAAAATCGCTGATTGTCGATTCAAAAATGTCACTAAAATCATTTGCACTTGATTTATATTTCAAAATAGAACATCTTTTCGGGAGCCAATTCCCACATGGAAATAGCTCATGAATTAGCTGAAATAGTATGTAGTCATAGGAAAACAATTTTTCCCTGGTGTTTATATCATTTTGAACACCGTCACCGTTTTGTGGACCAAGTGCTTCTATCTTTGCTCCAGCATAGTTGAAATAGCTTTGAACGCCTTCTGCAAAATATTCGCGATAATCGTACATTGCGTAGGTATTTTTCCACAGTTTCGATTTTTTTGCTGCTCGGTATGCCTATTTTATGGATAAAAATACTCTTTGGGAAGTTTGGCAGCTGGAATAATTCGGCGAGTTTTTGCTAGGCATTGCCTACTAGGCTATTCATCTCAGGAAAAATGAGCGAACTTCGTGAATTTTTAAAGAACATAAATTGAGCCTCGGACTTAAGAGAGTTCTGGGTGCGAACACAGCAATTGCTGGGGAGCTTTTGACTACTTTTTGGAGCCTGATAAATTCTGTTTGGAATTTTGGATCGTTAAAATAAAAGAAAAATATTGTTCCGTGAACACTGTTTATGATTTTGAGATAAGTCAATTTATATTAAAAATTGTAATAAGCTCGTAAAACACTTTACGAAAACGATATTCTCAAACCTTAAATTTTCTCCAGCAGAAAATAACTCGCGGAGTTTATTTCCAAGTTGATTCAAACTTTTAAAATAAATCAGAAACATCGTTGACCACAATATAATATGTTAGGATTTTTTAAACAGTTTAAGTTTGGGTCATTCGTAAAAATGAAAAAGGTGACTTTCGTAAAGTTCAAAATAACTGTCTTATATTGTTTAGAATTTTTATTTGTTTAGTAAGAAAATATTGAGCACAAAAAAATATATCATATGTTAGAGTTTTATTATTATCATTTTGCGGTAATATCTCTTAATCAGACATAAAGCGCGCACCGCTATAAACATAAAAGCAACATGTAAATATCATAACAAACAATAAAAGGTCTGATTTCTTTTAATAATATTGTAAGACTTTTTTGAACATACTTTTTTAGGTCAGTTTTTGTCGAAGAATTCAATTTCGCTATTCAAATTTTATTTTTGTTCATATTTATGTGATATGCTAATTTTGGTTAAAACTCTAAAAAAAGACTTCAAAGTCGAATTACAAAATTTTTATTCGTCGCAATTCATTTCTCAGGACCGATTTACCCGGGAATTTTATTTATTTGTTTAATTTATCAAACAAAAAAAGATAATTTTTGCATGCAATCTAGCACCCAGAACCCTCTTAAACTTTTCATCGAACTTCGATGGCCAAACATCTTGAGTGATTGAATTTGTAAAAAAATGAGGAATTTTTTTTTAACAAAAAAAGAGGTTTTTTAACAAAAAAAACATTTAGTAACAAAAAAAAACATTTATTGACAAAAAAAAATTTAACAAAAAAAATATTTTCAAACAAAAAAAAACATTTTTTATCAGAAAAACATTTCTTAACAAAAAAAAACAACCTTATAAATACCTCAATTAGCAATTGCCTTTCATTTCTAATTAAAATTTCTGACGATAATCAAAAGTATTATTTATTTTTTGCCATTAATTTTCGGAAAATCAATCAGCATTCGTGATTGGCGCGCAATTTCAAATGAGATGTATAATCTTTAAAGCTTCGAAAATGAAAATTGCATGACTTCATACAGCCTGACACGGTTCAAAACTAAGCAAAACTGTTTGTTACGAAAAAAATAGGATTTGGGTGAGAATAGTAGAGTTCCGCAGGGAACCCTATTCTTTTCGCAGCTAACCCTAGTTTTTTTACGACAAGAAGTTTTACCATGCTCCGAGTGTACATCATAATTTTAGGTACACCACAAAATATTTCACTATATTGAAAATATTAGATATACACCAACTAACCATTTATGGAAAACCACTTTCGCGAAAAAAATGGTTTCCATAAATGGTTATGGGGTTCCATTAAAGGGTTATGGGTTTCCATTACAGGGTAATGGGTTTCCATTACAGGGTAATGGGTTTCCATTACAGGGGAATGTTTTTCCATTACATGGTAATTTTTGGCAAAATTTGAAAAGTTGCTTTCAGCCGAAAAATTGAAAAAAATTTTGAAAATTTCTGAGTTTTTTTCTAAATTACATATTCAGGGATCAATTATAGGGCAGCCAAAATCAACAAACTTTTTAGAAGAGTTTTGAGCAAATTAAACACCAAAAACAGAGTTTATTTTACTAAAACATGCCTTGTTTTTCAAAAATGGTTTCCATAAATGGTAATGGGTTTCCATTAAAGGGTTTCCATTACATGGTAATGGGTTTCCATTACAGGGGGTTTCCATAAATGGTTAGTTGGTGTATAGCCTACGTATATCCCCTTAGGAAGTAGATTGTTAAATTCTGGTTTGGTTTAGTACATTATGTACGTTAAGTAGTACCAATGTACTAGACCAAACCATAATTTAACAATCTACTTCCTAAGGGGATATAATTATAATAAAGGGCATATTCAAACGCTTGACTGTTTTGCTATTGGCTCATTTTTGTTTAATTTTTACATGGGGCGCTCCTGAGTTCGACTTAAAACTTTGAATTTTGCCTTTCGTAGGATCGTAGAAAAGTTCACTAAAACATGCACTTCCACGATTTTAAAGAATATAAATATCTATATTGGGAGTACTTTAAGGGGGTATGGGTAGGGTCAGTACCGGGCGTAAAATCGACTTTTAAACTAATTTGGTTATTGACGATTGATCATGGGTGACTTTTGCATAATTTTAAGAAGAATTTTTTGAAAATAACAAAAAAAATGTTTATTGGATTAAATGGAATTTTAAGCTTTAAATTGAAGATTGAAGTAGGTGCTCATGCCTGCTCAATCAAGAGTTCATGCTTATCGGAAAGAAAATAAAATTTTACGTCGATTGAGACAAAAAAGAAAGTGAGCAAATGATTTCCGGTTTCAGTTGTTCCGTCTACGCATTTTTTCATCAAAATTCTTTCAAAATAAATGATAAAAAACTTGATTTCTGCGATCCAGCTGCCATTCCCCATTTAATCGCATTTTACGACGCTTTATCTTTTTTTCGATAATGATATAACTTTATTTTCAAAGATTTATGGACAGTGAACATAAATAGAGGTTAAAAATCTTGTTTTTAGTACCTCCGCATGAAAAAAACGAAGGTGTTAAACAGATTTGGTTACGATTGATGAGAAGACTTTTTGCCGCTAGTTGCAATAAACTCAGTGAAAACATTATGGCGGAGCAAGATTTCACGAGGTTTATTGGTCCACCCGCTGTATATATAGCAAATTTTAATCGATTAAATTGCCGTGTTTGGGCAGATGGCCTTCACAACAAAGAGAACTTTTTGAAGATTTCTTTGTAGGCCCTGTCATGAAGCTTGCCGCAGATTCCATTATGGTTATCTATTAATAGGTGTTGAATCGGCCAGCGCCAAGTGACAAAAAATATGACAAGATCAGTTATTTAAAGTTATCAATAAACTCAAAACAAAATGACGTTTGTGCGTTTTTTTTTTGAAATTTATAGTGTATTACAGTATTATTTTTGCAAATTGTCTTTTTAAAATTACACAAATAAAACCCTTTTGATCGTGATCAAAAAAAAATACATATAGCCGAAAAAACGCACGTCACCGTGACCGTATTTATCAAGAAATAAGTTGGCCGGAAATAGTACTGTTTTTTTTTCAAAAATTGCTTAAAACATTTCTTTGAAAAATTGAGGAGCATCTTTAGAAGTTGTTTAAGATTTTTTTCCATGTACACCAAAGTCAAAAACAATACGTTGACCGTCAAATTCCAGAAATAGGTTTTTGGTTCAAGTTAACAAATAGTACTCAAATTACGCCGAAAAAATTTGTGGGCCAAATGGAAACACCTAATTTAAGAAGTTTTGAGCATAATGATATTTGCCAAAAAAGGTCATGTGATCTTATTTTTCAAGAAATAAGAGTTAATATATGACCTATTCCAAACCTTGATTTTTGGATTATTTCTCACGGTGATTTTATGGACTTTGCACTGTATGAGAAAAAGTCTTAAAAACGTTTGAATTCATCAACAATGTGTTTTGACGTAATTATGAGTACTTTTTTCACAATTACCAGTAGTGGTGTATCGTATATCAAATTACCGTCAATTTCAAAGATTCATCTTAGAGACTTGTAAAGTACGCCTCAAAAGAGAATCGAAGGGTCGACTTTTTTAGTGAAAAATATGGCACTATGGTCAATTATGTACTGAAAGGGCGCCAGAGAGCAAAATCCCCTGTGAAAATCTGTCATTTTTGCCTCTCTAGTAGACCCTTTAAGGAGTACCCCACGCGAGTTATATTTCCGGGCTTCTGCAGACATGGTAGAAAGCTAATTTTAATCTCATTCTCATTTTTGTTATAGGTTTTCAATCCAAAAAAAAAAAAATCTTTTCGAATGTAAAAAATTTGTAAAAAAATTCCAAATTTTTACCTATTTTTTTTCTGAAGTATAAATTTCGCTTTCGATTGGTTCTGGTAAGCTTTGCAAGTTGAAATCCGTGTGACCACTGAATTTTTGTTGCATGAGTTCACGTTGATTCCAATCTTAAAAAACCAAAAAAAATTTTTTTATGTTTCGAAAAAAATTCTGAAATTTTTTAGATTGATAAAATCGAACGTATTTTTCAGTAAGCAAAACTTTGGACGTGCGGCAGTAAAACCATAACCTATGAAAAGATAGCAAAATATGGGGCCGCATAAAAATCAGTGAGCTCGCAATTTTTAAGAAAGTGATTTTTGCCGCGAACCAACAATTAGCTTACTTGCTCTTAAATGACATTGGAACTAGCGTCAGGGTACCAAAACAGCCAATTTTGAGGACTTTATCAGTGATGTAGGCAATTAAAGGAAAACAATATAATCTGAGCGCTAACTTTTTTTAACCTAACAAATTTAGGTATGCTCACACAAAATCGAAAATTATGTTATACATCGCTAAAATGAAATTGAAGCAGATTAAAGTCGAAAAATGAAGCTTTTTGGACCGGTAAAAATACCGTACGATCATACAAAAAACTTTTGTTACTTTTTTTCGTAAAAATTCAGACAAATATCTTGGTCTCAGAACATGAAATCAAGCAATGTTTTATTCAGCTCAGAACAAACGTTAAAAATCAGTAATGATGGGCGTGGCGGTACTTCCATCATTTAGGCACATAATTTACCCATGTTTGCTAATTTTTTCATTGGAAAGTCGACCCTATCGATATTTGGTGGACTTTCAAAGTTTATTACGATGAACTTGAAATTGGACCTTGACTTTGAACATCTCTCTCAA
>SCLH01000943.1:316443-335153 GCA_004367855.1 Oikopleura vanhoeffeni | reverse complement strand
AATTTGCTCCCTATTTCTCTCGGCTAGACATAGGAAGTGAATAAAACATTCTGATAAGTTAGTTCTAATCTCTGGGAGACGTTTTGAATCATATTTTTAAGATAGCATGTTGAACCAACCGGTAAATGAGGTTAACCAGGAGCAAAAAATTTCTTGAAAAGCTGTATTTTTTTCGTCCTATTTAGGAAATGTTTTCAAAATTTGACATTATCTGCGAAATTCAAATGCGGAAAAAACTGTTGTTCCTTTTTTTTTAATTTTCTCACTAAAAAGGTATCAAAGCTGGCGAAAAGGACTGTTTTTGCTATTTTGGCCACGAAGTTGTATTTTTTTTCATGCTACATGGCAAACTATTTTCCGTACATTAGTTTTTCGTAATAATTGTTAACAAAACTGGTTGTGCCTGAGTTAACGATTTCATTTTTTAACTCCCAGGAGTACGATTTGAAAATTAATTTTGACATCCAATTCGTCCAATCAGTTTTTTTTTTAAGACCAAACATTCGTAAGTTGAATGTTTTTGGAAAAGGTCTTATAAAACTATGACCAAATATTTAACCGTTCGAGCGCTAGAGCAGAAAGATTTTTTATTTTCGACACTCAGAAAAAATTTTATATTTTTTCCGAAAATTTTTGGTAATTTTTTTACGATTTTTTGAGTTTATATGACTAAAAAAGGCCACGTTGAGTTCAAAAATCATGAAATCAGACCTTAGCTCTTTAGTTCAAAAGATACGACTTGCCTATAGAACCTATATACTCAAAATAAGCTTGTTTTCAAATTTTATGAAAAAATTCCAGAATGTTAAATTTTTTCAAATTTCTATTTCTTTATATAATAAAACATACATGGAGATCAAAAATTCTGAAATCCAGTCAAAATAATTTTCAGTACAAAATATGGGCTGCCTATAGAACCCCCTTAAGGAGGTTGTAGCGTCTTCAAATCTAATATTTGGCTTTATTAACGCGAAGAACTTTTAATGCCGGTTGATAAAAACAATTCAGTTACCTATCTGCAGAAGCTAAGAACCTCGACCTTCAGAAACTTACATGTGTTATTGTTATCTGCCATGACCATCCAGTTAACCAACTTCAACCAAACTATTGTTTATATTCTAACGGTATAACGGGTTCAGGTTCAATTTTTGAGCTACAACCAAATTACGAAATACTATAAAATACTCGTAGCCAAGACACTTACTCATTTAAAAAATAATTCCAGTGCTTAAATCACCTCACATACTATATTTTCAGGGTGGGAATAGTTAATGCATTATGCGGTATGTGTATAGATAGAAACTATGACGAATTTGAATATAGCAATATTTAGACAATTGGCCAACGTCATAGTAGTGATCCGTTGTTAATGCGTCGTCTCTTCAAAAAGTCCATTTTGCCTATAGTACCCCCTTAAGCACCGTTTAATAATTAGAATAGATTTGATATTCAATTAAATGGTTTAATGAGTACCAAATGTTAGTTCTGAGCTTATTCTTGTGAAATAAACAAAAAACTGCTCAATAATGTACTCATAACAGATCAGTCAAAGCAAATATTTTATTAAACAAAGCAGTTATATTGATGTCAGATTATTCTCCCTTAGCCTTTGATCGGGCTTTGTTAACAGCGGCTTCAGACATTTCAGCTCGCTCGTTAGCTTCATCCAATTCGTGTTGTAATTTTCTGAATTTTGACATGGCGGTGTTGGCTCCCTCCGTTGCTTCTTCGGAAGCTTTCTTGTATGCTTTTGCCTTGGATCCAAGTTTATCGAGAGAATCTTGCAGTCTGATCAAGTTTTTCTTGTCTTCTTCGTTTGCATAAACAGATTCTTTGTATTTTCTTTCAAGTTTTCTCAAAACCTTAGTGTTATCAGAAGTTCTTCGCTGTTCACTTTCAAGTTCAGTTTCGATTTCTCGGCATTTGCTTTCCAATTTTTGAACAGCTTTTTTGCCACCCTTGAGAGCAACTTGCTCGGCTTCATCTAATCTATTTTGGAGGTCTTTAACTGAATTTTCTTGATTCTTCTTCATTCTTTCCAAATGTTGAGATTGATCTTGTTCTTTCTTTAAGTCTTCAGATAAGAGAGCAGCAGTAGTCAAAGCTTTCTTAGCAGCATCTTCGGCATTTCTAGCTTCGGTAACAGCTTCCTCAACTTCTGTTTTGACGCTATTGAGCTCCGACTCTATCTTTCTCTTTTGATTGATAAAAGCAGTGTTTTGTGTATGAAGCATGTTGGCTCGTTCGTTAGCTTCCATGAGATCATTTTCAGCTTGCTTTCTGCATCGTTCAGCTTGTTCTAAGGCAGATCGTAATTCTTCAATTTCTGATGACATGAGTCCAACACGTCGTTCAGAAACAGCTGATTGTTCCCTAAGGTCTTCAGTATTTCGGGTAGCATCATCAAGTTTGGTGCTAACATCCTTGAGATTTGTAGCGAGACCCTTGGAAAGTGCCTGGCTATCGGTAGCTTGTCTTTGAGCAGTTGCAAGTTGGACTTCAAGATCGTTAAAGTCTGATTCCATCTTTTTACGGGATCGGATAGCTTCACCTCGTGCACGCATTTCGTTGTCCAAAGAAGCTTGAATCTGTTCTACAGATCTTGTTGCGTTTCGTCTAGAGTTATCAATTTCTTCGTCTTTCTCAGCGATTCTTCGATCAGCTTCTTGCTTGAGTTGTTGAAGTTCAACTTGAACACGAAGAGCCTTATTTTCTTCGGACTCGACAGCGGCTTCGGCTTCTTCCAAGCTGGCTTGAATGTCTGATCGTTCTTTGTCAATAACTCGCTTAGTTTTTTCCAGTTCGTGAATTGTTTTGGTACCCTCAGCAACGGCTTCAACGAGTTCTTGAGCTTCTTCTTGGAGATTTTTGTTTTCTCGGTTAATAGCTTCGAAGTTATCAAGAGCTTCTTCACTTGAATTCTTTAACTTGAAAAGGTCTGCTTGTCCAGATCGGACTTCTTTTTGAGCATGTTCGAGTTCAACTTGAGCTTCTTCCTGCTTTTGTTTAGCTTCAGCGAGAAGTTTATCAAAGTTTCGTTGTCGTTTATCTAATTGAGCGGCAGCAGCATTAGATCGTTCCAAATCAGCAGAAAGATCTTCAACTTCTCCTTGAAGTCGAGTTTTTGTCTTTTCAAGTGACGCACATCGTCCTTGAGCAGCTTCGACTTGTTCTTCAGATTCCTGAAGACGCGCAACAAGCTTTTTCTTAGCTTCCTCGAGCTCTTCAGTACGTTGAATAGCATCAGTTTCGTACTTGTTTCTCCATTGAACAACCTCGTTATTGGATTTTGTCAAATTTCGTTGAAGCTCTTGTTTGGACTCTTGTTCTTCTTCATATTGTTCGCGGAGCATGTCAGTGTCATGACGTTGCGAATGAAGTTGATGCGCTAGAGCATTTTTAGATTTAGACTCTTCGTCAGCTTGACGCTTTAATTCCTCATTTGTTTGAGTCAACGAATTTTTGTTTCGGACAAGTTGATTGTTAGAAGAATCACGCTCTTCAATTTGTCGGCGGAGATCATTGATTTCATTACCCATCTTTGACGTATCTTGAACACCTTCGGAAAGAGTGACGGTATTTGCTTCTTGTTTCACCTTAAGTTCGGCAATATTATCTTCAAGATTTCGAGATTGCTTTTCGAAATTTAATTTTGCCTTTGTGAGCGATTCTACATTAACTGCAAGCTCGTCAACTTCGATTTTAGATTCCGATTTTTCTTTTTCGAGTTTTTGTTTGTGTCTGTTGAGCGTTTCAATTTGCTCGCCTAACCCAGTCGCTTGATCAGTCTGCTTTTTTCGAATATTAGACAAAGTAGCTTCATGGTTGAGAGTGGCTTCTTCTAATTCTCGTCGAAGCTTTGCCATCTCTGCTTCTCGTCGTTTAGAGATTTCAATTTGAGCTTGAGTGTTGCCAGCAGCTTCTTCAAGTCGTTCCGCGAGTTCTTCGAGCTCACGCGAAAGATCAGCTCGAGTTTTTTCTGATCGAGCTCGGCTACCTCGTTCGGTTTCAAGTTCTTCCTCAACTTCTTCAGAGCGACCTTGCATTTCTTTGATTTTCTTTTGAAGCTGACCCACAAGAGATTGTTCATCTTCAAGCTTTGAATTTAATTGACCAAAATCAAACTCGTTCTTTTTAAGTTTTTCTTCTTGAACAGCTTTATCATTTTCTAAATCCATTATTTGCTCTTGAGCCAAACGAAGATCACCCTCGAGCTTTCTCTTGGCTCGTTCAAGATCCATACGGGCTTTTTTCTCAGCTTCCAAAGCAATTTCAAGATCATCAACTTGTTGTTCGAGTTTTGCTTTAGATTTGGTCAGATTCACAACCTTTTCTTCTTCGGTCTGAAGATCAGTAAGTGTTTGTTTATGGGCTTCCTGGAGAGCTTTCTTCTCTTTTTCAAGTTTTTGAATACTTTCTTGAACAGATCCCAACTCTTCGGAAACATTTTTGACCTTGTTTTCAGTAGCGTGCTTCTCTTTTTCAACCTTAGCGAGGGTCAATTCAAGATCATCGATATCTTTTTTCAACTCAGAAGATTCATCTTCAAGCTTTCGCTTTTTAGCTACAAGTTCGTTGTTCATTTCTTCTTCATCTTCAAGTTTTTCTTGGAGTTCACGAAGTTGTCCGTCAAGGTCGATTTTTTTCTCAATAAGGTCATCACAGCGACCTTCAGCATCTTCAAGAAGAGCATTTTGAGACTCCATTTTATGATTGAGTTCATTTTTCTCTTGCTCCAGAGCAACAGCTTGTTCTTCAAGCTCAATTCGTCGCTTTTTTTCTTTTTCAAGCTGTTCTTTAACCTTGCCGAAGTTAGCCTCAAGTTCTTCCATTTTTTTACCCTCTTCTGCTTGAGAGATAAGTGGTTTGATTTTGAAGATAATTTTCATCCATTCCCAATCTTTGAGATACTGGAAAGCTCTGATATTACATTGAACGGTTTCGATAGCATCTCGTCGCTTGACCATTTCAGCGTAGGTACGTTCAGCCAATCTGTATCGCATGTATGATTGCAGAGACGTTAAAATAGCGGCAATTTTCTCATCACGTTGATCCTCAAGATCTCCGATGATACCGGCTTTGAAAAAAAGTTTGGTATGACCGAATTTATGTTTCCAGTCTTCAAGTTCAATTCCAACACAAATTTCTTTGGACTGAGCTTTCCAGTCGCAGAAATCTTTATCGTCTTTTTTGGCGGAAGCATGTAAAATGACGTATCGCTGAGCAAATTCTTCGTATTGTACTCGGGATGGGTAACCCTTTCGGCAAATACGAATACCTTCGAGGACACCATTACATCGAAGTTGATGAAGTACCAAATTCCATTCCATGAATCCAGGTTTTTTAATTTCATTGGGAATAATGCAACGAACGAAATGGGGTTGAGTAGATCTAAATGGTTATTAAACAACATATAACAATGTCGTAGAAAAAATCGTTGATTTGATTTGTTTCTCCTCTCGACGGACTTTTTACATTTGTAACTTGCATTTTTTTCAAAAACTCAAGTTAAATAAATCGAAAAGTTTGAATTTAATTGAGCATTTTTTCAAAGCAAAACTTCGACCAAAATTTTTAATTTGATTAGAAAAGGTTGTCTAATAAAAATATCTACCTTAAATTGGCCATAAGTTTACCAAGAGATTCTCTGTGTAGGGCAGATACAGTCTGGAAAGATCCTCCTTTTTGTCTCTTTGTTTTACCACCTCCAGCTTTCTTAGCATCAGCGGCATCATCTGATGAAACATAGGTTGACCAAATTTCAGCCAAAGTTTTCATTGACGATTTTTTAAGAAGACCAACAACAGAACCATTGAGAGGATCCTTATTTTTCAAAAGCCAATCAGTGACATTATATCCAACAGTACCAGCATAATGGAAAAGTTCAAAATGTGGGCCTGGTACATTTGGATTCTTGTGATTTTTTGGATTTGGTTTTCCGAGTTTATCGTTTTTACCGATATGTTGCATGAAAAGTTTGTCTCGGAAAGTCAAGTCAGTGGCTTTTGGGAACATGCATTCTTCTTCTAAGATGGACATGATTCCAAGTGGTTTTTCAATTAGTTCGATAGTATCAGCCAAATCCATACCAAAATCGATCATAACCTTAAAATTTTAATAAACATATTGAAATTATAAGAGTGTTGAAATTATCATTTGAACTGAAAAATAACGTTTATGAGGTGTCGAATTATGTTTTATGAATTAAAGATATAAGCGATCATCAAAAAAATCCATTATTGGTATTTAGCAATAAAGTATATTCATCTGTCATGGTTGAGAAAGATAAAAATTCAGAAAATACATCTCGATTAATTTAACAACAAAATGGTTAATCTACATGTTTCGCTTTTATTGCATTTTCAAGATCAATTTATTGGTTTTATTCAATATACATAAATCGTTCTCAAGAATTTATTGTTTATACCCGGTTTGTCTTTAAGTGTTCTCGACGTAAATTTTTTGGGCACTTTCCAGGCTAATTTTATGTCATATGTAAATTTATTCTGACTAAAGTGGACCATAGGAATCTTATGAAGATATTTAGGTGATGGTTTTTCGTAATTTTGATATTTCTTTATTTAACTGTCGTTAAACAGGTAATTTATCATATTTTCATTTTAAAAAAATTCTTTATTTGACGGTTCGGTTATTCCATAATTATAAAGTGGACAGGTAATTTATCATGATATGGAATAATTCCATTGGAATTAATTTAACAGTTGAAACTTCAAATTTTATGCCGAAATGTTCAACCTACTAAGAAAATTTGATACTTATATGTTCAAAATTAAATAGATAAGTTGATCAATATAGAAATTTTAATTGTACTTGTTTTAACTCACCCATTCGATACCTTCCTTCTTGTATTCTTCTTGTTCAAGAACGAACATAAAATGGTTGAAAAATTGTTGAAGTTTCTCATTAGTGAAATTGATGCACAATTGTTCAAAAGTGTTAAATTCGAAAATTTCGAAACCAGCAATATCCAAAATACCAATGAAAAATGATCGTGGTAAATCAGTGGAAAGAGCTCTGTTAATAACTTCAGCAAGATATTTGAAAAGACGTTCAAAAGCGGCTTTACAAATGGCCTTGATACCATAGTATACCTGCTCAACAGTTTGACCTTTGGTGACATATTCAGATCCGACCTTGACCTTTGGATTGCAAAGAGCTTTGCAGAACTCAGAGCCAGAGAGCCCAAGCATGAAACCAGCGAGTTCAGCAGCCTCCATACCGTCGACTTCAGCTTGTTCTTCACGTGGTTTGTTCTTAAGGGGGTGGTCAACTTTATTCGCGCTCAAAATTTGACAATTATTCAAAATGAGTTTGGGACAGTTTCATGAAAATTCGGATACTTCTTAGATTTTTTTTCAAAAATTTGAAATCCGAGGCGCCACTTCAAAAAAAATTGATATTCATTTTTAAGAAAATTGTTAAATTTCTGTAAATGTTTGCAGCTCTGGGAAAAAATGAGCCAAAAATCGCAAAAATTAGTCAAGAGAGATTCTGTGAAAATTATGTTTATCTCAATTTACGGTGATATGCACTGTCTAGGAGACGATATTTTAGAAATTTTCGTTAATTAAGATATTCTCAAATAAGATATCAATTAATTCCAAAAAAATTTGTGACATTTTTTTTGTTTTTACTGTCTTTTTAAGGTTTTGTGATGATGGCTGAGTAGCCGAAATATCAAAACTGATTAATTAATTCTTCAGAAGTAATTTTCATATTTCAAAATGTCAGAAATTAGGTAAAAAGAGTTGACTGCCCCCCTTAAAAGTCATGTTTCCGGAGTGCATAATACCGGAAGTAATTCGGTAGATGGCGGCCTTTTCATCTGTATCGAAACCCAAAATATCGAAGGATTCGTCAGTAGCATCGAGTTCTTCTTTATCATCGATAGATGGGACCTTGATCTCTCCCAAGGAGCAGAATTTGTAATCGTATGGATTGGTAGAAATCATAATCATTTCGTTGATTTCTGGTTTACCACCAGAGCAGATTTGATAAAAAATATGGAAGCATCGCTCGGCCTATAATATCAATAATTAAGAGCTTATTTTAAGAATTCGATCGTTTATAATCAAAGTCAAAAATCTGAAATTTCAAAATTTTATTTCTTTCTAAATTGACGCCATTTTACTAATGACCACTTCCGAAAACGATCCATTCCGCATTCGTTAAAAAATAATTAAAGCCACAAAATTTAAAGTAAATAATCACGTGAACTTCAAAGCTTGTAATACGAAAATAATTTATTGCGGAATTTGTTCTTGTTAAGCCTATTTTCAAACTTTATTTTGTCATGTATTTAATCGATTTGATTCTAGCCTATATACGTTAAATAAAACATACCTTGAGCTGAAAGACAACTCGAGATTTCTCCAAAAGATAAGTATCAATATCTCCTGATGCCAATTTTCCGGTGATGCCGAAATGAATTCGGATGAATTTACCAAATCGGGAAGAGTTATCGTTACGAGTTGTTTTTGCATTTCCAAAAGCTTCCATAGCAGGGTTAGCAGCGACAATTTGATCTTCAAGAGTACCACCACCTTTAAGACCTAGACCGAGATATAACAATTTATTCAATAATTTTTTCATCGATAATTTTTTTCGTCAATAATTTTTTCATCCCTTTTTTTGGTCGGTAATGTTCTATTACCGTATACATAGGAGGATTTGTAGTGTAATTTTATTTATAATTTGAAAATGGTATGAAATAAATAATAGGATTTCCCACCAAAATTATCTTGTGCTAGGAAAATATTCAAAAAAATTGAAATAACTTTGTGTCTAACCGAATGATAAGTGGATTAAAATTTTGGTCAAAAAAATTTGCGGTCGGTGAACATGATAATTGTTTGAGTACACAAAAATGTTTGAGTACTTTTGTGCCTTTTTAACAATTATTTTAGTTTCTAGGACGTATATAAGGATGTTTTTATATTTTTGATTAAAAACCTCGATATATTTTTGAATATGTTCCAATGAACAATTTTGAATATTATTTATATTCTTTGATTTCAACTTTTGATGCTGATAGGCAAAATATTGACTCGAAACAAATTTCAACTATTCGGTATTTTCAGTTTTATGAAAAATATCAAGAAACAACGAATGAACGGAAATGGTTTCCTTTTTAAGAGCTGGTATTAGACAAAAACAAGTTACAAAACTATATAGATTTTTGCAAATGAGTGCGATTACCTTCGACCGAAAAACATTATTTATATGATCGAGGATATAGAAATATCAAAAAATCGACTTTTCCGACATCTGAAATTGTCGGTGAAAATGTTTTCCTCTATGTAAAAATTATTGGTTAAAATGGTATACCTCCCTGGACCGGAGTCGGCTGCCGCTCCAGCAGTGCTACCGATGGCGGCAACGACGGCGAAATACTGAATGACTCGTTTTGTGTTAACAGTTTTTCCCGCTCCAGATTCTCCAGTAATCAACATAGATTGATTGTGTCTTTCTCGTAACATATCATTGTAAGCATTATCAGAAATGGAGAAAATATGTGGAGGCATTTCAGACTTACGTTTTCCCTTGTAAATACCTACGACATGATTATCGTATACTGGAAGCCACTACAAAAAAAATATTTAAACAATCATCAATCAACCAGTTTCAATGCAAAATAAAAAAATTCATCGTTAAATGAATTTTTTGTTCAAATTGATATTCCACTTTTATTGCTTATCAAAGCAAAGATAGGTATTCAAAAAAAGTTAACCAAAAATTTTTTTACTCAATTTTTTACATAAATATGTATGAAACGAATAGAATTTTTGAGCAGAAGAGTTTTTAATCTTTATTTATTTATTCGAATTTTGCTTTTTACCGAAAAATGAGAACAAAAATTAATCGAAATTCAAAAAACTAAATAATTATAATAAAATCAGAAAAAAATACGAAAACTATTTTTTCAGAAATTTGAATCCTAGAATCGAAAATTCCCCCCTCAGAAAACTAAAATTACTGATATCGATTACGATCACCTGTTGGATTTTCATTCATTTGATAATTTTCTTAAGTTTTGTTTGATACCCATATTAAGTCACTTTTTTAAATTTGAAAATCTCGCATTTTGAAAAATTTTGAGAGAAATTCTCAAAAAAATTTCGAAATTTTCAAAAAAAAAAGTTTTTTGGCTGTTCTTTATGGCAATTACCTTGTATGGATTGATGGTCACACAGAAAAGACCAGAATATGTATAGATTAAAAATCTGACATATCGTTCTGACAAGTTGTAGACAACGGAAGCCTCGGAAAGATAAGTCATATTTGCCAAATCTTCTAACAATTCGTACTTTGGAGGATTTTGTTTTTCAACTTGTTCGTCCTTCATTTCCTTCTCTTTCATGTCACAAAGTCTTTGCACCTTAGTGGTGCCAGGTTTTGACCCTTCTCCGAGAACGATACATTTGGTGTAACCAGTTTCGGCATATGGAATCCAACACGCTTTTCCACCTTCAAATGGCTGGGATCGAAGTGTGATCATCTCCATGTCTGATAGACGGAGGAAATTGGCCGAAATGCCAGCGGCTTCGGGATCCCACAGAGACATGGCTAAAAATTTGAAATAAGGTCTGAAGAGAAAGTCCTCGTGAACATAAATAAGCGATTGTTAGTTTTTGAATATTTTATTCGGACCTTTGCACTAAGTTGTCCGTTTTTCAGAGATAACTGATTTTTTTCAAAAATTTTAGAAATCAAAAAGAATCAATTATTCGTATCAATTCACTGAGCTTCAAAGTATCAATTTTAATATGGCTTCTGTCCGCAAAATCTTATATTACACTTTTGAAATGTTTGACTTTAAAAGAGTTTAATATATCAAAATAATTTATTTAGTAAGATTTTTGAAAATGCCTCTCAATTTTTAAAGCCTATTGACTCATATATTTGAAATTATACTTAGAAATTATTTTATGCTTTCGAAAAATTTTAAAAATCGACATTTTGGCATAATTATTGGGCATAGTTTTCATCCACAATTTTTTCTCAGGAAATTTTGGGTCAGCATACAACTTTCAAAACAATCTGACACTGGAGTTAATTTTTTCGATTCACAGTGTTAATTAACCGCATAATAAGGAAAATTTATCGGTTTGCGACATAAACATCAAAAATTAGGGGTGAAAAATCGGTTATTGAAAAAAACGGATCAGCAGCTACATGAAGTTTTAAACTTTATATTATAGCTCAAAATTTTAAAATGCACGTATCTACCAGTTTCGATTTTATTCTTCCTAAAAATAAACCTTCAGCAATAAATAAAAAATTGCTTCAAAAATACTTGAAACAGGAGCGGTAAAATTTTACCGTGCGTACTTTATTGTTATCTCAAATTCAAAATAAACTTTCCAAATTAACCTATTCATAAGCTGATATTGATCTCAGAAATCTTACCTTCAGATTATTTTTTACTGCGGTAGAAAAAAATATAAACTTTATCCAGTTGAGCGGTTCTTTATATACCAAGTTTTGCTGAATACTGAGGATTAACAAGTTGATCATTTCACGCGGATGCCGCAAACGTTAACTGAGGCCTGTTAATGCATTTTTGAACTTTTTTTGCCAAAATCACAGATAACGCCCATAAATCGTAGACTGCTCATCAAATAATGTCAAAAACAACTAAATCACACTGTTATCACGCTTAAATCAGACTGTTATGATCTGAAGAATTGTTCATTTCAACGTTTCACCACCCGCAAAAAAAGATGAAGGTCAATAATCAAGGGTCTTAGCTGGGTAACAACCATCTTGAACTTTTGCTTTCCGATTTACATTTTTGTATGATTCACCTAAAGTTCAAAAAAGTATGATCTTGAAAATTTGAACTACAGCAGGGTCCGGCGGATAGGTGAGGGCGGTAGGTGAAATCCGGCTAATAGGTGAAGGTTTTGAGCAAAAAAACTTTTCCGGCGATAGACGTAAGGCAAAAGATAGGGGTTTATTTTCAAAACTTCCTAGGCAAAAAGATAGGCGTTTTCGAAAAGCCAAATATAGGCATATTTGAGAAATTTTATGAATGACAAAACTATTCAATTAATTTGTCGTTTTATTCTATTTATCTGTACAGTTGATTTGCCTCAAAAATCTGCACACAATTTTTTGTTCAAATAAATTCCCAGCAATTATTTCATAGGCAATTTTTTCACGATAGCTATTTATTTCTTCCGTTTGAAAATCAAAGTTGAGACATCTTCTGGAATATTCTCTGCGATTATAAGTGCATGACAACCACAGTCTACACCATTTATTTGCAGTGGTGTATTCATGACACAATTTAATTTCAGTCTGGTCGATATAATTCAACCCCAAAAGCGGCAACGTTCTCCAAATCAAGTGAAGTAAATATTTATTCCAGAATATTTGAATTTTCCGCATGGTACAAGTAGTTTCTGAGGTTTTCAAAACCGTCACTTTTGCATTTATGATTAAAATGTAGCAAAAAATCAGCCTTAATTTCATCTGAAGTCAGAGTAAAGGGTAGTTCCCTTTAACTAAATTATACAATCTAGATCTTGTTTTATTGACCAATCAGAGCGTATCTTCCAGCCGTCCGGCGGATAGGTGAAATCCGGCTAATAGGGTGAAGGTTTTTGAGCGAAAAAACTTTCACCTATCCGCCGGACCCTGCTGTATTAGAGTTAAATGACAAAAAAAAATTTTGGATGATTTTGGATGAAAACTTTAACAATGACCTGAATCTTTGCGAAAAATAAATTCAGGAACTTAATCGTTTTATCTTCATTGTTAAATAAGTTTCAGATATTTCGTTTTTCAAAATATTTGCAAGAGTTGCTGGAGTTAGCGGAGAAGAACTTAAGGTCATCATGAAAAAAATTACCGATGAGTTCTCTAAAAGGATTTGCGAAGATAATTTTCAACCCGGGAGCCAAAAAATTGTTTTTTACAACACATTTTTCATTGGACCCGGGGCTCATAAAGGATAGTTTTTGAACTTTAAATAGTAAAAATTAGATTACATTTTTGAAAATGATGATACTGTAATACAAAGCGAAAACGTCAGATACCGATGAGAAATAATATACAGCTCAGATGAGGGGTTCCGTAGTTACATGTCCATAATGGAACATGGATTGAAGGCCAATCAGCGACGAATAAAATGTCAGTTTAATTAATATTTGAGAGAAGATTGATAATTTTATTTTTATTTGTCAAAATTCGAATTTTTAAGTATATTTTTTTATATTCGCGCGTAATGCATTAATTAAATTTCTTTCATGAAAAATATGCTTAGTCATAGGCATTTCAGCGCCCCATTGGCCCGTTTCATTTTCAATCAGAGAAATATTGCTGACTCATATTTTGACAATCATCACATATCATTACCCCACCTACAATTATGTTTGCGTTATATTGTTGTAGGATATAATAAATCCAACCGGAGTGAATCTTTATGTTAAGTATGGGGTGTTCAAACCGTTTACATTTTGGCTTTTGATAAAAACTCTATGGGTTGAGTTCTTGAATAGCTCAAAAACCACGCATATACCTAAGAAAACATTAATTAAGCTAAATAATAATCCGAATCGGATCTTTTTTATTTCAAAAACCCACTATAAAAAACTTTATAATTTTAAAAGTTTTTGGCAAAATACAATGTAGGTGAAATTGTCTTTTTATCTTCAAATATATCCCCTTTTCACACTTATGTCAAACTAGGCAGCTCAATAGAGAATTACACTGTTTAATTTTTTATTGACCTGCCTAGATTCAAATAACGGTGAACAAGGGATATCCTTTTCCCAACGGAACTCCATCTCAAAAACGTTAACTATCTCTTTAGCGCGTGTTCGAATCCCACTGATGTTGTATAAGTGATTGTCTTAGTGATTGCTTGAGTGAGAACACACCGATCAAATTTAGCGGGCCCAATATCAGGCATTCTTGCCTATAATCATACGCAAGACAATCAGTAGGACAACATGAGTGGGATTCGAACACGCGCTATATAGATAGTAAACGTTTTTGAGATTGAGTTCCGTTGGGAAAAGGATCTGGTTAGTTAAAGAACGTGATGGTCTGATTCGTTTCCAAAAGCCGAAATGTAAACGCTTTCGACACCCTATCTTAACTGTAGAGAGTCATTTCGGTCAGATCAATGATATGCAGTGTTGAAGTCAAATATATGAGATATTGGGGATTGTTTATTAGCGATTTTAAAGGGGTGAAATTTACAGAAAAATTAATTTTATCAAAAATGATACACTAAAACAGATTTGAATGAATGCCAAAATGATCTAATTGTTAAGGATCAATACCAATAGTTGTGAATGAATGATCATTTTAGTTTGAATGTTCCATGGACTTTGCAGTGAGTCAACCTATAAACAGCCGGCAACCCTCCCCTACTAAATAGGGCCTTTTTCTTAAAGAAGGAATAAACGCCAAAATATTGTAATTGTCACTTTAAATCACCTTTATTATGAACTTTAAGAAGGTTGTGGCCATATCCTTTATGACCTTTTGGTTAGATTGCGTAGCCGACTACTCCTTTTAACGTGTGATTTTAACGTTGTGGCTACGCATTCTAACCAAAAGGTGAAAAGGATATCCCTTTATGACCTTTTGTTAAATCTGAGAGATGTGGGTTGAAAAGCGGCAGGGCGCCAATCCTCACACTCCTAAGACCCTCCTAGCCACTCATGAGGCGGCTTTTCAACCTACATCTCTCAGATTTAATAAAAGGTATTAAAGGGATATGGAGGATCTTCAACTTAACTGTTGATATATGACGAATAAAACACGGTTTAAAAAATATTAAACAAAAATATCAAACTAAAATGTGTAAAAAAATTAAAGAAAAATGACAAGGTTAGTTTTATTGAAAAATTGAGATTTTGTTTGGAAATGATTTCCAAATTTTTATACGACCTTAAAAAAAAAAATTCAATTTTCCTCAATTTTCTTAAATCAAGCTCAAGAGCGCCCATAGTCAAAATTTCAAAAAACGTCGATAGAGATCTAGCCAAGCGCTTGAAAATGACTTGATCCGAATTCTAAAGAGTGATAGACACTTGAAAAATTTTTGATGATTCATCGAAAATACCGCCAAATAATTTTTAAAATTGTTTTACCCTTAAGTGTACTCTTCAGTATTATATAAATAAATGAATACAATTTTTACTTTACTTCCGGTCAAACCGGAAGTTATGAGTCATCGACAATACCGCCAAATTTGTTTGACATTATTTTACTTTCAAATATATCCCCTGTTTTAGGGGAAGGGAACGATCCCTATTCCTTTTCCTTCATAGGGGAAAAGGAAGGGAATGGGGAAGAGGTCCAAAGGGAACGAGGGGAAAGGAGAACGAACTCCAACAAAGGAAAGGGGGGATAGCCAACAATAGGGGAACGATCCCTTTTACAAGCCTGAGTGAAGCCATTAACAGCCGGCAACCTTCCCCTTTTGAATAGAGCCTATTCTCAAGAAGGAATAAACGCCATAATAATGTGTTATTGTCACTTTTAATCACCTTTTTTATGAACTTTAAATCATTCGATTTGGGTACTATAAATATTATTAAGCAGCATTCGGCAAGTTTCAAGCAAAAGATGTTATTGAAATTTATACAACTTCTTTTCAAGTTATTAAGGGAGGTGGTCATCGCTAATCAAGATTAAAATATAAAAATAAATTGAAGTCATTTAAATTAAAATTTAATATAAATTCAAACGAATCTGAAATTTTCTTCAAAATGTACCGCAAATTTTCTCAAGAAATATAATAATGGCAATTCATATTATTCCTTGTATTTTTGTCAAAATTCTTGAAATCTACGTAATATCGATATAAACTTTCAGAAATTTCAGAATGTCATAAGGTAGCTGATTTGTTGATATCTTTTAGCAAATCATTAATAAAACTGATCTATGCAAAAAATTCAAATTCCACCAGAAAAATGTTCAAAGCGCAAGATCGTCTATAAAATTGCCTTTAATTTACGTCGAAATTATTTTTGAATGTATTTCGAAAATTTCAAGCCCAATTATAAGCAACTTCAAAAACCTTTTATTTTCGTTTTTGAACACTGTCCAGGTAAAATTTTGAAAAAATTATTTCATACAGTAAATCATTTTTATTCATAATTTTCTATAACTTATCAAAAAATCAGCTACAGCGGTATAATCGTGAGCAAAAATGTTCTGTCGGACCTACCTTAGTCTAGAAGATCTTTTAAAAAAATGGTTTTAACTCGTGAATAATTTTTTTTTCAACGTGGAAATTTGCTGAACATTTTTGTGTATTATTTCACCTAACCCTTTTTTCAAAATTTTTTTGAATGTTATTTCAAATTTTTGATGATAGTTCAAAAAAAGGGTTGGCGATTGACCACGTGTCTGATAGATTAATTAATAAAAAACAAACATTTAAAGAACAAAATTATATCCTTTTAGGAGAAAGATTGTATTTTCTATTTGGTCTAGTACATTGGTCCTACTTAACGTACATAATGTACTAGACCAAACTAGAAAATAACAATCTTCCTCCTGAAGGAATTTTATGAAGTAATATTTGAAGTCAAATTTAGAACAATATTTGATTTTTAAACTTCAAATAGTTTTTTGAATGTTGTTCATACAGAAAGTTTTTATAAATAATTCAAAATAAATGATCCATAAACACACAACCAAAGGTACTTTTGGTACAATTTATTTGGAAAATTAAACCTGTATTTGCACTCCAGATTAAATTTATTTATACATTTATTTCGAACGACTAGATTTTGCAAACTGAATTGACCTAACAATATTTTCGATGGCAATTGTATGCGAAATAGCTTGCCGAACCGATTGCCATAAGTTATTAACCAAGTTTATCAAAAACTTTATTTTTTTTGACAGGTTTTTTCCTACCGTCCGAGTTTTAAATGGGAATTCAAAAGACCAGACATAACAATACCGATTGAATTTCACAATAAAACAAACATGACCCTGATCTTATTGATTGGATTAGCGTGTATTTGTGATACAATATTCTTACGAAAATTTTTTATTGAACTTTATATTTAAGAAATGAAAGTCTTGAAACTGCTTTTAATAGCGAATGCAGCATTGAGCAAAGAGGATGATGCCGTTTTAAACATGACGCCGGGTGGGCTACCGTCGCCGATGGCTAAAAGTAATAGGGTCTGTACGAGTTAATNATATATATACAACTTTTATAACGTAATTGTTAAACGCTTTAAAACTTGCTAAATTTTATACACCATACAGGGAGGCTCCCATATTTTCGGCCGACATTTTCCAGCGATAATGGTACTTTCGGGAATATTGGCACAGAAAGAAATATTTTTTGTTCAAAAATGAAAAACGCGTGGGGGTCGACATGACGTTTTAATTTGACATTTTTCTTCAATTTTGTAAAAAATTTTACAATACGTTAAAATGAAATAAAATGCCAAAATATGTAGAATTACGTATTCCACCAAACGCAATCAAATTAAAATTCAAGAAAGTAAATTTGTTAAATTTAATTTTCAAATATGACGTCATTCAGGACGCACTCAAAGAAGTTTGTAATAAAAATATTAAAAACCAACGCAATTTCAGCGATATTGGCTCTTTCGGCAGTATGGACATTTGCATAAAATTACAAAAAAGGAAAATGTAGAATAAAATGCAAAAATAAATAGTGTAATTATTACAACACGCATATAAAATTAGCTCACACTGCATTAAATGAAATTCTTTATCAGATGAGAGCATATTTTACAAAATACTGTGATTTGTCAATAATTATCATGTCAATTTCAGCCTTTTCCATTTCTGTTTTTACATTTATGTTTTTTACATTTTACCCTTGAGTCAAGGGCCTTGACTCAACTAAGAGATGCAAGACTATGATCATTATGATTCTTGAGTCTTGGTCAAAATCACCATTTACCAAAATATAAGGGTTTTGGAAATACCAGATAATCTATTGCAATTTGCAAACCATACTCAGAGAAAGCAGTTTAACGGTTCGTTTTCTACTTACATAAGGCAGTCGGACAACTACATATTCGTACCAAATATAATAGTTAGAATATATCCTTTTCCCAACCTAAGTCGATTTTAAAAATGCTTACTATAGACTATAGTCTATAGTAGAGATATCTCTATAGCGCGAGTTCGAATCCCACTAATGTTGTATAAGTAATTGCCTTGAGTATGATTATAGGTAAGGGTACTTGATATTGGGACCGCCAATGTTAATCGGTGTGTAATTACTCAAGCAATCACTAATATAATCACTGAGACAACATTAGTGGGATTCCAACACGCGCTATAGATTTCTAAGATTAGGCTTTTTAAGGGGATTGTGGGTGCAGTAGTTATTTTTGACCACGGTCGCAAATTCGATATTTTTTCAATTGCACCTGACCATCCAGCACCTCGGGAATCGTTTGCAATTAAAAAAAACACCAAATTATTTCTGGATATTTTTTTCTAGAACATTGGAATCGCTTGCTAACTGAAGTGCCCGAATGATGACAGATGATCAAAAACAAAATAGCCCATTAGTGATCAATTTTCACGGAGATTCAGACCAAAATCTAATTGGAAATTTTTGACCAATATTCTAGAAAATTTCCAAAAGTATTGTTTCGGACTTGCATAAAAACGGAAAATAATTGTAGATATGATATCATTTCAGAATACAGAAAAATCAA
>SCLH01000943.1:283012-315872 GCA_004367855.1 Oikopleura vanhoeffeni | reverse complement strand
AAGGTTACGGAATACAATAAACAATTGGAAAAATAAACGTTCACTCAATTCTCACAAAAGATATTTGAGTTTTAAAAAGGGCTTATTTTGCCCCAGGAATGTGCTGGGGAGGACTAAGCTCTTTTTAAAACTAAAATATCTTTTGTAAGAATTAAGTGGACATTTATGTTTTTAATTGCACATTGCAGTTTGTAACCTTGAAATGGATGAAAGTGATAAATTTCTAGATAATATTTTAACATGAGCCGTTAAATGCATGAAACCTTATTGCTGGTATTTCTCTCCATTAAAGTTTAACTTCATATCCACGTATCCAAAAATTACATTACTATTAGTATGCCGATATTATTTGTCAGAAAAAAATTCTCTAAAATATAGACTGATAATTTTTTTTTAATTCATCTTAATTTGCGGGGCATTTTTATTGAAAATTCATTTTTATAGTTTAAGGGGGTGGGTGTCGGTTTTTTTGAGCCCTTTATAGGATTAATTTATAATAAATTAATATCGGTTATGACTAAAGTTGACCAAGGAATCTCATGGTGGCAATTATTTTTTTCAAAACAATCTAGAACAAAATCTAGAATTTTCAAAATTCGAATATTTTTTTGCTTTAACCCGNTTATAACAATATTAATTCTTCGAATTTCACCTAACTTAATCGAGAATGAATATAGATTACGTACTTCACTCATGAATCATCATTTTAAGGAGGTTGTAGGTCTCGCATTCTTATTTTTGAATCCAGGAAAAATCGACATAATTGAAAAGTTGTGTTTTATGACTAAAAACGCCAGAAATTCGAAATGATGATTAAAGAGAATACTACGATTCCGGGAAACACCAAAAATTCAATTTTGTCTTCTATTGAGCTCAGGCGCGCTCCTTGTAAAATTAAAAAAACGGCTCAATATAAAGTTTGGCAATTGTCTAAATTATTGCTATATTCAAATTTCGCGTCATAGTCTTCTATCTATACACATACCGCATAAGCTTTTACCCTGAAATATAGTATGCTGTAGGTGATTTAAGCCTGCCGAATTATTTTTGAAAATGAGTTGGATAGTGTCTTGGCTACGAGTAATTTATATAGTATTCGTGATTTGGTTGTAGCTTCAAAAATTTGAACTGACCGTTATACCAGTTAACATTATAAACAAAAGATTTGGTTGAGTTGGTTAACTGGATGGTCATGGCAGATAAACAATAACACATGCGTGTAAGTTTTCTTTGAAAGGTCGAGGTCTTAGCTTCTGCGAGTATGTAAGAATTGTTTATCAGGACGGCCATTAAAAAAAGTTCTTCGCGTTAATAAAGCCAAAATATTAGATTGTGAAGACGCTACAACCTCCTAAGGGGGTTCTATAGCAGCCCATATGCTTTTGCTACTGAAATTATTTTTGACTTGGATTTCAGAATTTTGATCTCCATGTAGATTGTTTAATTATATAAAGAATCTAGAAATTTGAAAAAATTTTACATTCTGGAATTTCTTTTCATTTAACATTATGAAACAAGCTTACTTTTGAGTAATATCTTATAAGAGTTCATAGGCCAAGTCGGTATCTTTTGGAACTAAGAGCTCAGAGGTTGATTTTCATGATTTTTTGAACTCAACTGGCTTTTTTAGCATGATAAACTCAAAAAATTCGTTAAAAATTACCAAGAAATTTCGGAAAAGTATTAAAATTTTTCTGAGTCTCGAAAATAAAAAATCTTTTCTGCCTCTAGCGCCTCGAACGGTTAAATATTTTGTCATAGTTTATAAGACCTTTTCCAAAAACATTCAACTTAACGAATTGATTGGTCTTAAAGAAAAAAACTGCATGAACGATGGATGTCAAAAAAATTAAGTTTCAAATCGTACTCCTGGAGTATATTAAAAAGAAAATCGTTTAAAATCAGGCACAACAGTTTTGTTAACAGATTATTACGAAAATTTCTATTGTACGGAAAAAATAGTTTGCCATGTAGCATGAAAAAATACAACTTTCCGTGGCCAAAATAGCAAAAAACAGTCCTTTTCGCCAGCTTTGATACCTTTTAGTGAGAAAATTAAAAAAAGGAAAGACAGTTTTTTCCGCCCACATTCTGAATTTCGCAGATAATTGTCAAATTTTGAAACATTTCCTAATAGGACGAAAAAAATACAGCTTTTCAAGAAATTTTTTGCTCCTGGTTAACCTCATGTTACCGGTTGGTTCAAATGTACCTTTAAAATATGATTCACAAACGTCTCCCAGAGATTAGAACTTTAACTTGTATCAGATTGTTTATTCGACTTCCCTATGTCTATGCGAGAGCAAATAAGCAATTCAAAAGTCCCATTTTGACCTATTACCCCTTAAGTCACCGTTTAAAGTTAGAATAGATTATATTCAATTTTAAATGGGTTTAATGAGCTACCAAATGTTAGTTCTTGGCTTATTCTTGTGAGAATTAAACAAAAAACTGCTCAATAATGAACTCATACACAATCAGTTCAAAGCAATTTTTATTAAACAAAGCAGTTATATTGATGTCAGTTATTCTGCCCTTAGCTTTGATCGGTCTTTGTTGAACAGCGGCTTCAGACATTTCAGCTCGCTCGTTTAGCTTCAGTCCAAATTCGTGGTGTAATTTTCTGAATTTTGACATGCCACGGTGTTGGTCCCTCCTGTGCATTCTTCGGAAGCTTTCTGTTATGCTTTTCCTTGGATCCAAGTTTATCGAGAAGAAATCTTTGCCAGTCTGATCAAGTTTTCTCTTGGTCTTTTCGTTTGCCAAAATAAACAGATCTTTGTATTTTCTTTCAAGTTTTCTCAAAACCTTATGTTATCAGAAGTTACTTGCGCTGTTCACTTTCAAGTTCAGGTTTTTCGATTTCTCGGCATTTGTTGTCCAATTTTGAACAGCTTTTTTGCCACCCTTGAGGGTGGGGGGGGGGTGAGCAACATTGCTCCGGCTTATTATCTATTTGGACGGTCTTTAACTGAATTATTCTTGATTCTTTCTTCATCTTTCCAAATGTGAGATTGATCCTTGTTCTTTCTTTAGAGTCTTCAGATAAGAGAGCGAAGCAGTAGTCAAGCTTTCTTAGCAGATTCTCGGCCATTTTCTAGCTTCGGTAACAGCTTCCTCACACTTCTGTTTTGACAGCTATTGAAGCTTCGACTCTATCTCTCTTTTGATTCGATAAAAGCCAGTGTTTGTGTATGAAGCATAGTTGGCTCGTTCGTTTAGCTTCCATGAGATCATTTCAGCTTTTGCTTCTGCATCGCTTCAATACTTTCTAAGGCAGATCGTATTCTTTCAATTCTGATGACATGAGTCCAACACGTCGTTCATAAACAGCTGATTGTTCCTAACGGTCTTCAGTATTTTCGGGTTAGCATCATCAAGTTTGGTGCTAAACAGCCTTGAGATTTCGTAGCGAGACCCTTGGGAAAGTGCCCTGGCTATCGGTAGCTTTGTCTTTGAGCAGTTGCAAGTTGACTTCAAGATCTTAAAGTCTTATTCCATCTTTTTCGGGATCGGATAGCTTTCACCTCGTGCACGCATTTTCGTTGTCCAAGAAGCTTGAATCTTTTCCTACAGATCTTGTTGCGTTTCGGTCTAGAGTTATTCAATTTCTTCGTCTTTCTCAGCGATTCTTCATCAGCTTTCTTGCTTTGAGTTGTTGAGTGTAACTTGGAACACGAAGAAGCCTTTTTCTTCGGACTCGACAGCGGTTCGGCTTCTTCCAAGCTGGCCTTTGAATGTTCTGATCGTTCTTGTCAATCACTCGTATTCTTTGCTTCCAGTTCGTGAATTGTTGGTACCTCGAGCAACGCTTCAACGAGTTCTTGAGCTTCTTCTTCTGGAGATATTTGTTTCTCGGGTTAATAGCTTCGAAGTTTATCAAGGAGCTTCTTCACTTGAATTCTGTTAACTTTTGAAAGGTCTGCTCTGTCCAGATCGGACTTTCTTTTTGAGCAGTTTCGAGTTCGAACTTGAGCTTCTTCCTGCTGTTTGTTTAGCATTTCACCAGAGAAGTTTATCAAGTTTTCTTGTCGCTTTATCTAATGCAGCGGCCAGCGCATTAGCATCGTTCCAAATCAGCAGAAAGATCCTTCAACTTCTCCTTTGAAGTCGAGTTTTTGGTCTTTTAAAAAGTGACGCCACATCAGTCCTTGAGCAGCGTTCGACTTGTCTGTCAGATTTCCTTAGACGGCGCAACAAGCTTTTTCTTTAGCTTCTCGAGCTCTTCAGTACGATTGAATAGCATCATTTCGTTACTTGTTTCTCCATTGAACAACCTCGTTATTGGAGTTTTGCTTCAAATTCGCTGAAAGCTTCTTGTTGGACTCTTTTGTTCTTTTCTTTCATAATTGTTCGCGCGAGCTGTCAGTGTCATGACGTTGCGATGAAGTGGTGATGCGCAGGAGCATTTTTAGATTTAGGACTCTTTCGTCATTGCTTGACGCTTTATTCCTCATTGTCTTGAGTCAACGAATTTTTGCTTTCGGACAAGTTATTGTTAGAAGAATCACGTCTTCTTGCAATTTGTCGGCGGAGATCACTTGATTTCGATTACCCATCTTGACGTATCTTGACCACCTTCGGAAAGGTGACGGTATTTGCTTCTATGTTCTCACCTTAAGTTCTGCAATCATTATCATTCAAGATTTCGAGATTGCTTTGCGAAATTTAATTTTGCCTTTGTGAGCGTTCTACTTAAACTGCACTAGCGTCAACTTCGATTTTAGATTCCGATTTTTTCTTTTTTCCGAGTTTTGCTTGTGTTCTGGGGAAGCGTTTCATTGCTCGCCTAACCCAGTCGCGTTGTCAGTCTGCTTTTTTCGATATTAGACAAGTAGCTTCATGGTTGAGAGTGGCTTCTTCTAAATTTCTCGTCAAGCTTTGCCATCTCTGCTTCTCTGTCGGTTTAGAGTTCAATTTGAGCTTGAGTGTTGCCACAGCTTCTTGCAAGTCGTTCCGCGCAGTTCTTCGAGCTCACGCGAAAGATCAGCTCAGTTTTTTCGTGATCGGCTCGGCTTACCTCGTTCGGTTTCAATCTTCCTCAACTTCTTTCAGAGCGACCTTGCATTTCTTTGATTTCTTTTGAAAGCTGACCCAAAGAGATTTGTTCATCTTCAAGGCTTTGAATTTAATTGACCAAAATCAACTCGTTGCTTTTTAAGTTTTTCTTCTTGAAAGCTTTATCATTTTTCGTAAATCCATTAGGTTTGTCTTGAGCCAAACGAAGATCACCCTCGAGCTTTCTCTTGGCTCGTTCAAGATCCTTACGGGCTTTTTTCTCAGCTTCCAAACAATTTCAAATCATCAACTGTGTTCGAGTTTGCTTTAATTTGGTCAGATTCACAACCTTTTCTTCTTCGGTTGAGATCAGTAGTGTTTGTTTATGGGTTCCTGGAGCGCTTTCTTTCTCTTTCAAGTTTTTGAAACTTCTCCTGAACAATCCAACTTCTTCGGAAACATTATTTTCTGACCTTGTTTATCAGTAGCGTGCTTCTCTTTTTCAACGCTTAGCGAGGGTCAATTCAAGGATTCATCGAACTTTTTTTTTTCAACTCAGAGATTATTTCAAGCTTAATCGCTTTTTAGCCTACAAGTTCGTTGTTCATTTCTCTTCATCTTCAAGCTTTTTCTTGAGTTCACGAAGTTGTCCGCTTCAAGGTCGATTTTTTTCGTCAATAAGGTCTCACAGCGACCTTCAGCATCTTCCAAAGAAAGAGACATTTTGAGACTCCACATTTTAAATGATACTGAGTTCATATTCTCTGCTCAGAGCAAACAGCTTTTCTCAAGCTCAATTCGTTCGCTTCTTACTTTTTTCAAGCGTTCATTAACCTTGCGCGAAGTAGTTACGCCTTCACAGTTCTTCCATTTTTTTACCCTCTTCTCTTGAGATGATAAGTGGTCTTGATTTTCTGAGATAATTTTCATCCATTCCATCTTTGAGATACTGGAAAGCTCTGATTTACATTTGAACGATTTTCGATGCATTACTCGTCGCCATGACCATGATCAGCTAGTATACGTTCAGGCCCCAATCTGTACGCATGTAGAGTTGCAGAGACGTTTAAAATAGCGGCATTTAGCTCATCACGTTATCCCACGATCCTCCGATGATACCGGCTTTTGAAAAAAGTTTGAATGAACCGAATTTATGTTCCAGTCTTCAAGTTTCGATTCCAACACAATTTCTTTGGACTGAGCTTGTCCACACCAGTCCAGAAATTTCTATTCGTCTTTTTTGGCGGAAGCTGTAAATGACGTATCGCCTTGAGCAAAATTCTTCGTATTGTACTCGGATGGTAACCCTTGCGGCAAATACAATACCTTTCCGTAGGCACCATTACATCGAAGTTTGCATGAACTACCAAATCCATTTCATTGAATCCAGGTTTTTTAATTTCATGGGAATAAGCAACGAACGAAATGGGTTGAGTAGATCTAAATGGTTATTAAACAACACTATGAACAATGTGTAGAAAAAATCGTTGATCATTTGATTTGTTTTCCTCTCGACGGACTTTTTACATTATGGTAACTTGCATTTTTTTCAAAAAACTCAAGTTAATAAATCGAAAAGTTTGAATTTAATTGAGCGATTTTTCAAAGCAAAACTTCGACCAAAATTTTTAATTTATTAGAAAAGTGTTAATAAAAATATTCTACTTAAATTGGCCATAAGTTTACCAAGGTTCTCTGTGTTAGGGCAGATACAGTCTGAGAAAGATCCTCCTTTTTGTCTTCTCTTTGTTTTTACCATGCACACTTACTTAGCATCAGCGGCATCTCTGATGAAACTAGGTGACAAATTTTCAGCAAAGTTTTCATTGACGATTCTTTTAAGAAGACCAACAACAGAACCATGAGGAGATCCTTATGTTTTTCAAAAGCAAATCAGTACATTATATCCAAAAGTACCAGCATAATGCGAAAGTTCAAAATGTCGGCCTGTACATTGGATTTTGTGGATTTTTTGGATTGGTTTTCCGAATTATCGTTTTATTTACCTGATAATGTTGTATGAAGAAGTTGTCTCGGAAAGTCCCAGTCAGTGGCTTTTGGGAACATGCATGTCTTTTCGAGCCAATGGACATGATTCCAAGTGGTTTTGTCTTAGTTCGATAGTATCGCCAAATCCATACCAAAATCGATCAATAACCTTAAAATTTTAATTCAACATATTGAAAATTTAAAGAGTGTTGAAATTATCATTTTGACTGAAAATAACGTTATGACGGTGTCGAAATTATGTTTTATGAATTTTAAAAATTATAAGCGATCATCAAAAAAAATCCATTATTGTACTTAAGCCAATAACAGTATATTCATCTGTCATGCGTTGAGAAAGATAATAAATTCAGACAAAATTACATCTCGATTAATTTAACAACCAAAATGGTTAATCTAAATGTTTCGCTATTTATGCATTCTTTCAAGATCAATTTATGGTTTGATTCAAGTATACATAATCGTTTCAAGAATTTTTGTTTGATACCCGTTTGTCTTTTAAGGGTTCTCGACGTAAATTTTTTGGGCACTTTCCAGGCTAATTTTATGTGCATATGTAATTTATTGTTCTGGGCTAAAGTGGACCAATAGGATCTTATGAAGATATTTAGGTGATGTCGTTTTTTCGTAATGGTTGATATTTCTTTATTTAAGCTGTCGCTTAAACAGTAATTTTACATATTTTCATTTTAAAAAGAAATTCCTTATTTTGACTCGTTCGGTATATTCCATAATTTATAAAGGGACAGGTTATTAGCATGATATGGAATATTTCCGATGGGAATTAATTTAACAGTTGAAACTTCAAATTTTATGCCGAGATGTTCAACCTACTAAGAAAATCTTGATAACCTTATTATGTTCAAAATAAAATAGTAGTTGATCAATAAGACAATTACTTGCTTTTTTTTTTTCCTACTTGTTTTTTAACTACCCATTCGATTACACTTCCTTGTTTCTTCTTGTTCAAGAACGAACATAAAATGGCTTGAAAAATTGTGTGTGATGTGTGTCATAGTGTATAGTGGAAAAATTGATGCCCACAATTGGCGATGTTAGAGAATTCGAGATTTTCCGGTCGAAACAGGATATGCGAAGAATACTCATGTAAAAGTCGTGTAAATCAGTGGAAAGAGCTCTGTAATAAGTGCGATGCGAAATATGGAAGAGAGTTCAATAACGGCTTAAAATGGCTTGGATGTGATGTGATGAGTGCTCAACAGTTTGAGTGTTGGGGTGAGTGTGTCAGGTGCGGTGTCGTGATGGATGCAAGGAGTCTGTAGTCTCAGAGTGTCCGTGGATGCTGCTAGAGGCATGAACAGCGAGTTCAGCAGCCTCCATTACCGTCGAGTTGTCAGCTTGTTCTTTCACGTTGTTGTTCTTAAGGGGGTTGGTCAACTTGATTCGACCGCTCAAAATTGACCAATTATTCAAAATGGTTTGGACAGTTTCATGAGATTCGGATTATTTCTTAGATTTTTTTTTCAAAAATTTTGAAAATCCGAGCTCCACGTCAAAAAAAATGATAATTAATTTTGTAGGAAAATATGTTAAATTTCTGTTTAAATGTTTGCAGCTCTGAGGAAAAAATGAGCCAAAAATCGCAAAAAATTATCAGAGAGATTCTGTGAAAATATGTTTATCTCAATTTACGGTGATATGCACTGCTAGGAGACGAGTATTTTAGAATTTTCGTTAATTTAAGGACTATTCTAAATAACGATATCAATTAATTCAAAAAATTTTGACATTTTTTTCGTTATTTACTGTCTTTTTAGAGGTTTTGTGATTGATGGCTGATAGCGAAATATCAAAACTGATTATTAATTCTTCAGAAATTAATTTTTCATATTTTCAAAATGTCAAGAAATTAGGTAAAAGAGTTGATGCCCCCTTAAAGTCATGTTTCCGGAGTGCCATTAATACCGGAAGTAATTCGGTAGATGGCGCGGCTTTTCATCTGTATCGAAACCCAAAATATCAAAGGATCGTCAGTGCATCGAGTTTCTTCTTTATCATCGATAGATGGGACCTTGATCTCTCCCAAGGAGCAGAATTTGTAATTCGTACTGGATTTGGTAGAAATCATAATTCATTTTCGTTGATTTCTGGTTTACCACAGAGCAGATTTAGATAAAAAATATGGAAGCATACGCGCGGGCCTATAATATCCAATAATTAACGAGCTTGATTTTAAGGACTTCGATCGTTTATAATCAAAGTCACAGAAAGACTGAAATTTCAAAATTTGTATTCTTTCTACATTTGACGCCATTTTACTAATGACCACTTCGAAAACGATCCATTTCGCTTCGTTAAAAATAATTAAGCACAAATTTAAAGTAAAATAATCACGACTTCAAGCTTTGTAATACGAAAATAATTTATGCGGAATTTGTTCCTTGTTAAGCCTATTTTTTCACTTTATTTGTCATGTATTTCAATCGATTTGATTCAGCCTATATACGTTAAATAAACATTACCGGGTGAGCTGAAGACAACTCGAGATTTCTTCAAAAGATAAGTATCATATCTCCTGATGCCAATTTTCCGGTTATGCCGAAAAATCGAATTCGGCATGAATTTTACCAATCGGGAAGAGTTATCGTTACGAGTTGTTTTTTGCATTTCCAAAAAGCTTGCCATTAGCAGGGTTAGCAGCGAAATGTGATCTTCAAGAGTACCACCATCCTTTAAGACCTAGACCGAGATCATACAATTTATATCATAATTTTTCATCCGTATAATTTCGTCAATAATTTTTTCATCCCCGTTTTTTTGGTACGGTTTAATGTTCCATTATTGCTCTCCAAAATGGTATGAATAAATCATAGGCACTTTCCACCAAATTCTCTTGTCTAGGAAATATTCAAAAATTCGAAATACTTTGTGTCAACCGAATGATAAGTTGGATTTAAAATTTTGTGTCAAAAAAATTTCGGTCCGCCGGTGACATGATAATTGTTTGAGTACACAAAAATGTTTGAGTACTTTTGTCTTTTTAACAATATTTTAGTTCTCTAGGACGTATATAAGGCATGTTTTTACTTATTTCTTGATTAAAAACCTCGATATATTTTTGAATCATTTCCATCATGAACAAATTTTGAATATTATTTAATATTCTTTGATGTTTTCAACTATGATGCTTTGATAGGCAAATATTGACTCGAAACAGAATTCAACTATTCGGTATTTTTCAGTTTTATGAAAATACTCAAGAAACAACGAATGACGGGAAATGGTTTCCTTTTTAAGAGCTGGATAAGACAAAAACAATTACAAAATATAATAGAAGTTTTTGCAATGAGTGCGATTACCTGACGAAAACATCTTTTATATGATCGAGGATATAGAAAATATCAAAAATCGACTTTTCCGACATCTGAAATTGTCGAGAAATGTTTTTCCGCTTATGTAAAATTATTGGTTAAATGGTATATTACGCTCCCTGACCGGAGTCGGCTGCGCTGCAGCAGTTAGCTACGATGGCGGCAAGACGGGCCGAATACTCGAATGACTCGTTTGTGTCGTTAACAGTTTTCCCGCCTCCGATTCTCCAAGTAATCAACATAGATTGATTTGTGTCGTTTCTTCGTTAACATTATCTTGCTAGAGCATTAGCAGAAATTGGAGAAAATATTGTGGACGGACATTTCAGATTACTGTTTCCTTGTAAATACCTACGACAAATGATTATCGTATACTGGAAGCCCACTCAAAAATATTTAAACATGCATCAATCAACCAGTTTCAATGCAAAATCAAAAAATTCATCGTTAAAGAATTTTTTGTTCGAAGATTGATCATTCCACTTTTTATGCTTATCAAAGCAAAGATAGGTATGTCAAAAAAAGTAACCAAAAACATTTTTTACTCAATGTTTTACATAAATATGTAGTGAACGAAACGAATAGAATTTTTGAGCAGAAGAGTTTTTAATCTTTATTTATTTTTCGAATTGTTGCTTATACCGAAAAATGAGAACAAAAATTAAGCGGTAATTCAAAAAAGTAAAAATTATAATAAATTCAGAAAAAATAGCGAAATATTTTTTCAGAATTTGCAATCCTAGAATCGAAAATTTCCGCCCCTCAGAAAACAAAAATTCTGATTATCGATGTACGATCACCTGTTGGATTTTTTTTTTTTTTTTTTTTTTTTTTTTTTTCATATCTATTCTTTTTTTTTTTGAGTCTTACTTTTCTATGGGGTTTCATCTTGATAATTTTCTTAAGTTCTTTTTGATACCCATATTAAGTCCACTTTTTTAATTGAGAAATCTCGCATTTTTGAAATTTTGAGAGAAATTGTCAAAAAAATTTCAAATTTTCAAAAAAAAAGTTTTTTTGGCTGTTCTTATGCAATTTCCTTGTATGGAGTTGATTGGTCACAGCAGAAAAAGACCAGTAATTGTATAGTTTAAAATCTCGACATATCGTGCTTTTGAACAAGTTGTAGACAACCGGAAGCCTCGGCAAAGATAAGTCATATTTGCCAAATCTTCTAAATTCGTACTTTTGGAGGATTTTGTTTTTCAACTTGTTCGTCCATCATTTTCCTTCTCTTTCATGTCACAAATCTTTGCACCTTAGTATCGGTTGACCAGGTTTTACCTTCTCGAGAACGATACATTTGGTGTAACCAGTGTTCGAGCATTATGAATCCAACACGCTTTCCACCTTCAAATGGCTGGGATCGAAGTAGTGATCATCTCCAATAGTCAATAAGATAGACGCGAGGAATTGCGCCGAAAAATGCCAGCAGGGCTTCGGGATCCCACAAGAGACAGATCGGCTAACTTTGAAATAAGGCTACTTGAAGAGAAAGTACCTCGGAACATAAATAAGGCATATGTCTAAGTTTTTTGATCATTTTCATTTCGGAACCTTTGCCACTAAGTTGATCCGTTTTTCAGAGATAACTGATTTTTTTCAAAAAATTTTAGAAATCAAAAATAGAGTCAATTATGGCGTACTCAATATCACTGCGCTGCAAAGTAGGCAATTTTAATATGGCTTCTGTCCGCAAGAATCTTATATTACACTTTTGAAATGTTGACTTAAAAGAGTTTGAATATATCAAAATAATATTTAGTAAGATCTTTTTCGAAAATGCCTCTCAATTTTAAAGCCCTATGGCTCATATTATTTGAAATATACTTAAGAAATTTATTTTTATGCTGCGAAAAATTTTAAAAATCGTACATTTTGGCATCATTACTTGGGCATAGTTTTTCATCACCAATTTTTCTCAGGAGAATTTTGGTCAGCAATACAGAATTTTCAAAACAATCTGACACTGGAGGTTAATTTCTTCGATTCACAGTGTTAATTAACCGCATACATGTAATATAAAGCTGGAAATTTATCGGTTTTGGACATAAACATTCAAAAATTAGGGGTGAAAATCGGTTATTGGGAAAAAAACGGATCAGCAGCTACATGAAAGTTTAAAACTTTATATTATAGCTCAAATTTTAAAAGCCACGTATCACCAGTTGATTTTATTCTTTCCTAAAAATAAACCTTAGCAATAAAGGAAACAATTGGCCTTCAAAAATACTTGAAACAGGACGGTAAAATTTTACCGTGCGCTACTTTACTTGTTATCTACAAATTCAAAATAAAGTGGTCCAAATATAACCTATTCATAACGCCGATATTTGATCTCAGAAATCTTACCTTCAGATTATTTTTACTGCGGTAGAAAGAATAAAACTTTATCCAGTTGAGGTTCTTTATATTACCACAGTTTTGCCTGTCGAATACTGAGGATTACAACTTGATCATTTACACGCGGAGGCCGCAAACGCTTAACTGAGCCTGTTAATGCGATTTTTGAACTTTTTTTGCCAAAATCACAGATAACGCCAACAAATCGTAGACTGCTCATCAGTAATAATGTCCAAAACAGACTAAATGCACACTGTTTTCACGCTTAAATCACGCGGACTGTTATGATCTGAAGAATTGTTCATTTGCACCGTTTCACCACCCGCAAAAAAAGATGAAGGTCAATAATCAAAGGGTCTTAGCTGGTACAACCACTTTGAGCTTTTGCTCTCCGATTAACATTTTGTATTGATTCACCTAAAGCTTCAAAAAAGTATGATCTTGAAAAATTTGAACTGACAGCAGGGTCCGCGGATAGGTGAGGCGCGCGATTAGGTGAAATCCGGTAATAGCGTGAAGGTTTTGCCGCCAAAAAAACTTTTCGCGGCGGATAGACGTTCAAGGCAAAGATAGGGGTTATTTTCAAAACTTCCTAGCAACAAGATAGGCGTTTTCGCAAAAAGCCAATATTCGGCATATTTGAGAAATGTTATGAAGGACAAACTATTCATTAATTTGTTCGTTTTTTCTTATATTATCTAGTTACAGTTGATTGGCCTCCAAAAATCTGCACACATTTTTGTTCAAATAAATTCCCAGCAATTATTTAATAGCAATTTTTTCACGAATAGGCGAGTTATTTCTTTCGTTTGAAATCCAAAGTGAAGAATCTTCTTGGAAATATTCTCTGACGATTATAAGCTGCCCATGACAACCACAGTCTACACCATTTATTTGCACGTGGTGTATTCATGACACAATTAATTTCCAGTCTGGTCATATCCTATTACGAGGAAGTAGATCAAAATTGACCTAGGTAAAAATACAAAGCCAATGTGGTTCAATTTCAGGGATTTCGATTGGTTTGCGCTTGGCCCGTCTTCCTACGTCGTTAGTGTATTTGTTGCGATTTTTACCTTGTAATTTTTACCTTGTAATTTGGTTTGTATTTTTACCTAGGCATTTTTGATCTACTTACCTCGTAATAGGATATATTCCAACCCCAAAAGCGGCAAACGTTCTCCAAATCAAGTTTACAATAAATAATTTATTCCAGAATATTTTTTGAATTTTCCGCATGGAGTACAGGGAGTTCTGAGTGTTAACGAAAACCGCAGTTTTGCATTATGATTTAAAAATGCTAGCAAAAATCAGCGCTTAATTCTCCACGTCTGGAAGTCAAGTAAGGTAAGTTAACCCTCTGTAAACGTAAGATTATACAATTAGATGCTTGTTTTTATTGACCGATCACGAGCTATCTTCCCAGCGTCCGGGCCTGAATAGGTGAAATCGGGCTAATAGCGTGAAATCGGCTAATAGGCTGCAGGTTTTGAAGCGAAAAACTTTCACCTATCCGCCCGGATCCTGCCTGTATAGGTTAAATGTCAAAAAAAATTTTGGATCGATTTACATGTAGATAGAAAACTTGACAATACCTGAATTTTGCAGAAATAAAATAAATTCAGAACTAATCGTTTTTATCTATCATTGTTAAATAAGTTTCAGATATTTCGTTTTTCAATAATATTTGCAAGAGTTGCTGGGTTAGCGAGAAGAACTTAAGGTCACATGAAAAAAGTTACCGATGAGTTCTCTTAAAAGGATTTGCGAAGATAATTTTCAACCCGGAGCCAAAAAATTGTGTGTTTTTACAACACATTTTTCATTGGACCGCGGGGCTGCACTAAAGGATAGTTTTTGAACTTTAAAATAGTAAAATTAGAGGTACTTGGTTTGAAAATGATGATACTGTAATTACCAAAGCGGAAAACGTCAGATACCGATGAGACAATAATTATACAGACCTCAGATGAGGGGTTCCGTGTTACATGTCCATAATGGAACATGCGATTGAAGGCCAATCAGCGACGGAATAAAATGTCAGTTGGATTAATATGTTGCGAAAGATTGATAAATTATTATTTTCTATTTGTTTCAAAAATTCGAATTTTTAAGTATATTTTTTTATATTCGCGACGTATGCATTAATTTAAATTTCTTTCATGTAAAATTATGCTTGTATAGGCATTTTCAGCGCCCCATTGTTGCCCGTTTCAATTTTCAATCAGAGAATATTTTGCTGATCATATTTTGAGCAATCATCACATTCATTACCCACCTACAATTATGTTTGCCGTTATATTGTTTGCGTAGGATATTAATAAATCCAACCGGAGTGAATCTTTATGTTACAGTATGGGGTGTCCCAACCGTTTACATTTGCTTTGAATGGGAAAACTCTATGGGTTGAGTTCTTAAGTAGCTCAAAAAACTACGCATATACCTAAGAAAACATTAATTTAAGCTAATAATAATCCGAACGCGATTCTTTTTATTTCAAAACTCACTATAAAAACTTTTTAATTTTAAAAGTTTTTGACAAAATAGGTGAAATTGGGGTTCTTCTTTTTTATCTTCAAATATTCTCCTTTTCACAGCTTTATGTCAAACTTAGGCAGCTCAATAGGAATTACGACTGGGTTAATTTTTTAAATATGAACCTGCCCTAGATTACATAACGGTGACAAGAACAATATCCTTTTCAACCAACAAGGATCCATACTCACAGAATATAAAAACAATATCTCTTATAGACAGACAGAATGAATTCAAAAATAACCCAACTTAAGATAGATAATAAATAATAGATAATTGTTTAGTGATTGCTTTGATGAGAACACACACAGATACATTTAAAGCGAGAAACCCAATATCAAGAGAATAATATATACATATATACATCGCCAGAAAATCAAAAGAAAATAAAGAAGAGAAAAAAATAAAAAGTGAATTTCGAACACGTGCTAATAGAATAGTAACAGTATTATAGAAGAATTGAGTTCCAAAAATTGGGAAGGATCTGGTTATTAAAAAGAACCGTGACGGTCTGATTCGTTTCCAGAAATCCGAATGGTAAACGCTTATTCGGACACCCTATTTAATGTAGAGATTCATGGGATCGTTCAATGAATGATATGCAGTGTTGAAGTCAAATGATATAGAGATATTGGGATTGTTTATTAGCGATTGTTAAAGGTGGTGATTGATTGAAATTACAGAAAATTAATTTTATCAAAATCGATAACACTAAGAACAGATTTGACTATGAATGCAAATGATCTAATGTTAAGGATCAATACGATAGTTGACATGAAAAATGATCATTTTAGTTTCGAATGTTCCATGGACTTTGCAGTGAAGTCACGTATAAACAGCCAGGACCCTCCCCTACTAATAGGGCCTTTTTCTAACAACGAATAAACGCCAAAATATTGTATATTGTCACTTAAATCACCTTTGATTATGAAGTTATAAGAGGTTGTGCGGCCCATATCCCTTTATGACCTTTTGTTACATCTGAGAGATGTTGGGTTGAAAAGCGGCCGGGAGGCCAATCGCTAACCACTACCTTGAAGACCCTCCTAGCCACTCACTGAGGCGCTTTTCAACCTACATCTCTCAGATTTAATAAAAGGTTATAAAGGGATATGGAGGATCTTCAACTTACACTGTTGATATAGGACGAATGAAAACGGTTTAAAAAAAATATTAAACAAAAATATCAAATAAAATGTGTTGTAAAAAAAATTAAAGAAAGATGACAAGGTTAGTTTTATTAAAATTTGAGATTTTGTTTGAAATTGATTTCCAAATTTTTTACGACTAAAAAAATGGTTCAATTTTCCTGCAATTTCTTTAAATCAAGCTCGAAGAGCGCCCATAGTCAAACATTTCAAAACAACGTCGATAGAGATCTAGCCAACGCTGAAAATGGACTTGATCCGAATTCTAAAGAAGTGGATCAGACACTTGAAAATTGTTTGATGTTCAGTCGAAGCAATCCCCCAAAATATTTTTAAATTGTTTACCCTTAAGTGTTCTCTTCAATTACTATAAATAAATGAATACAATTTTTACTTTACTTCGCGGTCAAACCGGAAAAAATTTATGAGTCATCGACAATACCGCCAATGTGTTTGAAACATCTATTTTACTTTCAAATATCATCCCTTGTTTTGGGGAAGGAAACGAGTGTGGGAAAATAGGGGAGGGAACGATCCCATATTCCTTTTCCTTTCATAGGGGAAAGGAACGGGAGATGGGGAAAGAGTCAAAGCGGACGAGGGGACAGGAGAACGAACTCAACAAAAGGAAGGGCGGGGGATAGCCAACAATAGGGGAACGATCCCTTACAGCCTGATGAAGCACTAACAGCCGGCACACTTCCCCTTTTGAATAGAGCTATGCTCAAGAAGGAGATAAAACGCCAGAATTTAAGTGTTATTTTCAATTTAAAATCACCTTTATTTATGAACTTTAAAGCATTCGAATTTGGGTACTATAAATATTATTAAGCAGCATTCGCGCAAGTTTAAGCAAAAGCATGTTCTATTGAGAATTTTATACAACTTCTTATTAGAAGAGGTGGTCATCGCCCTAATCAAGATTAAAATATAAAAATAAAGTGAAGTCATTTAAATTAAAATTTAATATAAATTCAAACGACATCTGAAATTTCCCTTTCAAAATGCTTACCGCAAATTTTCTCAAAGAAATATCAATAATGGCTAATTCATATCTGATCTCCTTTATTTTCTTCAAAATTCTTGAAATCTCACGTAATTATCGAGTTATAAACTTCAGAAATTTTCAGAATGTCATAGGTGCTGATTTGATTAATATCCTTTAGCAAATCATTAATGACAAACTGTTCTATGCAAAAAATTCAAATTCCCACCAGAAACAATGTTACGGTCAAGTCGCTATAAAATTGCCTTTAATTTACGTCGGACAAATTATTCTATTGAACTGTATTTGCCGAAAATTTTCAAGGCCCAATTATAACAACTTCAAAACCTTTTTTTTTCGTTTCCTTGAACATGTCCAGGTTAAATTTTGAAAAAATTCATTTCATACATAAATCATTTTTATTCATAATTTTCTAAAAACTTATCAAAAAAATCACGGCTACCGCGTATAATCGTGAGCAAAAATGTTCTGTCGGACCTACCTTGTCATAGAATCTTTTAAAAAAATGGTTTTAACTCGGTGAATATTTTTTTTTTCAACGTGGAAATTTGCCTGAACATTTTTGTATTAGTTCACTAACCCTTTTGTAAATTTTTGTTGAATGTTATTTCAAATTTGTTTTGATGATATTCAAAAAAAAAGGTGTGGGCGATTTGACCACGTGTGCTGAATAGCATTAATTATAAAAACAAAGCGATTTTAAAGAACAAAAATTATATCCTTTTAGGAGAAAGTATTGTTATTTTCTAGTTGTCTAACGATTTACTACTTGAACGCTACATTAATCTGACTAGACCAAATAGAAAAACAATCTTCGCCTCCTAGAAGGGATTTTTTATGAAGTAATATTTTTAAGTTTCAAATGGTGGACACAATATTATTGATTTTCAACTTCAAATAGTTTTTTAATGTTCGATTCATACAGAATAGTTCTTTATAATAATTCAAAATACAATGATCTATTAAACACACAACCAAAGTACTTTTGGTACAATTATTTAGAAAATTGAAACCTGTATCTGCACTCCGATTGAAATTTATTAATACATTATTCAAACGACTAGATTTTGCAAACTGAATTGACCTAACACATATTTTCAGATCGGCATGTTATCTGCAAAATAGCTTGCCGAAACCGATTTGCCAATTAAGTTATTAACCAAGTTTATCAAAAACTTAATTTTTTTTGACAGTTTTTTTCCTACCGTCCGAGTTTAAATGGGCATTCAACAAGACCAGACATAACCAATACCGAGTTGAATTTCACAATTAAAACAAACAAATGGCCCCTGATCTTATTTGATTGGATTTAGCGTGTGTATTGTGATACATTTCTTACGAAATTTTTTATTAACTTGATATTCTAAGAAATGAAAGTTCTTCGAAACTGCTTCTTATACGATGCAGCATTGAGCCAAAGAGGATGATGCCGCGTTCTAAACACTGAGCCGGCTGGGCTACCGTCTGCCGGATGCGCTAAAATAATTAGGGTCTGCTACGAGTATTATATACAATTTTATTAACTAAATTGTTAAACGCTTTAAAACAATTGCTAAATTTATAACCCATACAGGAGGCTCCCATGATTTTCGGCCACAATTTTCCAGCCGAATTGGCTACTTTCGGAATATTGGCCACAGAGAAAGAGATATTTTGTTAAAAATGACAAAACACGCGTGGAGGGTCACAGTGACGTTTTAATTTGACATTTTTCTTCAATTTTGTTAAAAAAAAATCTTACATACGTTAAAATGAAATAAAATGCCAAGAATATGTAGAATTACGTATTCACCAAAACGCAATCCAAATTAAATTCAGAAAGTAAATTTCTTAAATTTAATTTTCAAATAGACGTCATTAGACGCACTCAAAGAAGTTGTGTTGATATAAAAATATTAAAAACCAAGCAATTTCAGCGTCTTGGCTCTTTCGGCAGTATGGACATTTGCATGAATGCGACTATGATTTTGCCTTTGAGTCTCCCAGTAGCCGAACTGAGAGGGATTAGGTTTTTTTTTTTTTTTTTTTTTTTTTTTTTTTTTTTTTTTCTTTTGGGTTAAAATTAACAAAAAGGAAAACTTGTTAGATAGAATAAATGCAAAAATAATAGTGCTATAATTATACACACGCGTATAAAATTAGCTCACACGCATTAATGAAATCTTATCAGATGAGGAGCATATTTTACAAAATTTCTGTGATTTTGTCAATAATTATCATGTCAATTTCACCTTTTCCATTTCTGTTTTTTACATTTATGTCTTTTTTACATATTTACACTTTGATTCAACGAGGCCTTGACTCAAGCTAAGAGATGCAAGACGCTATGATCATCGTTATGATCTCTTGACGTCTATGGTCAAGAATCACCCATTTACCAAAAATAAGGGTTTTTGGAAATACAGATAATCTATTGCAATTGCAACCATACTCAGGAAAGCAGCTTTAACGTTCGTTTCTACATTACAATAGGCAGTCGGACAAACTACATATTCGATACAAAAAATAAAATTAGATTAGAAATATTCCTTTTTCCCAACCCTTACAGGTCCGATTTTTAAAAATGGCTTACTATAGAACCTAAGTCTAATAGTAGACAAGATATCTACTCAAGGCGAGTTCGAATCCCCACTAAGTGTTTTTGTAATAAGTAATTCGCCTCTGAGTATTGGATTATAGGTAAGGGTACTTGAGATAAATTTGGGACGCCAATGTTAATCGGTGTGTTATTTTCAAGCAATCCACTAATATATTATCAACTGAGACCATAGATCGGGGATCTCCACACGCGTATAATTTCTAGTTTAGGCTTTTTAAGGGGATGTGGGTTGCAAGTAGTTTATTTTTTTGAAAAAAAAACGTGCCGCAAATTCGATATTTTCTTCAATTGCACATGACCATACCAGCAACAATCGAGGAATCTTTGCAGATTAAAAAAACACCCAAATTATTTCTGGATTATTTTTTTTCTGAACATTGAGAATCGCTTGCCTAACTGAAATGCACCGAATGATGAACAGATGATCAAAAAACAAAATAGCCGCATAGTGATCAATTTTTCACGGAGATTCAGACCCAAAATCTTTTGGAAATTTTTTGACCAATAAATTTCTAGAAAATTTCCAAAAGTATTCTTTCGGATTGCCATAAAAACGGAAAATTACTTTAGATATGATATCATGTCAGACAAAAAATTCAACTGCAAAGAAAAGTTATCTAACTGAAAGTATTTCACATATGATAGTTTGTTTTCAGATTTTTTGCGCCGTTTTCAATATTTCACATTTTTAGCCTAATACAAATAAAATGCGCGCGCATTAAATCAGCATGAAATAGTGATTGCGAGAAATATGAAAAAAACTTATTAAAATTTCCTTCGTTCAAAAGCTTTAATAAAGGATATGATAGGATAAGCACTTATGAAAAGAGAAAGAAATCGCTGTGACCGTTCGTGAGGTGATACTTTTTTTTGCTAAACTATCTACATTTATGCCGATATTTAACTATAGAAGGATTTTCAAAAATAAATTTTTTCGACGATATAAAAATGAATTATTAAAATTTTTAGTTGCGCCATTGTAAAGAATTTTTTTCTGACCAATAGCTATCGGCATATGTGATTTTTGGATACGTGGATATGAGGATACTTCAATGGAAGAAATACCAGCAATTGTGTTTTATGCATTTAAGGTTGATGTCATAATATTTTCTAAAATGAACAGTTTTTGACTTCTCAAGGTTACGGAACTACAATATAACAATTGTGAAAATAAAACGTTTCACTCAATTCACAAAAGGATATTTGAGTTTTAAAAAGGCTTATTTTCCGCATGGAGAGTGCTGGGAGAACTAACTCTTTTTAAAACTAAAAATATCTTTTGTGAAGAAATTAAGTGGCATTTATGTTTTTTAATTGCACATGTGCGAGTTGTTAACCTTGAAATGGATGAAAGTGATCAATTTCAGATAATATTTATACACTGAGCCGTTAAAGTGCATAAACCTTATTGTGGTATTTCTTCCATTAAAGTTTAACTTCATATCACGTATCCAAAAATACATTACTATTAGTATGCCGATATTAATTTTGTCAGAAAAATATCATCTAAATATAGACTGATAATTTTTTTTTAATTCAGGCTTATATTTGCGGGCTTTTATTGAAATATTCATTTTTTTAGTTTAAGGGTGGGGGGTGTCGGTTTTGTTATTGAGCCTTTATAGTTTAATTTATAATAATTTAATATCGTTTATGACTAAAGTTGATCCAAGAATCTCGATGGTGGCAATTTATTTTTTTTCAAAACATTCTAGAACAAAATCTAGAATTTTCAAAATTCGAATATTTTTTGCTTTTAACGCCGCAGATAACCGGTTTCTTATTTCCACATGATTATGACATTTTTTATTGGGAATATGACCCACCGAAAACGATGCATGAACATTAAAATTATCGGAAATGTCTTAATCGAGATTCTAGAAATTTCAATATGTTTAAGTCCAAAATGTTAACCTAATTATCGAATTTGACGCTGATTTTGGTTTTGAATACATTTTGATTAGCTGTAAGCAACTTTTTATCAGTGAAATCTAAGCTTCAATTTGCTTCGGTATTTTGTTTCGATACAGACGAACTTTTTTTTTTCGAACTTTTCATTTCCGTTACTTATAGTCATTATTTCTACGAATTCTAGGGTGAAATTGCTAAGATCCGAAGCCAACATAATGACGAACAACTATATTCAATGGCTACCTGACTAGAAAAAACGTCTTATTTGAACGATCCTTGCTAGGAGAAGTATCATTTGAAGAGAAAATTTAATAAAATCGGCGTTAAAAGTGTTTCAGAAAATCAAGAGCGATATTCAAAAAATGGCTGTAAACATATTTTAGTAACCTCACTTTCCCGTACTCTGTGTATATTTCAACGCTTGTATGTGGGGTCTAAAAGAGATAGATTTTTGAAAAACCGTTTATGTGCTCTAGAATGAGACTCACACGCTGGTGGGTGTGATGTAACAAGTTGACGTTGAGATGATGTAATCGTGACGAAGGCTAGATCTACAACGAGTATCCTCAGAATTTTTACAACTGCGCTAGATTTGATCTGAGGCGTGATTGAAAGGTACAAAAAGCGACACCCACCCCTTAATATAGGCAAAATGTACATTATTTTACAAAAAAAATTTAACTCAAAACGGACAATGCGACTTCTTTTCTTTTTTTATAAATCATTCTCATTATCTCAGTAAAATTATAGACTGACAAATTTTATAATTTCTGTCAGATTTCTCGCAATCACTATTTATGCAGATTTACTCGCGCCATTATTACATAGTGATTAGACAGAAATTGAAATATTGAAAAAGGAGAAAAATCTTAATAATTATAATAGTGAAATATTTCATTAGTGTCATTTAGTGTAACTTTTTGCTGTGATTATTATTCTTTCTAATTTAAGACTAACCTAGGGCTAGAATTTTAAATAGATTAATTATTTTTGCAAGCCAATCCGATATAGTAAAATGTTGTTTCTTATGTGCTGGATGGTCGGATACAAGAAAAATAATACCGAATCTCGAACCGTGGTCGAAAATACCTACTGCACCCACAATCCCCTTAAGGTAGATGATAATAATATATAGAATAAGATAATATCATAAAGACCCTTGACACAGAGTAGTCAAATGTGAGAAAATGAACTCAATTTTACCAGAGGGTGAATGGGAAATGATTTTGGGACAAATGGTTTGGACAGAAGGACCAGCTTGGTGGAATGATCAACTTGTTTTCAGTGACACCAGATTAGGAAAATTGATAAAAACAAATTTATTATATTTTAAGAAAAAACAATTTTGATTAATTCACTTTCATTAATTTTTATTTTGTTTGTAACGTTTCGCCATATATCTTATAGATATCTAGCAAACAGTTTATGATTTTAAGTAACTGAATTTCGGAATTTTTATTCCAACTTGTGAAATTTATCTTCAGTATATCAAAAAAATTAATTTTACTGCATAAATATTGTATATTATTATCGAAGGTAAAATTTTTAGTTGGGATCCGACTACAAAGAAGGTCGATGTTGTTCTAGAAAGAAGTGGAAGTGATTTCATTGACACTGGCGTCTGGATGGAACCTGGAAGTAATGGACTAAGCTAAGGTTAAAATTTCAAGTTCACGTTTTATAAACATAATGGTTAATGCGCACAAATAAATTTTGGATATAACTTTACCAAAAATTTACCAAATTTTTTTGGTAATTTGAGATTCAAAATTTCGAAAAAAAATTTTTTCGTGTTAATAAACAGTTAAAAATAAAGACTTATTGAAACAAGCTTATTTTCAGATGAAAAAACCAGTTTTAGAACAACATTCAGGAATATGTTCAACATCTCTAGATCTCTACTTTCGTGTTTTTGTTTGACCCGCGTGAGACTAATGAGAGCATCGGATATCGAGAGAGTGACCAATAAGAGCTTCGCTGATAAGTTCAAACGCGAAAGTGAAGGCCTAGGGATCCCAATTTTAGATATAGGATGTTAATGTTGATAAAGTAATGCTTTTTTGCAGAACATTTTGGCTGATGACACCATGAAACTAAATTTCATATAGAAAATAAAACTTTTATTTGATGAAGTTTTAATTTTAATTAAAAATAATTTGTCAATTTTTGAACTTTAAAAATTTATATTTTTTGAGCATTCTCGGCAATATTGGCACTTCGTCGATATGAGGACAAAAGTTAAATTTTTTAATAAACAATGATCTGACGCGTTCAAAATGACGTCATATGTCGAACATTTTTGCAATTTTATCACGAGGTTCACAGTACTTTTGAATGAAGTGAATTATCAAAATGCGTACAATAAAATGTTGAATTTCAAACACGACCGAACGCAATCAAATGAAAATTGAAAAAAGTAAATTTAGGAAATTAAATCTTGAAAATGACGTAATTCATGCCGTGCACAAAGTAATTTGTTATATAAATCACGAAAATGCTGCGATATCGGGCATTTTCGGAGATATCGGTTCATTCGGCGATATTGGCACTGAATGATTTTTTAGCTAAAAATATTGAAATTGCGAAGGTTATTTCGGCGTTTTCGGCAACTTCGGCGATATTGCCCCTCCCTGTATAAAACTTTAGATATCAGATTTGATAAACTTTCAAGGGCGCGTTTATAGTCTGATGTTTGAACTAGTTTCAAAATTATTTTTATTAATTACATGCATCATCTTATAAGTGTTAATTTGGAATAATAATATGTTGATATATGCACTTTATGAGTGTTAAGCAGAATAAACTTTGGAAGACCTTGATCTAGAAATAACCTAGGTCAGATTTAATCCCTTCACTAATGAGTTATTAATTTGTCAACACGGGAATCGAGCAATTGCAGCATTATCACAAAATGGAAAAGTAAGAAAGGTCGCCACTAGTGGACCAGGAAATAGTTTAAATTTTCTTTCACAACAAAATTAAGTACATGCAAACAATCTAGTCTAGTTTATAATAGTACTGTGACACTACTAGTGTCAGCAAAATGTACTCTGAAAATCTGCGTATAGTCGTTTGAAAGTAAATCGGCTATATTTCAGAAAAATTGAAAATTGTCCGACATTCATAGAATACATTGAATAATCCAATTTAATATTGATAACCGACTCAGAGGACAGATCCTGAATATTTAAAAAATGCGGAATCTGAGCATTTAACTGGTTGTTCCTTTTTGAATCTGACTAATGAAATTGGCTTACTCTGTGATCCAGGGTTTTGATTGGGTGCTAGTATCCCGCGTTGTTTGTATTATTCAAACATTCAGGGTCTGTCCTTTGGGGTACGGGACAACTCTGCACGGTTTTTATTTTTGGCTCGAAAATGTTTAGGACGGCTTCACTTTTGACTCAAAAATAGGGAGGGCGCTGGCTCAAAAATAAATGAGGTGGTTTTTGTGCGAGAGCAAAAGGTGTTATTGCGGCAGTTGTTGAATTTAATAAGACATTAAATTAATTGGAGATAATTAATCGAAATTGAAGAGTAGATATGTTTCTCCATATCCCTTACACCTTTTGCTAATCTGAGAGATGTGGGCTGAAACGCGGCTCATGAGTGGCTAGGAGGGGTCTTAGGAGTGTTAGGATTGGCTTTTCTCAACCCACATCTCTCAGATTAGCAAAAGGTGTTAAAGGGATATGGATCACCCCGCCCTCAGAGTACATATCCTAAAATATTTGAAAACGCGAAATCTGAGCATTTGATTGATTGATCTTTCTTAATCTGACCAATGAAATCGGCCTATTCCGCAATCAGGGTTTTGTTGGTGCTAATATCTTGCGTTGTTTGTATCATCCAAGATTTTTAGGATTTGTACTCTGAGGGCGGGTAATCCATATAGGCAGTTTTGTCAATTTTCTCAACTAGAAAAAATAAATAAATTATTGCGATACTTTTCATACACAAATACGTAAAGTTGCATATACAACTCAAGAAAAGTCGATCTTACAAAATTATAGTGGATTTATTATCTTACAATAGGAATAGTGGGTTTCCAGAGTTGTGTGGTCATAATGCGCGTCACTCATTAGCTTGTTTTACCAAACACAATAGCTGCGCCCACACAAAAAAAGGTCGCGAATTCGGAGAATCCCCATTAGTATTTTGCCATACATAGTAGTTGGGCGAGAACGATAACATAAGTTGATAACAGCAACCACGTGTTCTGTTTTAGCGATAGAGAGCTCACAACTTTGAAACTTTCGATTTGTTTTCCCGCTTGATTATACACTCTTAAAAGCAAAATTTTGATTTCATTAATTTAACTTTCTAGAGTTTGAGCATGAAATAAAATCACGAAACGTTATCTTCACATTTCAAAGGTCGTGTTATTCTGACAAAACCTGAATAAATAGGATTTTATTGAATGACCTCATTACTCAAAAATCACCCCAGAGTTTAAAAGATCAGGACTTTTATGCCATGACACAAGATCACCGCCAGACCCAATTAGTTCATATCTTAGACTATACAGTATAGACTACACGCAAATTATGTTGCATAATTATTGAGAAACCTTTACCGATAAATTTTTTTCACAAGAAAAGTAAAAAGAAAAAAACTTATAAGGAAACAAGCCGCTGAACTCACCAAATGATGTCACTATTCATCCGGTTACAGGTGATATCTATTTCACGGATCCAATTTTTGGAAAGATGACATTTGATGCAAATATTCTCCGTGGGTAAGTGGTTAAATAAAAGTTCTTGAATAAAGCAATAAATTTGGATCACTAACAACAAATTACATGAATTTCTGTTACTACTACATTATGTGATATTTATGCTCGGGAAAAAAAGTTAGATAGTCTTTCGGGTTCGAGACCAGAAAATTTAAATAATTACAAATATATCGGGTTTTTTTTGTGGATTTTAAGAAAATCGAAATTGCCCGAAAACTCGTAATTGATCTCGGGAAAATACCAAAACGCGTGAAACTTTTCTGAAAATGTTGAGAAAAGCGGAATAACCCGAAAAAGTCTTAACTGATGGTTGGTAATAGACTGTCACCTAAGTCGACCAAAACTGAAACAGAGAAATATATCCCTTTATCACCTTTTGGTTAGAATGCGTAGCCATTGAGAATTTTCGGGAGCTAAGCTTCAATTTTCGGTGTACTTTTGTGCCGTTCCCACGACCTTTTTTTTGAACTTTTCATTTCCGGTTTACTTAAAGTCAAGTTTCCAGAGTTCTAGGATTAAATTCACAAATCCGAGACAAAACTATTAACGACACTAATTTATCCACCTTAGTCGGAGAAACGGTTTTATTCTGAACATCCCTTCAGGAGAAGTATCACTTTGAAGACGAAAAATTGTGAAAAACGGCGTTCGAGAGTGATTCTAGAAGATCAAGAGCGAAATTCAAAAAAAGTGGGCCAAACATATTAGTGACCCTCACTCATCCCGTACTCTGTTTCAATTTTCAGATGCTTTGTATGTTGGCCCAACATTGTTGGGCCTAAGAAGCACTGGTGGTGTGATGTAACAATTTGAGTTCGAGATTGTAATCGTTAGACGAAGGATGGATACACAAACGAGTATCCTCAGATTTTTCACAACTGCCCTAGAATTATTCTGAGGCGTGATTGAAAGGTACCAAATTTCGTACACCTACCCCCTTAAGGGGTAGGTGTCGTAATCTGGTACTTTCAATCACGCCTCCGAACAAATCTAGGGCAGTTGTAAAAATTCTGAGGATACTTGTTTGTAGATCTAGCCTTCGTCTTACGATTACACATCTCTCAAAGTCAATCTTGTTACATCACACCACCAGTGGGTAGTCTATTCTAGAGCACTAACGTTCTTTTTTAAATCTATCTCTTTTAGACCCCACATACAAAGCGTCTCAAATCTACCAAAGTAGCGAATAAATGAGAACAAAAAAGTGATGGAAAGAATTTTTCGATTTTGACTTTTTTTTTTCAAGATTTCATTTGAACGCCGATTTTGCCAGTTTTTCGACTTCAAACTCATCTTCTTTTAGACGAATGTTTAGAATGAAGCCATTTTTTTGACTAAGGTAGATAATATAATGCGGTAAAAGTGATGAGAAGGGATTTTTGATAAAATTCTAGAATTCTAGAAAATGAATGAAAGTGAACCGGAAATGAAAAGTTCGAAAAAATGTTCGTCTGATCGGAACAAAAGTACCACAACAAAATTGAAGCTTAGATTTCACTGATCAAAAAGTTGGCCTTACAGCTAATCCAAATTTTCAACCAATCAGCGTTAAATTCGATAATTAGGTTTAACATTCTGGCTTAAAAATAATGAAATTTCAAGAATTCGATTATGACATTTCCGTAATTTTAATGTCATGCATCGTTTTCGGTGGTCATATTCACCAATAAAAATGTTCATATCATTGTGGAATACCGGTTTTCTGCGGGTTAAAGCAAAAAATATTCGAATTTTGAAAATTCTAGATTTTGTTCTAGATTGTTTTGAAAAAAAATATTGCCACCATGAGATTCCTTAGGTCAACTTTAGTCATAACCGATATTAATTTATCATAAATTAATCTCTTAAGGGGCTCAAAAAATTACGACACCTACCCCCTTAGGTTAAAAATTTTGATCAAAATCCTATTTCGTAATCAGCGCAAAATTTTACGTATAATTTATAATCATCTGAATTTTGGTGCCCTGAAATTTGCACGGCCTCGGACACGCTGACAGAGCTATAAAATTTCTAAAAACCTGCTTATTTGAGAAAAACTTCAAAATTCAGAAAAATCCTGCGAGCTAGAAAACTCCTGACAAATTTTCTACAAAGAGGGCATCCAAAAAGTTATCTGAGATTTCTGGGAAAATATGAATTCTATTTTTTTTAATTTTTTATTTCTTAAAACCCACTTTATTTGAGAAAAATCCTGGAGCTAAAAAACTCAGTGAATTTTCTATAAAATATGCCAATCAACAAAAAAGTATCCGGGAAATTCCAACACCTTTAACTTATTATTTATTAACATTTGTTGGTTAATAAAAAATAATTTTGGAGGTTTCCGTTATAATAGTTTATATTTAACCGTTTTTTGGTTAAATTATTCCCAAAAAGGATTATTTTGTATGTCTTATGATAAGAAAAAAACTTAACTGTAATATTAACAAGTATAAAAAGTCAGAGAAACGATAAAATTTGCTTCTATTGTTTCTTCCGCTAGAGGGCGTTGTCGCTGATTGCTACCTTCACTTCAATATCACGTGACTGCTGCCTCTTCGTCAAAAAACAAAAAAGAGAGAAGCCTTCTCACCCTCACTTATATCGCCCCCACAACTTTTGAGAAAAAAAAGAGATCTCCGACTTAGCTGCGACATAGAAAATTCTCAATGGCTACGCATTCTAACCAAAAGGTGATAAAGGGATATACGAGAAAAAATGAAGGTAGCCAATATTGATCATTTTTGATTTTAATTAAAAATATCTAATTTTCTTATTTTGAACGCCTCAGGGTTACAATTTTAGGTTGGCTATATTATTATCCCCGGGTAACACTAAAAAGTTATTTGCCTGTTAAAAGAATAGGGAATAAGTTTTTAGTGTTACCCGGGGATGATAATCCATATGTAAATTTTTGCTCTCAGTAAAGTAAGGTACCATATGAAAATACAAAATTCAACAACGACATTTTTTTCGACCCCCTTCGATAAGTGACAGTCTAGTTGGTAAGTTACTAAAATCCAAAACTTTTCTCCCCGAACAACTATCTACTCAAAAAATGGAGGGTCTTGAGATTAATTTTATGAGTAGCAAATAAGCGTGCTTTAACTAAATTGACCAATAATGTTTCCGTTTCCTCGATTTCAATTTCTAGACAATTCCGTTTTTTCTCGAACAAAAATTTTACATAATGTACACGATGCAAAAAAGTGACCTAAAAAATGCAAGGGTTATTTTCTCCTGATTTTTAGTTTGCTTTGTTGCAGCGACATATAATTTCATCATTTAGTTTGTCCGTTTAACTCTGACATGTTAATCCGTAAAAAATAAATTCCGTATAAATTCGGTTGAACATATTGTGATTATTCTGTTCTATCTCGCTTCAAAGTGAATAATTAAAATTTTTCGGATAAAAATGTAACGTTTATTCATGTTAAGATGGGAAAGGGAGAACAAGGGGGAGGACAAATATCGCCGAAAGTTTTTTGCCAAAAAAAATCGGCGATATTGGCAGATTCGGCGATATTTGCACATTCTGCGATATGAAAACAGAAAAAAAAAATTTGTTCAAAAAATGAAAACCGTGTAGGCGTTCGAAATGACGTCATTTGTCAAACATTTTTTTGATTTTATAAGGAGTTTAACAATAAGTTCGAATGAAGTGAATCACCAAAATGCGTAGAATTCAAATCTACACTAAGCGCAATTAAATTAACGCTGAAAAGAGTAAATTTAAGAGATTCAATCATGAAAATGACGCCCACAAAGTAATTTGTAATATAAACCTTTAAAAAATTTGGGGATTTTGGCAAATTTGACGATATTGGCACATCCGGCGATATTGGCACAGGAAGTATTTTAGCTAAAAGCCGTGAAATTGATACTGTATCAGATATTGTGAAGTTGAAAATAAAAAGATAACGAAAATTTTTATTACTGATTTTAGGAATATGCACGAAATGCCCGAATTGGATAACCCTGGATTTAGTGGAGTTTATAAGATTGATTCTAAAACTGGTGATATCTCGATTATTGAAACAGAAATGAAACAGCCAAATGGCATTGGAATTACTCCAGATTCGGATTTTGAAATTTTTGTAAGCCAAAATAATAATGGGACCTCCCAACCGCACACTGGTTGGAGATCCATATACCGATATAATGCATTGTTGTGCGATTTTCAGTGGCATGAAAAACCTGACAGAGGTTTTTACATTGAATTGTGAAAGTTGTCCAGATCTTTTATCCAACCCAAGTTCATGTGAAAACGTTCTAGCTCAGGGCTGGAGTTCGAATCCCCATGGACCCATCGCAATCCCACGACTCGTCTCGTTATATGAAGCGGGACAAGAAGCAACACAGGCAAAGAGACAACACCCACATGGTATTAACACAATCACTAAAACAAAATAAGTGGGGTCCACTGGGATTCGAACTCCAGCCCTGAGGTCAGAAACGTTTTCACCGTGGATTTCGGTTTGACTAATGATATTTAGGGGAAACTTTCTTTATTTTTTGATGAATAAATCCTGGATTAGATCATAAGTTGATTGTCGCTTATTGTAATCAAACGAGATGGGAATGGTGGTCTTGGCAATTAAACGAAGATGGAACAACTGGTCCAAGAGAAATTTTCATTGATGCCACCAATGAATTAACAGGACAAGTGAGATATTATAATTTTTAAATACAATTCGTGGGAAAAATTTTAAGATAATCTAAGGAATACATGAGGTCGGCGTAAAACTGGAACCTCCGCAAAAAACCCGCACATCTGGAACAATATTGATTTATTTCCAGAGGTTTAGCTTATAGGTGAATTTGAAAAAAAGGCGTTTTTACAAGCCAAAACATAAGCAAGTCTGTAGTACTCCGCTGATTTTTCTTCAAAATACGTTGATGATAAATTCCATTATGATTCATAATGCATATATCGAATATCCCTGCCTACGCTCACATATACTATAAATTGACCAATGATATGACTGGATTTCTCTATTTGTGACCGTAGTATTCGAATTTGACGACTAGGGCAGGATTTGTCGATAATAGGCTATATCATATAGCCTAATATTCATATAGGTCTTAGACATTCTCATCAACACGTTTTTGAAGAAAAATCAGCGGAGTACTACAGGACCTTGCTTATGTTTTGGCTTGTAAAAACGCCTTTTTTTCAATATTCACCTATAAGCTTAAACCTCTGGAATAAATCAATATTGTTCCAGATGTGGCGGGTGTTTTTCGGAGGTTCCAGTTTTACAGCCGAACCTCATGTATCCTTTAGGTTATCTTAAAATTTTTCCCACGAATTGGTTATTTAAAAATTATAATATCTCACTTGTCCTGTTAATTCATTGGTGGCATCAATGAAATTTCTCGTGGACCAGTTTTCCATCTTCGCTTTAATTTGCCAAGACCACCTCCCATCTTCGTTTGATTACATAAGCGACAATCAACTTATGATCTAATCCAGATTTATTCATGCAAAAAATAAAGAAAGTTTTCCCCTAACTATCAATTAGTCAAACCGAAATCCACGGTGAAACCGTTTCTGGACCTCAGGGGCTGGAGTTCGATCCCAGTGGACCCCCACTTATTTGTTTTAGTGATTGTGTTTGGGAAATACCATGTTGGGTGTTGTCTCTTTGCCTGTGTTGCTCGTTGTCCCCGCTTCATATAACGAGACGAGTCCGTGGGATGGATGGTCCACTGGGATTCGAACTCCAGCCCTGAGCTAGAAACGTTTTCACATGGAACTTCGGTTGGAATAAAAGATCTGGACAACTTTCACACATTCATGTAAAAACCTCTGTTCAGTTTTTCATGCCATTTAGCCGAAACCTGAAAAGTCGCACAACATGCATTATATCGGTATATGGATCTCCACCGTGTGCGGTGGGAGGTCCATTATTATTTTGGCTTACAAAACCATTTCAAATCGAATCTTGGAGTTAATTCCAATGCCCATTTGGCTGTTTCATTTCTGTTTCAATAATCGAGATATCACCAGTTTTAGTCATCAATTATAAACTCCACTAAATCCGGGTTATCCCAATTCGGGCATTTCGTGCATTTCTAAAATCAAGTAATAAATTTTCGTTATCTTTTTATTTTCAAAACTTCACAATATTGAACAGTTATCACTAATTCACGGCTTTTAGCTAAAATACTCCCGTGCCAATATCGCCGGAATGTGCCAATATCGTCAAATTTGCCAAAAATCGCCAATTTTTTAAAGGTTTTATATTACAAATTACTTTGGTG
>SCLH01000943.1:261658-282991 GCA_004367855.1 Oikopleura vanhoeffeni | reverse complement strand
TAGGTTTATTCGTCACGTTGGAGCGGCCAAGTCAGAGAAAACATAATAAAAGTTAATGTATCAATAGATGAAGTACTGATGAAAAGTCTATGATGAGAGACATAATACCGAAATGAACAGAAATACAACCAAAAACACTCGTACGAATGTGTTTAGCTTTTGGGTTTTGTCCGTGGGAGATTGTACCCCCCGATACATGAACCCCTAACCAAGTCCCTAGCTTGATTTGTTAAGCGTAGATTCTCCTCGGTGAAGACCCCAAAAGCGAAAAACACATTGAGATAGTAGGAAGGCAATTTTGAATCAATATTTTATCTCCAGCTGATATTTCATGTTTCAATTAAAAGTCTTTTTGACTTCACTGAGTTAAACATAATCTATGGTGGAATTTTTCTGTGGCTGATTTTGAAAGAAATAAAATTTATTAAAAAATTCTAGTTAAATTTAGTTTCATATTTTTTTAGCTCAACTGGATAGTGAGGGTTCCTCGTTTCTTTCTTAAAACTCCATGCATTACCAGTGACGTAACATCAGCCATTCCGGCGCTAGGGAAAATATTTGACGTCGCAAAGTTCACGCAATTTTCTCCGCCGATCATTCACATTTTTACTAAAATTAAAGTTCAGGATAAAATAATACATTATTTGTCACGGAACTTACACATCTTTATGAAAACGCGACAAGTTAGGAGATTCCTATTCAACTATTTTATTTTTTTCCCTATACAATTTTAAAGCACGTACTCTACAAAATCTCTTCACTTCTCGACACTAAGAGGATGAAAAATCAAGCATGATCAGGCCTGTTTTCAAGATCTTTATCTCATTCAAAGACCTGTTTAATCTCAAAATTATGTTCAAAGTTATAGTTCTCTAGCAGGGTGCCATAAACTCGGCGGACTAGAGTCCACACGGAATTACACCGCCCTCAGAGTAAATCCTACAATTTGAATGATACAAACAACGCCAAGATATCAGCACCCATCAACAAACCCTTGATTGGGGAATAGGCCGATTTCTTGGTCAGATTAAGAAAAGATCACCGATCAAATGCTCAGATTTTCGCATTTTTAATATTTAGGATTTTGTACTCTGAGGGCGCGGGTAATCCATATAACTTATAAAAAGAAAAGGTCAGTTTATTTTTTAAATGCTTATTTCGTTCGCTTAAACCGGCTATAAATATGTTCAAGCTTATTAGAACTCATTTTTAATCATTTGAGGAAAGATTATGGGTTGAATTTTTAATTTTTTGAAATCGTGGCAAAATTTCAACAAATTAAAAACTTTCGAAAATGTTACCGATTTTTGAAACCAATTTTTTTTTTTCAATTGACATTTTGGGGTTAAAAAAAAAAAGAATGGCTTTCTGTTACTTTTTTAATGCATACATTTTCGAACGGCTGTGTGAAAAAACCATCATAAAATTTTCATTTGGTCGTTTATTGCTATCTAAAAAAATTCTCAGGTCGAATCATTATGTTGGATTATTTTGGTAATTTTATTTTGTTTCCGGTATGTCAACGATTGGAAATATTAAGGAAATATCGTTTTGAACTTTTTGATTGAAATTAATAAGACTTTTGAACACCGGTTTGTTGTCCATTTGGCACTTCAATTTTTAAACAATTCATTGAAGAACAACATTCCGATAAAATTGGTTACACTTCGACTTCAAATTTTTTTGATACGTCCGTAAATTTTAATAATAAAAAACGCCAATCATGGAATGTCATATTTTTTGTTCGGGACAAATCTGTTTTTTTCATTTTTGGTCACTTTTTTTGGACAATTTTCAATGGTAAACTTATATTCAGGAAATTTTTTAAAGTATTCAAACATTTTTGTAAGCTGATTTTTTGCGCGGACCACAAAAAAGCCTTAAGTTAATTAATATTGTTTTTAAAGGAATATTACATCGGGTTTACTTCAAATATGAAATCTCCATGGAAAGTTTTTTTTTTATACTTTTCCAGATGCTCAGTCATGTATCGAATAAAAAAAATTAACGTTTGCAAGAATAAAACATTTTAAATGGAAAAACTTAAAAAAAGTTTTCAATATTTTTTTTCTTTCATTCGAAATCCTGCCGAGTCGTAAAAAATTTCATCATACGTCACAAAAATAGACAGAACCATGAAATGGACTGGGAGTTTCGAGAAGTGACTAATGAATATGACTGTGATTTTCTCTATTGTGACCGTAGTGATAAATTTTTACGACTAGGCAGGATTTATATATCGGCTCTGAAAAATATGTATCCATCTACGGCAGGATGAATCTGCCAAGCTTTTTTTGACTTTTTGTATTTTCTGTACAAGAGACGGTACTGGTTTGTTTGTTGCCACATTTATGATCTTTCAACAAGGAACTATCAAATATTAAGCTTTTTTGAAGTTTTAAATCTTGGAACAATCCTTTTTTTGGGTATTCACCTAACTAAAGAGTTCAGTACACAGTACCAAAAACGGGAAAGTTCAAATAGATGTAAACGAACCTTCTATATTCTAGGAGCCTAGACCACTAGTTCTTAAATATAATTTGTGGTATAAATCTTATCTGAATATATCTTGCATTGGTACTGCTAATTCTCATTTAGCCTCGATCGGCAGTTGACCCGACATTTTGCAAGTATGGAAAATGATTGTTTTTTGATTTGGAGTGACTTTAAAACAAGGTTTCAGACGTTATCTACTGTATTTTTTAGAAGACACATGAAATAACAAAAAAAAATATTTTGCGTACTGTATCAACGGTGGTCCTACCGAAAAATAATAATATTCATAATAAATGTTCCGAAAATAACAGTGTTACAGTTTGAACGACACTGGTGGTCTAGGCAGAACAGCCATGATCATTTTTTTTTGCTATTAACTATGGCGGTCAATAATTTCAGAGAATTTAATTTTCGCGAGGGGGACTCCCTTCAAACCTACGGTCGTTCATAATATAATATTATATGCTTCTACATTTCGTCTTTAATTCTCATTGTTTTTTAAGCGGTCATTGAGACTCATGTTTAAAAATGTCTAGAAAATTAAGTTTTTTTAAATTGAACCTTTCTATTTTCGGTACTGTACTAATAATATTGTGAGTTAAGTACCAAAAAAAGGAATTGTTTCAAATTTTTAACTTGAGAAACAGGGATTAACATTTGATGTTCCTTGTGACAGATCAATAAAAGACGCTTAACATATTTAACATCACCGTCCCCCTGTTTTAACAAAATACCTCGGTACCAACTTTGTTTTTCGTGAATATTCAAAAGATCGATGATATCAATTTGAGGAACTTTTTTTATAACAGATCAAAAGAGATTTCTACGCACTGTGAGCACTGTGATGCCGGGCAATCGCGTACCTTTCACAAATGAGATCAAGACCAAGAATGTTATGAAGTTAGCTTTCTGAAAATTTCAATGAGGTTAGGTAAACAAACTCTCAATTTATTAATTATCTTATGCAAACGTTTCGATATTTCATTCTCAAGCTTATAATATAAACTTGGTTTATACAGAAAGTCTTCACTACACAATCTAGAGTCTTGGAAGATTTTTCCTAAGATAATAACTGTGGGCAACACTACTAACGGTGTCCAAAAGAATGTATGTCCCAGCACGGGGGAAAATTTTGCCCAATGGGACTGGACTTGCCCATTGTGAGATAGGGCTCCGCCCACGCAATCTGTTCGGCATCTCGCGAACGATACAATCTGCGGGTAGTTAGAGCTGTAAATTTTCCGCGCCCACTCCTTCAAAGTTAAAAGTGTACGTTTACTCAAAATTTAAAAAAAAAAAAGTTCAAAACAATGAAATATCAAATTCAAAAGTATGCTTACTTATAAATGTAGATTCCCCAGGGCCGTATAACTCCAACACATTTCCGGCTTCATCAATATCTAAGACCCGTCAGGATAAACCCTACAATAATTAATTAAAATTTAACATTGATAGCTGAAACACAAATGCAAAAGGATAGGTCCAGTCACCGTGACCGTTTTCAAGAAACTTCGGAATTCATCTAATTATTGGAAACTTCTAGAAGTCAAAATATAATGATACAGCAGGGTCCGGCGGACTGGTGAAAGTTTTTTTCGCTCAAACCTTCCCTATTAGGCCGGATTTCACTATTAGCCGGGATTTCACTATTAGCCGAACGGCTGGAAGTTACGCTCTGATTGGTCAATAAAAACAGGTCAATAATGTATAATTTAGTTTAAAGGTAGTCAGAGTGAGAATTAAGCTGAATTTTTTTGCTCCATTTTATTAATCATAAATTGCAAAGTGACGGTTTTGAAAACCTCAGAAACTACTTTTCGGATTTTTGACTACACGCAGTGAATTTGAATTTAGCTTTCTAGAATGCCTTTATTTTTGATTGTTATTCGGCAATATATTAAATACAATTTTAATTAAAAATGACTTCTAAGGAAAAAAAATAATTACCATTCAAAAAAACTATCACAATTATCGCTTGTTTAGAGAAATTAAAAGTGCTTGAAATTCTTCAATTTTCTCCTGAATATCTCTTTTTCCAACCAAATATGTTGGATTTTGAAAATGCTTTTAATTTCATAGCGCGTATTCCACTATAACGAACAATTCAACTTTGGCGCTCCTATATCAAGCAACCCCTTGCCTATTATTACAACCCCATACCTTACTAAGTGCAACATAAGTGGGATTCGAACACGCCGCTATAGAGATCATAACCTTTTTCAGATCCACTTTGGTTTGGAAAAAAGGATATATACGTCATTTATTTATAGTTTAACTATTTATCAGAATATTAACCGAAATAAAAGAAAAACGACAAAAACCTGATAATAAAAGTTACTTGAAAAACGGGTAATTAATTTGGCAATTTTCATGGAGGGCCCGTTTTTTGCCAATTACTGATTTTTTGGTGTACTTTTATTCGACGAAATTATTTTCTGTTCTCGCGTTCCATTACCTGAAGATGAATAAAAATTCGAAACATGTTTTGAAAAAAATTCTATTTTTAATAGCAATAATTATATAATAATTGTCGCCTCGCAACCCACAATACAATAAATAAAGTGAAGGACTAAAATTTTCAAAAAAAACAGGCGTCGTCCTATCTTAGTTTTGAAGTGGCTGTGAACAAAAATGCTGCAACCAGAGAAACGTTTCAAAGTTCATGGAATTTTATAAATTGAAAAGTTATCCACAAAAAGAAATATCATATATATGTTACGATACGCTACATCCCACCTTTACGCCTAAATCCATTGAACTTGTCCAACATACGTTCCTTTATTTGCCGCCTAATACAACCGCAGATTCAACCCCTTGATGCATTGGCTAATCAGCCTATGGTCTATATTTTAAAAAAACATTTTAATTCATGTGATATTCCTTTATCCACTTTTGTTAATACTCCCGGTCACCCCAACGACCATTCTTAAAAAGAAACTACCCCGTTTACCGCTAATCAAGGCCGGGATTTTACAAAGTGTGATAAAAGGGTTATAGTTAGCCTGGTTGATTTCGGGTTAAAATGAAGTTTAATATGCCTTAGTTTAATTGCCTTTTGTTAAATATTTAAGCTTATAAAATTAGGTGGAGTGACAATTTTAAATAAGAAATTTTGCCCATCCTTAGAGATTCTGTTTTTGTGGTCAATGTGAGACTGGGGATTTTTTTGATATAATTTACGTGAAAATTAACCCATTCAAGTACTCAAAGGACGTATAGTTAAATGGTTGAATTTGCAACGGAGCAAGAATATTGAAAGTACACATATGAAAGACATGCTTTGCATAACTGGAGAAGTTTCAACAATTGAAAAAATGTTTCATCATACGTTGGTAAAGCCCGGATTAGGGTTGAAAAAAGTGCGAAATAGATTCGGACTTTAAAGCTTGAAATCGAAATAAAATGCTTCTTCAGGGGGGTTAATAAGCTTGACATATCCCGTTATTCACATTTTTAAAATATTCCGGCTCCTCCTACTGAAAACCACTTAGTTTCCTAATCAGGGTCGGATATTTACAAAGTGTCAATAAGGGTTATTTTTTTGATCTTAAATGACCTGGTTCCATTAAAGACTCAAAATGAAATTTTTCAGATTATTTTTGAATTTTTTTGTGTAGCTCAACTTTGGATTTCAAACGAAAGAAATAAATAAGCTATCGTGAAAAAATTGCCTATGAATAATTGTGGGAATTATTTGAACAAAAATGGTGCAGATTTTTGAGGCAAATCAACTGCTATAGATAAATAGAATAAACGACAAATTAATTTGAAATAGTGCATTCCATAAAATTCTCAAATACTGCCTATATTTTGGCTTCTCGAAAACGCATATCTTTTTTTTGCCTTAGGAAGTTTTGAAATAAACCCCTATTTTTGCTTACGTCTATTCCGCCGTCTATCGCCAAAAGGTTTTTTCGCTTTCAAAACCTTCACCTATTAGCCGGATTTCACCTATCCGCCCTACCTATCGCCGACCCTGCTGTATATCTTTTTAGAAAATATAAAGAAGGAAAATTTTTAGATTAAATTGAATTCTGAGTACCTACCATGTAGGACCATGTAGTCCTAAATGTACGAGAAATCGTCTAATACGATTATTCGTATACAGAATAAATTTTAGTTTAACAGTAACAGAGAAAATAAAAATCTAGAAATCGTCCAAAACAACCTGAAGCTTCCAGGACAGTGGTTGAGTTTTCAAGGTACGGTACCCCCCATGAAGAAAACGTTACGATTTGAAAAATAAACTATAATGATAAGTATAATCTCGTTAATTTTTAAAAATGATTGTAAGAGCAAAATTTCTTTAGGTGCGATCACGTGATGTGAATTGTCCTTTTTAGGCTAAAGTCGTTAAAAAGGCTAAAATGTAAACGTTTTACGGCGATCTTTAGAAACTTGAATATTTTCTAATTTTAAGGTGGTTGTTTCGCTTTTTTGTAATTTTTAAAAAATACATACGCCTCGATATTATAGATTGTTTGAATTTTTTCCTAGGGTCAAGTGGAGCATAAAGCTGAAAAAGTAACAAATTAATATTAAAGAACTCTGATCAATTGTTCCTTTATATTTTTGTTTTGACATTTCTATTGATGTCTGGGTTCATATTATTTTTTGCTACAAAAAGAATAGAAAAATATTTTATTATTGACCCGGCCATCATAAATTTGATCATAATGAATTATATCGAATTATGATTCATTAATAAATGAATATATCGGAATATCCTGCCTAACGTCAACCAATAATAATAAAGTGACCAATGAAATGACTGGAATTCCTATTTGTGACGTAGTTCATAGATTCGACGACTAGGCAGATTGTCGATATAGGGCTATATCATATAGGCCTCCGGTGCTTTTTTTGAGGGTGAATAGGAAACATAAAATCTTATGAATGGATCAAATAACAAATAGCGCAAAAGAATCAGCTCACCAAATAATAATTTTGCTCGAGAGGATTTTTTTCCAAATCCCTGATCGCTGATTGGATAACCTTAATGACGCTCTTGACGGTTTTATTGTTGCCAGAAACGGAATTCCTTGCAAGTTTCTAGCATTATTGATATAAAAAACTTGAAAATTTTTTTTTCTAACCTTTTAAAATTCTGCAAATGAGTTTTCGAAGTGTGTAGTTCAATATGAGTCATAAATTAGGAATTTCTCAGTTTTTTCGATTTAACCCCTCGGGGACTCAACATCATTTGTTCCTTTATAAACAAAAACTCAAGAAAGTTAATAAAATGCAGAAACGGGACATGAATTAGGATAAATTTCATAACAAAAATTTTAGGTGATGCTTTTGATGAAGTCTCACTTCCGGTTTAACCGGAAGTACCAATTAATTCTGTTATTTGATTTGTAATTGTATATATTCTGGTTGAGTTTAGGGTGAAAAACTCAAAAAATTTTTTGATGATATTTTTTGATGAGTCTTCACTTCCGGTTTTGACCGGAAGTTCAAACTATATTCCTCATTTTATCAACCAATTTACTTTTTGGGTAGCTTTCAGGGTGGATAAACACTGGAAAAAAATTTCGAAAAAATTTTGTTATCAAAATTCACAAATGTTGATATAAGTCTATTTTAATTGATTGAATCGATCTCAAAGCAAATTTTAATTTGTTTGCAAGAATAGGGATTTACATCTGAAAAACAAAATTTTAATAAAAGAAAAATTTTGAAAATATTTATTTCAGTTTTTTAGGGTTCCCAAACTTGAGCGCGGTCGCATTAAGTACCCGAAAAGGAATATCGAAAAACCCATTCATTTAGTTCCGGCAACACGATTTCCTTAAAAGTGCATTTTTTTAACTAACTGTTTGAGGAAAATTTGCGAAATTAATCCAGAAAACAAAGTATCTTCAAAAACACCCTTTTTGAGACGTTTTTTATGAAAAAAGAACGTAGAATTTTTGAAATTGTGAAAAAAAAGACCCTTTTGGAATTTTTGCCATATTGTTCTTATTGAGGGACGGAACCAAAATAAAAAAGCGTAGTTTTATGATTGATTATTTCTGCCATATTGTCCTTATAGGGTTTCCTTATAGACGCCCAAACACCACTAGTATATAAGCATTCATCAATTTTCGGTTTAACTTCCGGCAAACGGAAGTGATGTTCATCGAAAATATTATCATATTTTCCGTTCAAGTTTTTTACCCTGTTATCCACCCTCAAAACAAATTACTACTAAATAATAGATTTTTAAGTCACTTCGGTCAAACGGAAGTGATGAGTCATTCGAATATCACCAAAATTTTTTTCACGTTATTTGTCATTGAAATTACGCCCTATAGTATTTATTATTAACTATTTGCTTAAAGCCCTTTAATTCACTTCGGTGAAACCGGAAGTGAATGACTCATTGGACAATCCCATAAAATATTTCTTCGGGTCAAATTCTACCCCAAAAACTAGGTCCAACTTTATACTTTGGCTCGTAAATTTCGTGAATCGTTTGTTTTCTATTCAAATTAAAATGGACATTTGAAGTACCAGGGGTTAAATTTTATTACGTAACAAATGACGTCACAAAAGGTTTATTTTATCATTTTTATAGGCAAATTTTAATTTTTTTAAGTATTTTTTTTCGTAAGTAGTCAAATTTTACTGGGCACCCGCTCGTGTCAATATTTTTTTATTCAAATACTGCACAAAGGCTGTAAAAACGTTACCCAATACCAGAGCAGTATTTTCAAAAAAAATTTCTCGAGCAAAATCATATTAGCGAGCTGATTCTTTTGCGCTATTCGTTATTTTATCCATCTTAAGAATTAATGTTTCCGATTCACCCTCAAAAAAAGCACCGTGAGCCTATATCTAGGGTGGATTACCGTGAGACATCGATTTTCCCTCTAATTTTGTTCAGAATGACGGTCTGGTGAGTTATTCTACCAAAATTTTTTTTCACCCCCTGTTTTTTGTTCACAGTTTTTCCTTTATCGTGGTTTTTCGACCAAAATCGCAACATTTCAGTTTTTTCCAGAATCCATTAATTATACTGCAGTGTGACGCAATGTGACGAGATAATTCTATATCACGTGGTACCTTGGAAGAATACTTAGCCACACATTTAAAATAAAAATTTTCTGCCGCGTCGTCGCCCGATAAAAATATTTTTATCGTGGAATAGAGATTGCAATACACAAAATCAAATTTTATATATAAATCTCAAAATGCATATAGTGTAATTGGACATTGAGAAAGCCAACCTGCTTTTTCTGCTAGTAATCAACTGTGTTATTTGGTATGATATTTATTTGATATTTGAAATAGAAGAACTGCGAGTTTATAGAGACAGAAAATTATACTCACGGAAGGTGGCCAGGACTTATGGTGGTGTGGTCCAATTACCAATAAGTTTTAACCTCAGAATTTGGATGAGGGGTTTTCACTTGATTGATTAGTTAATAGGCATATTGTTGGAAATAGTTTTTTTTTGGCGGTTATGTAAGGTTAACTTTATTTCCTCTAATTTATAAAATTAAGAGAAATATATAGGTAACATTCACCAGAGTGCTAGACTAGGTGATTTTTGAGGGTGTTTTTTGCAGGTTTTCAGGCGGGCCGGCAGTTTAAAAGCATGGCCTGGTTTTTTTGTCCGATTTTTTGTCCGCATGACATAATTATGAAACAATTAAGATTGCGGGCACAAGATATACAGGTAATATAATGAGGTTTTTTGATATGAATTTTTATCAAAGAGAATTTTGTTAACTTTTTTTAACGAAAAAACACAAAATTGGAGAAGAACAGCTTTCGGAAAGAGCTTTGTATGCTTCTATGAAATTTCTTTTATCAAGAAAAAGAAAAGTATGAACGAAGCGCGGGGCTTAGGAATTGAATTGATTGTCGAGCTTGGAGAAAATTTTCAGTAGATGTTTGCGGAGTCTATTGCCAGAACCACATAAAAAGAAACTCAAGAAAATAAAAGTTTCTCGAAAAACCTTTATGAAAAAATTAAGGTTTTTTCAAGGTGTGAGTTAACGTTTTTACAATCATACATAATTAGTGTAATTAGTCATATATTATTATTTTTTGGTACTAATATATCTATTCTAGAAGGCCCGGTATTTACGCAGAAGGCAAAAGATTCGTCTGGAGACGATCCCATCCCTGGCTCAGAAAATTTGAGGGCAGAAGATAATGGTCAAATGGCAACTCGTCCCCATACGGGGGCAAAAATATTGAAACTTTAAGATGACCCTCAAGGGGGAACGGGTAAATGTGAAAAATCCTAGTGGATAAGGTCGACAACTCTTTTTTGAGTTAAAATTAAAGTCTAGTCCTGAAAAGTGGACAAGTTGCATACAAATTTGGCTCCCGAAAGGGCAACGGTTAGCATCAGAGTTACAGTCTTAAGTGGACAAGGGTTAATTAGAATTTTTGCCCCAAAAAGGGGCAAGGTTATATATGAATGGTCTCCAAAGTGGACAAAGCTAAATACAAGTTTTGGCCAAAAGGGCACAAGTTATTTGAATGGTCCCAAAAGTGGACAAAGTTATATGAATGTTTTGGCCCCAAAAAGGGCGAAGTTAATTGAATTGTCCCAAAGTGGACAAAATTATATGAAATTTTTTTGGCCCAAACAAGGGCGCGAAGTTATTGAATGGTCCCCAAAGTGGACAAAGTATATGAATGTTTTTGGCCCCCAAAAAGGGCCAAGTTATTTGAATGGTCCAAAGTTGCGACAAAGTTATATGAAGTTTTTGGCCCCCAAAAAGGGCGAGTTAAAAAAAATTTTAAACGTCACTATTTTGTCTATGGGACCAGCAGGAAAAGGTGACCGAGAATATAGAAAATTTTCCAAAGCTAAAAATTTTAAGGCAGAAAATTTTTTTCGGTTTCGGAACCACGGCCACTTTGATTGATTCAGGCTGCGTGTGATGATTAAAGCTCGAGGGTTTCGATTGATAATCCAAGGTTCGATTTTTTGGAGATTTGAAAGTGCCCGCGATAAGGTTCGCCCCTAAAAGGTCTCGTTTCAAAAGTGTGGTTTTCGTTTTGCAAGATTTTTCTGCGATCCATTAATTATGTGAAATTGGACACTGTTGAAATTGATTGCACTGGCATTATTCGTTTGAATATTCTGTTCAAGATTTGTGCCTTTGTTTGAGGTGTTGGTTTTGAAGCAGCATCGGCTTATTAGTAAACTAAAAAGTCGTTGATGCTGGTTCTGAATCAGTGGACTCTGTTTCAATCTCTCGAAATTACTGATTTCGTTTTTGGGTACATTTCCCAGGTTCACCATAAAATTCTTGGATATCCTCTCTGGTGATGGCATTATCAAGTGTTTATTTACGGTAGTTGTTTTGTTAAAAGTTTCTCCCATGCAATTTTCGTTCCGATTATAAATTTTTCTCTTGGTCTGTGATGCCGTGCATGTAGGTTATCTGTTCGATGTGTCGAAAGTAACTCAAATCCATCGTCTGGACATTGCTCGATTTTTTGATATCTCGCTGTGTGCTGTTCTATCTCTTTTTCGTGTTGGGTTTATATGTTCATGTGTGGTGTGAAAGTGAGGTTCGTTGTGATGTTTGGCGTCTCAATGTGTATCAGAAATGGTTCATTACCCAAGTTGGGGCCATCAACGTTCTTGTTTCAAGGTATTGGCTTGGCTTGTTACTTCTATTTCATTCGTCGTTTTCTTCCGTCTTCACTACTTTCATCTTGATACTAAGCATGTGAATCTTTATTTTATTCAGAAAAAATCCCGTTGGATCCCTCTGTATATTTTTGTTTGCAAAAAGCTTCGAATCTTACCGATATAATCCATTTTTTCCCGAATGATTCGAGATTGTGAAATTTTGCGATATTTTTCAGTTCGGGCAACTGTGGAGGCTTTCGGTTCTTCGCCATGCTATTTTTAGGAAGAAGTCTGTTATTCAGGATTTAATCCTATACGGTTTTATTATTTTATTCAAAAATTATCTGAAAATATCAAGTCACAAGGTGTTAACTTATAAGGTATGCGGTCCTTATTTAAAAAGTTTTTGGATCGTGAAGTTCTATAAGAATGTTCTAATTTAAATTCGCGGAAAAGTTCCAGAAAGTGAGATCCTATTAAAGGTACTCTACTTAATATTCACAAAAATTCCAGCAGAGAGTGAGTCCTTTTAGAGGTACTCTACTGTTATTCTCAAAAAAAATTCCTAGATAGGTGAGTCAAATTTATAGGTACTCTACTGTAATTTGTTTTTCCGAATTTTGGATAGTGAGTCTTATCTTAACTACTCTACTGATATAACTTAGAAAATTATCTAAATTAGTGAGTCCTAATTTTAGGTACTCTACTGTTATCACTTTAGAAAATTCGAAAGTAAGTCCTATTTAAGGACTCTACTGTATCACTTTAGAAAAGTCGGAAAAGTGAAGTCCTATTTAAGGTACTCTACTGGTATCACTTTAGAAAATTCCAAAAGTGAGTTCCTATTTTAGGTACTCTACTGTATCACTTTAGAAATTCGACAAGTAAGTCTATTTAAGGTACTCTACTGTATCACTTAAAAATTCAAAAAGTAAGTCCTATTTAAGGTTACTCTTACTGTATCACTTAGAAAATTCGAAAAGTAAGTCCTATTTAAGGATTACTCTACTGTATCACTTTTAGAAAATTTCCAAAGTGAGTTCCGATTTTAGGTACTCTACTTGTATTTTTCTAACGACGAAAGGGACAAAAAAAAAACAAAATTATTTCTATAACCGCACTTCTTGTGCTGCTTAAAAACTTATATTTTACGTAAAGAAATCAACCCCTTGACAAAACAATTCCCAGCTACCTAAGGTATACCAGGGTACCTTTTTGGCTGAGGAAAAGTGTTTCGAGCGTTTTCAAATTTTTGATTAACTCTATCTAAGAATATTTAATTAAAAATTCTTTTTTGGTACCAAGTTAATCAAAAAATTTTCGATAACCGAAATCCTCTATCTAACGGAATGCTAAGTTCGTTTTTTGACCGGATTTTGAGTCATTATTCAAAAATGTGTTCGTTTAAAAAAAACGATGGGAAAAAAAATGCTAAAATTCGTGTTTGAGTTGAATTGGCGAAATTTGGTTTGGCGGAATTCTGTTCAGGGGTTTTTGGTTAATTTTATTTTCTTCTTGATTTTCTTTTTTCTTCATTTTCGAGTTCGGGATTTTCTATCGCTTCACTTCAGGCAACCAGTGAGAAAGCCAACCTGTACTTTTTTGCTAGTAAATCAACTGGGTTTTTTGGTATATATTATTTGATAATTTGATAGCGAACTGCGAGTTTATATGCACCAGAAAAAATATACTTTCAACTGAAGGTGGCCAGCCGATATGGTGGTGGTGGTCAATTGACCAATAAGTTTTAGAACCTCAGAATTTGATGAGGGGTTTTTATGATTGATTACTTAATAGCATATTTTTGGAAATTACCGTTTTTTTGGCGGTTTATAAGGTTAACTTAATTTCTCTAATTATAAAAATTAGAGAAATATATTGTAACATTCAACATGACTCGATTATGGAAACGAAGAATAATGGACGCGAGCATAATGAAAACCCCGGGTTCCTTTCAATCGGCGTTTATTATCTAGTTTTTATCATTTTTTCAGATAATAGATGATAAATTTACCTAGCAATTATCTAATTTTCTAACATTTTTCACTAATTAATTAGTGTAGAGAATAATTTTCGTTTATACTTTTGTTCTAGTACTCTCAATTTCACACTGTGGGAATTAGGAGTCGGCAATCCCCTGTCCTTTCTTGCCTTGTTCCCAATGTCCCTGTATTTAGAGGACAGGACAGGCCAGACATTTAAATATTTTTTGAAAGGTCTTTTAAAACCTGTAAAAATTAGATATTTTTGGAGTTTATATTTTAGGAAAGAATAATTGTTAAATCTTAAGGGTATCCCTGCCCTCATACATTTTTCTGCAGTTATTATGTCAATAAAATGCATCAAATCAATTGCAAAATTTTGAGGCTGAATTTGCAATTTAACCTGGGGAGAAGATAGATTTTTCTAGGCCGTTAATGTCAAAAAATGGTGTTTGTTGCAGTTCTAGAAATAAAATAGCACTTATCGACAAAAAAACGTCACTGTTAAGTTTTGAATTGTAATTATACAGGTTGTTATCAAATTTAGGTTTTTTTTATAATAAAACCTGAGAGGAGATTAGATTTTCCGTTTCTGGCTCCGAGTCATCCCTGTCTCGCTTAAGCTAAATGTGATCGAGAGTATATGTATTGAAAACAATTCAGGACCACATGTTTTACGCAAGATAAGGCTAGTTTCTAACAACCTGGCTAATCTGAATTATATCCTTGTGAAGCGCTGTTTGACTAATATTTAATCGAGTTATGTCAAATCTAGGGTCAGAGATACCCTTAGGGCTCGTCGCATTTTAAGGGTTTTTAATAGCAATTGTCGCAAAAGTACAAATCGTCGGACCAACTTTAACCTTTTTTGAATAATATTTAAACAAAAATCTTGCCATGCTAAAAAACAATCGAAAGTGACGAATGCCTGTCCAATCAGAAACGTGCTTAACAAAAGTGACCGGAATTATTTTTTCAAAAATGTATCCTCCTCACTGGTTTTTAAGGTTCAACCAATGATTTATGTTTTCAATTAACTGGACAAAACGTGAGCAGACCGCCAGGTGATTTTTTGGAAACTTTTCTTCTTCGGTTATTTTATTAACCCAAGAAGTTTCATAGATTTGATTCCATTCAATTGAATTGCTGCCAATTTTTTGAGATTTGAACTTTTACCCCGATTGACCTGTTTTTGGTCATTTATTCGGAAAAAATTATTACCAAATTTTCTCGGGGTTAATTTTATTAAGTCCGAAGTCACAGAATCACTCAAACCGCGTTAAAATGGACCAATTTTGTGAGATTTTCGAACGTTTTAACCCCGATTGACAGGTTTTGGTCATTTATCGAAAAAAAAATTATTTCCCAAAATTTTTCTCAGAGTAACTCTATAAGTCCAGAAGGTTTCAGCTCTTAACTCCAAACGCGTTCAGTTACCCATTTTACCATATTTCTCACGGTTCCTCCCTACCTATCTCATATAGGTCTAAGTCGATATATTCATTATGAATCATAATTTATGATGGCCGGGTCATATAAAATATTTTTTCTATTCTTTTTGTAGCAAAAAATTAATATGAACCCAGACATCATAATGAAATGGTCAACAAAAATATAAAGACAATTGGTCAGATTTGTCTTTATAATTTTGTTCTTTTTGAGCTTTATGCTCTCTACTGACCCCTAGGAAAAAATTCAACAATCTAATAAATATCGAGCGTATGTATTTTTTTAAAACTTACAAAAAAGCGACAACCACCCCCTTAATTAGAAATGATTCATGTTCTAAAAGATCGCCGTAAACGTTTACAATTTTTGGCCTTTTTAACGACTTTTTAGCCTAAAAAGACAATTCTGACCAATTCAATCACGTGATCGACCTAAGATTTTTGCTCTTACAATTCATTTTTAAATTAACGAGATTATACTAACGCCGCCTAAATGGAAAACGAAAATACAATGAACATTACATTGACCCTGCGGGGCCCTTATTGGCTAATTCGGTTAATCGATCACATCCACATAGACGGCCATGACTCATATTTTTAGTAGCTTTTCGATCTACTTTTAGGGAGCCGTATAATCATTATAGTTTATTTTTCAAAATCGTAAGTTTTCTCATGGGGTGGTACCGTACCTTTGAAACTCACCACTGTCCTGGAAGGTTGTTTTGACGGATTTCTTAGATTTTTTATTTTCTCTGTTACTGTTAAACTAAAATTTATTTCTGTTATACGATAATCGTATTACGATTCTCTAACATTTAGGACCTACATACTATGTAGTACATAGGTCCTACATTGTAGGTATTCAGAATTCAATTTAATCTAAAATTTCCTTCTTTATATTTTTCTAAAAAGATATACATTATATTTTGACATTCTAGAAGCTTCAATAATTAGATGAATTCCGAGGTTTTGAAAACGGTCACGGTGACTGACCTACCTTTGCATTTGTGTTTCAGTATCAAATGTTAAATTTTAATTAATTATTGTAGGGTTATCCTGACGGTCTAGATATTGATGAAGCCGGAAATGTGTGGGTTACTGGCCCTGGTGGAATCTACATTTATAAGTAAGCATACTTTGAATTTTGATATTTATTTGGTTTTGAACTGTTTTTTTTTTAATTTTGAGTTAAACTACACTTTACTTTGAAGTGGGCGCGAAAATTTAGCTCTACTACCCGCAGATTGTATCTCGCGAGATGCGAACAGATTGCGTGGGCGGAGCCCCTATCTCACAATGGGCAAGTCCAGCCCCATTGGCAAAATTTTCCCCCGTGGCTGGGACATACATTCTTTTGGTAGTAGTTTGCCCACAGTTATTCTTAGAAAAATCTTCAAGACTCTAGATTGTGTAGTGAAGACTTTCTGTACTAACAAGTTAATTATAAGCTTGAAGATGAAATATCGAAACATTGCATAAATAAATTAATAAATTGAGAGTTATGTTTACCTAAGCCCATTCGAAATTTCATAAGCTAACTTCATAACATTCTTTCTTGATCTCATTTGTGAAAGGTCGCGATTGCCCGGCTCACAGTGCTCACAGTGCGAGAAATCTCTTTTTTATCTGTTTAAAAAAAAAAGTTCTCAAATTGATATCTTCAATACGACTACTTTTTTCGCAATATTCTACGAAAAACAAAGTTGGTACCGAGGTATTTTGTAAAACAGGGGGACGTATGTTAAATATGTAAGCGTTTTATGATCTGTCACAAGGAACTATCAATGTTAATCCTGTTTCCAAGTTAAAAATTTGAAAAATTCTTTTTTTGGTACTAACTTACAATATTATTAGTACAGTACCGAAAATAGAAAGCTCAATTTAAAAAAACTTAATTTTCTAGACATTTTTTTAAACATGAGTCTCAATGACCGCTAAAAACAATGAGAATTAAAGACCGAAATGTAGAAGATATAATACTTATAGTTATAACGACCGTAGGTTTGTAAGGGATCCCCCTCGCGAAATTAAATTCTCTGAAATTATTGACCCCATAGTTAATATAGCAAAAAAAATATAATGAATTCCCGAGTACACCAGTGGGTAGGTAAAAAACCTGTAACACTTTGATAAAATATTTCGGAACATTTATTATGAATATATTATTTTTCGGAGGACTCACCGTTGATACAGTACGCAAATAATTTTTTTTGTTATTTCATTCTCTCTAAAAAATACAGTAGATAACGTCTGAAACCTTGTTTTAAAGTCACTCAATCAAAAACAATCAGTTTTCCATACTTCAAATGTCGGTCAATGCCGATCGGGCTAAATTGAGATTAGCAGTACCAATTCAAGATCATACTAGTATTCAGATTTATACCACAAATTATGTTTAAGAACTAGTGTCTAGGCTCTAGAATATAGAAGGTTCGTTACACTATTTGAACTTTCCCGTTTTTGGTACTGTACTTGAACATCTTTAGTTAGTGAATTACCAAAAAAAGGATTGTTCAAAGTTTAAACTTCAAAACAAGCTTAATATTTGATAGTTCCTTGTGACAGATCATAAATGTGGCAACAAACAAACCAGTACGTCTTCTTGTATCAGAAAATACAAAAATTCCAAAAAAGCTTGGCAGATCATCTGCCGTAGATGGATACATTTTTTCAGAGCGATATATCGAAAATCCTGCCTAGTCGTAAAAATGTATCACTACGTCACAAATAGAGAAATCCAGTAATTTCATTAGTCACTTCTCGAAAATCCAGTCATTTCATTGGTCACTGTCTATTTTTGTGACGTAGTGATAAATTTTTACGACTCGGCAGGATTTCGATATGAAAGAAAAAAATATGAAAACTTTTTTTAATTTTTTTCCATTAAAAGTGTTTATTCTTGCAAACGTTAATTTTTTTTATTCGTTAACATGACTGAGCATCTGGAAAAATATAAAAAAAAACTTTCCATGGAGATTTCATTTTTAAGTAAACCCGATGTAAAATTTCTTTAAAAAACAATATTAATTAACTTCAGGCATTTTTGGTGGTGCCGCGCAAAAAAATAGCTTAAAAATTTTGAATATTAAAAAATTTCCTGAATATCAAAGTTTTACCATGAAAATTGTCAAAAATGACCAAAAATAGAAAAAACAGATTTGTCCGAACAAAAATTGACATTCATTTGCGTTTTATTATTAAAATTTCCGGACTATCAAAAAAAAATGAAGTCGAGTGTAACCAAATTTTATCGGGAATGTTTTTCAAATTGAATTGTTTAAAAATTAAGTGCCAAATGACACAAACCGGTGTTACAAAAAAGTCTTATTAATTCAATCAAAAGTTCAAAAACGATATTCGCTTAATATTTCCATCGGTTGACATACGGAAACAAAATAAATACCAAAAAATTCAAATAATGATTCGACCTGAGAATTTTTTTAGATTCAATAAACGACAAATGAAAATTTTATGATTTTTCACACAGCCGTTCGAAAATATGTATGCATTTGAAAAAAGTAACAGAAGCCATTCTTTTTTTTTTACCCACAAATTTCAATAAAAAATAAAAAAAAATTTGGTTCAAAAATTCGGTAAATTTTCGAAACGTTTTTAATTTTGTTGAAATTTTCACGATTTCAAAAATTAAAATTCAACCCATATCTTTCCTCAAATAGATTAAAAATGATTCTAATAAGCTGAAACATATTTATGCCGGTTTAAGCGAACGATAATAAGCATTAAAAAATAAACTGACTTTTTATTTTAATAAGTTATATGGATTACCCGCCCTCAGAGTACAAATCCTAAATATTTGAAAAATGCGAAATCTGAGCATTTGATCGGTTGATCCTTTCTTAATCTGACCAATGAAATCGGCCTATTCCCCAATCAAGGGTTTTGATTGGGTGCTGATATCTTGCGTTGTTTGTATCATTCAAATATTTAGGATTTGTACTCTGAGGGCGGGTAATCCGTGTGGACTCTAGTCCGCCGAGTTTATGGCACCCTGTAAGAGATCTATAACTTGAAATAATTTGAGATTAAACCAGGTCTTTGAATGAGATAAAGATCTTGAAACAGCCTATCATGCTTGATTTTTCATCCTCTTTGGTGTCGAGAAGTGAAGAGATTTTGTAGAGTACGTGCTTTAAATTGTATAGGGAAAAAAAATAAAATAGTTGAATAGAATCTCCTTACTTGTCGATTTTCATAAAGATGTTAAGTTCCGTGTACAATAATTATTATTTTATCCTAACTTTAATTTTAGTAAAAATGGTGAAATGATCGGCGGAGAAAAATTCGTGACTTTGGCGACGTCAAATATTTTCCTAGCGCCGGATGGCTATGTTTACGTCACTGGTAATCATGGAGTTTACAGAAAGAAACGAGGAACCCTCACTATCCCAGTTGAGTAAAAAAAAATATGAAACTAAATTTAACTAGAATATTTTTAATAAATTTATTTCTTCAAAATCAGCCACAGAAAAATTCCACCATAGATTATTTTTTTAACTCAGTGAAGTCAAAGAAGAACTTTGAATGAAACAATTGAAATATCAGATGGAGTATAAAATAATTTGATTCAAATGCCTTCCTACTATCCAATGTGTTTTCGCTTTTGAGGTCTTCCCCGAGGAGATTCACGCTTAACAAATCAGAGCGGGACTTGGTTAGTTTATTTAAGGGGGGGTTCAATCTCCCCGGGAAAAACCCCAAAAGCTAAAACACATTCGGTACTAGTTTTGTTGTATTTCTTGTTTCATTTTCGTGTATTATGTCCTCTTCATCATAGACTTTTTGATGGGTTTTCCATTACAGGTGGTGGGTTTCCATTACAGGGTAATTTTGGGCAAAATTTTGAAAAGTTTTTTTCAGTCAAAAATTTTAAATTTATAAAAAAAATTTTTGAGCAAATTATGCATCAAAACATAGTTTTTTTTTTCTCAAACATGCCTTTTTTTCAAAGATGGTTTCCACAAATAAGAATCCCTATTTTAAAAAAAATGGTTTCCATGTATGGTAATGGATTTCCATTACAAGGGTTTCCATAAATGGTAAGTTGGTGTAGGGTTATTTCTTGCTAAAGGCTATTTCAAATGTTTATTCGTCACGTAGAGGGCCAAAGTCAGAAAACATAAGTAAGTTTAATAGTATCAATAGATGAACGTAACTGATGAAAAGTCTATGATGAAGAGGACATAATACACGAAAATGAAACAAGAAATACAACAAAAACTAGTACCGAATGTGTTTTAGCTTTTGGGTTTTCCCGGGGAGATTGAACCCCCCTTAAATGAACTAACCAAGTCCCGCTCTGATTTGTTAAGCGTGAATCTCCTCGGGAAGACCCCAAAAGCGAAACACACTGGATAGTAGGAAGGCATTTGAATCAAATTATTTTATACTCCATCTGATATTTCATTGTTCAATTAAAAGTTTCTCTTTGACTTCACTGAGTTAAAAATAATCTATGGTGGAAATTTTTCTGTGGCTGATTTTGAAGAAAATAAATTTATTAAAAATATTCTAGTTTAAATTTAGTTTCATATTTTTTTTACTCAACTGGGATAGTGAGGGTTCCTCGTTCTTCTTATAAACTCATGATTACCAGTGACGTAAACATAGCCATCCGGCGCTAGGAAAATATTTGACGTCCGCCAAGAGTCTCTCCTGGTCCGCCCCGAGATCGATTCACCATAATGTGAGACCCACATATATATGACGAGTTCTATGCGATACTGAGTATATTAACGAGACTAATTAGATTTTGTAACACAGGAATTAACACTTTATGGAAAATGAAGACAAGTAAGGA
>SCLH01000943.1:233283-253958 GCA_004367855.1 Oikopleura vanhoeffeni | reverse complement strand
AATTAATTTTATATGAACCAGCGCTGAAAAAAAAATTGTGTGCCAATTGGCACAGTCTAGGTTATACGGTTAAGCAGTAATTTATTTAAAAACCATAAAAAGGCTGTGGATATTATTTGGATGTTTATTTGCTATGATGATATATTCAGAATATCAGTATATTCTTCGACAAGCCAAAGAAACGTCGATTCCAAGTGAAACTTTTTACGATCTAGATCCGGTGAAAATTAAAAAAGAAATTGCTGTAAAAATCCCTGAGCCTCCAAAACTTGTAGAAAAAGTTTACCCAAAAGACTTTCTTGGATGTCCCCTCCAAACTCAGATTATTTTTGTAAAAACGCATAAAACAGCCTCTTCGACAGTTCAAAACGTTCTTTTCCGCCTTGGTGCAAAATATAATTTGAGATTTGCGCTCCCGAAAAATAATGGGAACAGATTCTGGTATCCAAAAAAATTTCTAAAATCAATGGTGAAAGAAAGCCCATATAAAAAATTAAATATTATCGCACATCATCTTAGGGCATCGTCANGATTCGTCGCCATTTTAAGGGGGTTTTCGATAGATAGCATTGTCGCACAAGTACAAATCGTTGGACCAAACTTTACCCTCTTTGATATATTTAAACAACAATCTTAGCATCCTAACAGACAATCTCCAAATTACCAGAGTAGCTCGTCTCAAATAGAATACGTGCTTAACAAAGTGACGGGAATTATTCTTATCAAAATGTTGTCCTCCTTAGTTTTCAAGTTCAGACAATGAATCTGTTTTAATTAACGAACAGAACGTGATGCAGCGCCGGCCAGTGAGTTTGGTTGAAAAATTCTTTCGACTGGGTGGCCTCAGAATTACCAAACAACTGTATTTTTCCTAGTTATACAGAGGTCAAAATACTGTTTTTGTGATTTCTGAAAAGCCAAAATCAAAGATTTTTCCAAGAAACTCAACTAAGCAATCGGCCACGTCTTGTCCGGTTAATTAATCATGAATCATCGTTGGTACTTAAAACCAGGAGGAGATTCATTTTTGAAATGAAATAATACATTTCCTCGATTCTCGATTGGTTTCAATTTGAAATCAATAACGAATTCATTTTGTTATTTTTGTTTTCAAAACAGTTCAATGTTCTCGTCATCACTGTAAAAATCTATCGTAAAATGCAGTTTTTGGAATAAATTCTTTGCATCTCCAAATTTTGCTCGAACTGCGGACACCTAGTATTTATAAGTACTTAAAAATCGTACGATGTCATAAAAAATGAAGCATTATATTTGTATTTTGAATAGACAGTAGTTTGGCGTAATTAACATTTTCATTCAATAATATTGTAAAATTGATTGTATGTTAGAATTTTTAAAAATTTTATTTTATGAATTTCAATATTTTATTGTAAAATTTGCAATTAACTAGTCGATCCGGAAATTGTGCTTTAATGATGCAACATAATTAATTGAAATTCATGTCCAAAAAAAACCTTGAAAGTTAATGTCAGCATGCCGATATCTTTCGCAACATTTATTATACAAATGATAATTGACCCATTTCAAAATTACATTATCATTCGCGCTAATGTCGATTCGGTACCGTTCCCTTCATGACTGTCATTTTTCTTCGTCACCTCATAATTGAAAAAGGACAGATTTGTAACGAGACAAGCTCTCAATATAAATATCATTATGTTTTTTGCTTTAGAGAGTGTCTCATTAGACGCAAACGCACAGTTAAGACTCATAATTTATTGGAAGAACTGTCTAACTTTGTGGGTTTTGGAATTGAAGTCTCGATTTAAGCTCAAAATGAACACATAATAGTTGAAAATTATAGTTATATGAGTTTTTTTTTTATTAGTTTTGGGGAAATTCGACTAATGGTCCATTCGAACCAACTTTTTTTAAGAATCGGATGATTTCGTTTCCAAAATCAGTTATGTAAACAGTTGACGTTTTATTTCGACTATTGAGAGTATTTGGATTGCATTAGTGAAATTTATTGAAAATTTTCAAATCTTCCGAATTTTTTACATAGATAGCCTGATGGCTTTGGCCGGAACGGTTAAATAAATACTCAATTTTTTTCTGGAAAAAATAATAACCGTCCGTACAATTGTGCCAACCCTTGTAATTGGTTTTATTAAGTTAATATCTGGCGCCAAAGAAATTACAATTATTCGTTCCATTCCAAGTTTGTCACGAATCAACCTATGGCACGTTAAAGCTGCAACAATGCATATCGACAAACTGAAAATCTAGAACTTTTTACAATGCACGCCGAAAAATTTTATGATTCGCAAAGAATTTAATGGTTGCGCGAAACTTTGCAAAAAATCATTTAAGCTTTTTGATCTTGGCTTTGATATAGAATAAACAAAAGGGTGATTTCATCAATTATTGAGAATGAATCTAGAATATATCTGAATTCTTATATCGTGAGTAAATTAATTCAATATTATATTTTTACTGAGTTTACCGAAACAGTTTATTTTTTTAAAATAAAATGACAAAAATTGACATACTACATGTACGTTAATGAGTCAAATAGTTTGAAACGCCAAAAATATATGGAATTTTGTTTTCTGAAAACTCTTGTGAACACGTGAACTGATTTCGATACCCGTGCTATTTTCCTAATTTTTGGCCAACTTGGCGCGCGAGTTTACCTGAGGAAGCTAAATGTCACATCTAGTAATCGGGGGCCAAATGAGAATTAATCCACTTATTTTTTAGGCGTTAAATACTATTCATCATATATTAATAAAGAGTGAGTAATTATAAACAAAAAATGAATTTAGATAAATAATTAACGCTGTGTTTAATCACAAACATCTGCGAAATGTCTGAATTCGTACCAGTAATTGAAATAACTGTTCGGAAAATTTTTACGACTGGTGGGAAACCAAAGTTTTTAATTACCCAAAAAGTTGTAACCGGAACTTTCTTAAAAAGCTAAATTGCATGACTTAAAAATGCTGATTTTGTAGTTAATTTTTGTATTTAAAAACAACATAGAAACAACTAGCATTTTATATCATTCTTAACATGAAACTTTGTACACGAGTTTTTCTTTGTATTTGACGATCTGAACGTTTTGAAATATCTGAAAACCATATAAATCTGGGGAATCTATGAATAATTGTACATTTTAAAAATTTTTTGCAATAAGTCTTTTTCGAGGATCCTTTTTGATATATTTTATTTTTGCATATTTTTAGAGATTATTTTCTGAGTCCCATCATCTCTTGGCGGCGAATACTATGTTGTGCCTGGGAAGGATGTTTATTCTTGTGACAAAGTTCGGAACAGACAAGGTCAAGGATACTGACAGGAGCAGAACTCGATAATAATATAAACATGGAAATTAGATTTTGATTCTTTCTATGTTAACGATCATGTTAAGTCAGACTTTCTGGGAGATAAATTAAAAATTAGTGAAATTTTGAAGAAGACAAAGTTATTTCTTGAAAACTTGGTAGGAAGGCGATGAAAATAATGAGCTCAGTGTGGTGTTTTTGCAAATTAATATGCATTCAAGATCAAACACAGCGTAAAACATTTTTTCAAAAAAATGTCGTTTAAGCTTTTTGAGATTAAATTGTTATCAAGTAAGACGACATTCAAGGTTTATTGTATCAATTAAAATAATCGTTATTAAGCTTGGGAATAAGTATAATATCCAGAGTGGTAATACCGCTCACAAGACAGTCGATATTAAAATATTTCTATGCCACGCATTAATTTTTTAGAAATTCTGGTTCAATAAAATTTTATATGTAATAATGTGGGTTAAAAATATATTTGATTTAACAAGAAAAATTTTACTTTTATATTGAAAAAAATTATGTGGATATATTTCCTATTGAGTGTAATTTAATACTTATATTTTCATGCATAAGAAGAAACAAGAAATCGTTTTGTTTGCTGGTTGAAAAAAATGTGCCCCACAAGAACCTGAAATTGCCAATTTCGCCCGAATGCCCAGTATCACTAAAATCATTGAACTTTCCCGAGGCTGGAAAAAATGAGCATCACTGCAACAACTATGATGCAGAATGACATTTATTCAATCAATTTTTAAAAAAACATATCCCCGTTTTAAAGGAATTTTAACCGAATCAGAAGCTTGACATTATACTGCAATTAAACATGTTCATATTAAAAAACTGTTTTTACTTCAATGTTATATGTGTCAAATAAACATAACCATAATATTTTCAATAAAAACTTCTGGTTTAAAGGGGTGTCGTCGCTAAAAAGCTGAAAATTGGTTTTTAAATTCAAATAGCCAGAACAAGAAATTTTTAGTCAAACCAAATCAATTTCCTCTATACGGTTATCCAGGAAAAAAATCTTCGATTTTGAAAAAGTTCGATAGTAACCAGATTGGGTCCGTTCACTCAGATAACGAGCTTATGGAAATAATTGACTATTTCCCGAAAATGAATTTCGCTCGGTGAGGTTTTCTATAGTATAAGTGCCAGACTGTGCGCTGCCATTCCTGAAGAAAAAAATAGTGGAAGCGTAACATTCTGTCTAGACAAAATTAAAAAAAAAGAAATAATTGCTTGAAGAACTGACCAAGAGTTTCGCTCTATTAAAAACAAGTAAAAATTTAACTTCAAACTAAGATATTTAAAATCGATTTTCAGAAAAAAAGAATATTTGTATTCTAGAAGTGAATATGAAAAAACACCTGGGATCAAAAAATTTAAGTCAATGTTCATTCTTCGATCAATTTTGTAACCGGTCTTAAATGCCGAACATCCGCTTAAGCTGGATGGGGCGTCGATAATCTCAGCTCTCAACGTATAATACTTTTTGATATCACACTATTTTGTAAAGAGTTTCCTGCCAGTTTTTTACTTATAAATTTTATTTTGGTTTTTGATATGTTTAAAATCGTTTTCGGGGGTTGAAATCAAAAGTACATTTATACGAGGATTGATGGAATGAAGTACCAATTTGATCTAGAAAATGTTTGATATATTGTTAATTTGCGAAAAACACTTTTAGCCTCAATCAAACCCTAAAAAGGTGTTAAATCATCAATTTTTCAATTGTTTTTTCTTCAAAAATATCGTAATATTTGCTAAAAATCTGAAATCCACAAGGCATTTTACAGATAACCCAAGACATAATTTCAAAAACCGATTATAGCTCTAGGCGCTGGCTTTGTATTCAGTTCTTGATACATGAATTAAAAAACGCATGTAATTGTACGGATGATGTAGGGTTTTTTAGTGAGCCTCTCAAGCTCCGAATTGGCCGTTTTGGACTACTAGGGCATAAATTTCACATAAAAACGGCCTCAGAGTCTCTCCGTATTCATATATAATTCTTCGTATTAACTTCGCATGCCAAATAGAAAAAAAATCATAAGAATGCAAGGAGGAAGCTAGGCTTTTTCAAGTGGTTTTTGTGGGGACAGCTGCTAAAAATCATTTTTGAGCGTTGTTAATATTCTGATGAATTGAGTACCACTGTCGAAGTTCTGAGAGTTATCCTACATTGTCAAAAAAAATTTGGATAAGTTTCTATACTAAGTTTCTCAGAAACGGCACTTGAAAACTTCAAAACACAGCGTAATTCTCGACGCCCACTCCCTGAATCTTTATTTAAGGAATGCAAAGATTTTTGTTTTAACGATATATCAAAGAGAGATAAAAGTTGGTGGCAGAGGATTTGTACTTTGCGCAATTCGCTATAGCAAATTCGCATAGCAATTTCGCTATACGCAAAATTTTCAATATTAAAACCCATTACATGCGACGACCATTTCCCTTCCTTCATGGTGAACGTTTCTTCACTTTAAAATTTCCAAAATAAAAATTGACCTAACTTCATATAATGAATTTTTTCAAATTGATCATTTTCACTTATAAATTCGCTTTCTGAAAAAAACACCGATAAGAACGCGGTAGAATCCCATCGACGGTGTGCAAAATTGGAGGTGGAATATTTTATTATTGATTTTTTCACGAGTTTTAATCAAAGTTTTAAAACTTTAAAAAAAAAACGCCAGAGACAGCATTTTAGCAAATATCTTCAGTGAATAATTTCTTATCACAGATGCCCATAATCCGTATTCTAACAGCCGACCCCCTTAAGGGGGTGGTCGTCGCATTTTAAGGGTTTTCGCATAGACATTGTCGCACAAGTACACAAATCGTTGGACAATTTAACTCTCTGTTGATATATTTTAATCAACAATCTTGCATCCTAAAAGACAATCCAAATTACCAGATGGCTTCGTCCCATCAGAAACGTGCTTACAAAAGGACGGATTAGATTTTTCCAAAGTGTATCGTCCTCCTAGTTTTCAGGTTACAACAATGATTTCATGTTTTTAATTAACCGGACCAGAAGTGAGTCAGACCACCGCTTGGTGAGTTTGTTGGAGAAAAAATCATCTTCGATGTGGCCCTCTACGATTACCAAAATAATGTATTTTTGCTCTAGCTTAACATAGGTCAAAATACTGTTTCCTTTCGGTGGTTACTGAAGCCAAATCAAAGATTTTTTCCAAAAACTCAACTAAGCAATCTGCTCACCGATTCTGTCCGGTTTAATTTAAATCATGAATCATTGTTGACTTTAAAACTCAGGGAGGAGATTCTTTGAAAATAAGTATCAATTTCCAATGATTCTGATTGTTTAAAATTTGAATCAAAATAAGAATTTCAATTTTGTTATTTTTTTTTCAAAACAAAGTTCATTTTCGTCTCACTGTAGAAATATCTAGCGTAAAATGCAGTTTTGGAAAAATCCTTGATTCTCAAAAAATTGTGCTCGATGCGGACACTAGTACTAGGGCTAGTAACTTTATAGTAATAAATCGATGATGATGAAAAATGAGCAATTTATTTGGAATAAAATAGTTTGTCGTATTCATTTTCAATTTCAATAATTGTAACAATGATGTATAGTCAGACTTTTTAAAAATTTGATTTATAATTTCAATATTTTATTGAAAATTGCAATTTAAACTAGTGATATCGTGAATTGTGCTTTAATGATGCACCACAAATATTGAAACTTATGTCCAAAAAAACCGTAGAAATTGTGCAAGATACCGATCGTTCGCAAAATATTATTATAAAAATATAATAGACAATTGTCAAAATTTACATTTATTGGCGCTAATGTCGATCGGACCGTTCCGTTCATATGACCATTTTTTCTTCGTCACTCATAATTGATAAAAAAGGACATATTTTGTAACGAGACAAGTCCTCAAGATAAAAATCATTAGTTTTTGGCTTTAGAGAGTGTCTTCAATTTAGATCCAAACCCACATTAAGATCTAATTTATTGTAAAGAACTGGTTTTAATTTTGTGGTTTTGGGAATTGGAATCATCCGATTTAGCTCAAAATGAACACATAATTTGAAATTATAGGTTATATAGTTTTTTTTTTATTAGTTTTGGGAAAATTCGTAGTATGGTCCGATTCGTAACCACTTTGTTTTTAGTATCGGAATTGATTCTTTCTCAAATCATTATGTAAACAGTATTGAGCGCTTTTATTTACTATGGAGATCACTTGCATTGAATTAGAAATATTATTCGAAAATTTCAATCTTCCGAATTTTTTTGCCATAATAGACTGAATGCTTTTTGCCGAAACGTTAAATAAATACATTTTTAATGGAAAAAATAATCCTCCGTACTAATTGCCCACGTTGTAATTTGGTTTTTATTAATGTTATGATTACTAGGCGCCAAGAATTTACAATTATCAGTTCATTCCAATTTGTACGAATCAACTATGGCTACGGTTAAAGCTAAACAAGCATATCGACATAACTGAAAATCTAGAAACTGTTTACAATTCACCCGAAAAATTTTATGATTCGACGAAAAATTTAATGTTGGGAACACTTTGCAAAAAAATTCACTTTAGCTTTTGATCTTGGTTTGATAATAGAATAAACAAAACCGGAGGGATTTCCATCAAATCTATTGAGAAAATGATCTATGAAGATAGATCTGATTCTTATATCGTGAGTAAATTAATTCAATATGTAATTTAATTTTAACTGAGTTTACCGAATCAAGTTTATTTTCTTTAAATAAATGACAAAAATGACATACACATTGTACTCGTTATGAGTCAATAGTTGAAACGCCAAAAATAATGGAAAATTCTTGTTTTGCTGAAACTGTTGAACGCGTGACTACTTTCGAACACGTGCTTTTTCCTAATTTTAGGCAATTGGCGCGCGAGTTACCATGAGAGCTAATGTCAATTAGTAAATGGGGCAAGGAGATTACCAGTTATTTTTAGGCGTTTCTTAAACATATTCAACTCAAATATATATAAAAGAGTTGAGTAATTATCAATAACAAAAATGAATTAAGATTAAAATAAAGGCTGTGTTTATCACCAGAAATCTGCGGGGAATGTCTGAATTGTACAGTTAATTAATATTTCGAAAATTTTTGACGATGGTGAAACCAAGTTTACATACCAAAAAGTTGTAAGCGCGGTACTTTTTCTTAAAAAGCTAATTGCAGACTTAAATGGCTTATTTTGGTAGTTAATTTTTGATTTAGAAAACATAGAAACAACTAGCTTTTATATATCATCTTTTTAAGTAAGCATGAATTGTAAGTCGAAGTTTTCCTTTGTATTTGAATCGTGATAAATGGTTTTTTGATATTCTGAAAACCATACTAATCTGGGAAATCAGAATAATTGTAATTTAAAAACTTTTTTGCAATAATGCTTTTTTTCGAGGGACTTTTTGATATATTTATTTTTGGCATATTTTTGAGAGATTATTTTCTTGAGTCATGATCCTCTTTGCGGCAACTACTAGTTGTCTGGGAAGATGTTTTTCTTCTGGTGACAAATTCGAGAACAATCAAGGTCAATACTTACAACGAAATCGATAATAAAATAAAACATTGGAATAATTTTTGAATTCTTCTATTTAACGACATCGTTTAAAAACTTTTTGGGTTTAGAAATTAAAAATTATGAAAATTTTGAAGAAGACAAATTATATCTTGAAACTTGGTAGGAAAGGCAATATGAAAATAATTGAGTCAGTGTCGTGGTTTTTGCAAAATATAATATGCCATCAGATCAACACACGGTATAAACATTTTTTCACAAAGATGTCCGTTTAACTTTTGAGATTAAATTGTTATCACAGTATGAGCGAATCAAGGTTTAATTGTATCAATTTTGAAAAATAATCGTTATTTAAGCTTGGAATAAGATAATTAAATCCAGAGTGCTAATACGCCTCACAAGAAAGTGATATTAAATATTCATGCACGCAATTACATTCTTTTAAGAAATTGGTTCATCAAATTTTATATGTTAATATTATGTGGTTTAAAATTATACTTTGATTTAGACAAAGAGAAATTTTACTTTTATTATTGAAAAAAAATTCTGTGGATATAGTTTTCCTAATGATGTGTTAATTGTATCACTTATATTTTCATGCATAAAGGAAGAAACAAAGAATCGTTTTGTTTGCTGTGAAAAAAATTGTCCCACAAGACCAGAAATGCAATTCGCCGAATGCCCAATATCGAACTAAAATCATTTGAACTCTTCCGAAGGCTGGAAGATGATGCATCATGCAAACAACTTATGATGCCAAAATGACATTTAAGTTCATCAATTTTATTAAAAACAATATCGCGTTTTAAAGGATTTTACCGAAATTAGAAAAGCTTGACATTAAACTCATTTACAATGTTCATATTTAAAAAACTGTTTCTTCAATGTTATATTGTGCAAATAAACATAAACAAATAAATATTTTATGAAAAAACTTCTGGTTTAAGGGGTTGTCGTCGAAACAAACCTGAAATTTGGGTTTTTTAAATTCTAAAGTAGCCAGAACAGAGAAATTTTTCAGTCAGACCAAATCTAATTTCTTTATAACAGGTTATCAGAAAAATCCTTCGATTTTGAAAAGAATTCCGAAAGTAACAGATGGGTCGTTAATCAGAAACGAGCTTATGGAAATATTGCGTATTTGCTCGAAAATGAATTTCCGGGGGGTCCGGTTGGGTTTTATAGTAATAAAGTGCATAACGTGCGCTGCAATCCTGAAGAAAAATGATGGAGAGCGTAACAATTGTCTAGAACAAATTTAAACAAAAGGAAATATTGCTGAAGACTTGACCAAAGAGTTGTTCGTCTTTAAATAACTAAGTAAAAATTTAATTCAAATCAAGATATTTAAATAATCGATTTCAAGAAAAAAGAATATTTTGATTTCTAGAAGTGATTATTCTAAAAACTGGATTCAAAAAATTTAAGTTAATGTCATCTTCGATCAATTTTGTAAACCGGTCTTATAATGCGCAACATCGTTTAAGGGGAGTGGGCGTCGATTCTCTCAGCTTCAAGTATAATACTTTTTGATACCCATATTTGTAAAGAGTTTCTGCAAGTTTTTCTTATAAGATTTTAGTTGTGTTTTGAATACGATTGATTGCTTTTGATTTGGTTTTTTGTGATTGATTGGATATGTTTTAAAAAAACGTCGTTTTTTCGGGGGTTGAAATCAAAAGTAAATTAATGAGGATTTGGAATTGAAAAGGTACCAATTTTCGATCTTAGAAATGTTGATTATTTTTAATTTGCGAATTAAACACTTTTGCCCTCAATATAACCCTAAAAGGTTAAAGTTCAAATTTTTCATGTTTTTTCTTCAAAATTCGGTAAAATTTTGTAAAATAATCTGAAATTCACAAGATTTTCAGAATAACCCAAGACAAATTTCAAGAAAACATTAATTAGTCTCTTTAGCCTTGGCTTTGTCATTCCATTGATACATTGAATTAAAAAACGATGTAATTGTAGGATGGTAGGTTTTTTGTGAGCTCTACAGAATGTCGATTGGCGTTTTGACTACTAGGGCATAAATTTCAATAAAAACGGTCCTCAGAGCTCTCCGCTATCAATATAATTCTTCGGTATAACTTCGCATGCCAAAGTTAGAAAAAAAATCATAAAGAAATGAAGGAGGAGTAGGCTTTTTAGTTGTTTTGGGGAAGCTGCTGTAAAGATCATTTCTGAAGCTTGTTAATATCTGATGATTGAGTACAGCACTGCGTCGGAAGTTCGAAGAGTTATCCTCTACATGTTTCAAAAATTGGATAAGTTCTTAACTTAAGTTCATCTCAGAAACTGCACTTGAAAACGTTTTCAAAACAGCGTAATTCTCGACGGAGGCCACTCCTGATTTATTTTTTAAGATGCAAGATTTTTGTTTAAATATATCAAAGAGAGATAAAAGTGTGCAAGGATTTGTTACTTTTGCGAACATATTCTGCTATAGCAATCGCTATAGCAATTCGCTATAGCAAATTTTCAATATAAAAACCCATTACAATGCACGACCATTTCTTCGGCTCATGGCTGGAAGTTTTCCTACTTTGAAATTTCCAAATAAAATGACCATGGTAACTTCATAATAATGAAAATTTTTTCAATTGATCATTTTCCTACTTTATAAATCGCTTATTGCAAAAAAAACACACCGATAAAACGGTAGAACCCATCGACGGTGTCAAATTGGAGGTGGAAATTTATTTAATTGATGTTTTTCCTTTCTTCATGAGTTTTTAAATCAAAGTTTTTAAAAAATTTAAAAAAAAACGCCAGAGGTAAGATTTAGCAAAATTACTTCAGTGAAAATTTTCTATCAAGAGCCCATAATCCGATATGTTAAGGCACCGACCCTTTAAGGGGGTGGTCGCGGCATTGTGGTAAGGGGTTTCGGATAGCATTGTCGCACAAGTACAAATCGTTGGACCAACTTTACCTCCTTTGATATATTTAACAAAAATCCTTGCATTTCTAAATTTATATTCTTATTATTCAAATTACCCAGATAGCTCGTCCAATCCAGAAACGTGCTACAAAAGTGAACGGAATATCTTTCAAAAGTATGTCCTCTCCTTAGTTTTCAAAGGTCAACATGATCATGTTTTTAAGTTAACCGGACGAACGTGAGCAGAGACCGCTGTTGAGTTGTTTTAAAAATGCTCGATGTGCGCCTCAGAAATTACCAAAAAAATGATTTTGCTCTAGTTAACATAGGGTAACATACTGTTTTGGTGATTCATGAAGCCAAAAACAAAGATTTTTTCAAATTTAACTAAGCATAATCGCTCACGTTCTGTCCCGGTTAATTTAATCATAATCATTGTTGTATTTAAAAACTCAGGGAGGAGATTCCATTTTGAAAAAAAAAAACTCAAATTTTCAAAAAATGTATCTCCTCTCCCCCTTTGATTTTTTTAAAGTAACAAATAAAAAAACAAAAAAAAGAAGAACAATGATTTATGATTTAAATTAACCGGCAGAACGTGAGCCAGACCGCCTTGTTGAGATTTTTTTGGAAAAATTTTTTTTTTTGATTTGCTTCAGAATCACCAAAACAGTATTTGACGGACCCTATGTTATCTAGAGCAAAATACAGTTTTTTGGTGATTCTGAAGCCAAATCAGAGAATATTTCCAAAAACTCAACAAGGCGGTATGCTCACGTCCTGTCCGGTTAATTTTAAACATTAATCATTGTTGAACCTTGAAAACTCAGGGAGGAGATACACTTTGAAAAAATAATTCCGTCAGTTTTGTAAGCACGTTTCTGATGGGACGAGCCATCTGTTAATTTGGATTGTCTTTTAGGATGCAAGATTTTTGTTTAAATATATCAAAGAAAGGTAAAAATTGGTCCAACGATTTGTACTTGTGCGACAATTGGCTATCGAAACCCTCTTAAAATGCGACGACCACCCCCTTAAGCTTATTTTTGGAAGTTTACAGTTGTATATTTTAAATTTGCTTCAGAAGCGGTCCCCAGTAGGGACTCTCAGAGAGTCCCTCTCTACCTATTCCCGATATGGTATTATTCTTTAAACTTTTCGATGACCATTCTGTGGCAATTATTAAATCAAAAGTGTTTATATCACGACTCAGGTGTTTAATTTATGGCGTTTTGTCACTCTTCTGCTATAAAAACAAAGAAATTAGTTCAGTCCTTCATCATTTTTGTTTGAGCTCAAAACCCTCAAACTAGGTAAGTGGAGAATCGTCGGTTCAGCCATCTAAATTTAGAAAATTTTAGCAATAAAGGGAAAAATTTGGGGATGTTATTCAAGTTTTATGTTTAAAATGTCGAAGCAGATTGTACAGAATATATACAAATCTTAAAGATCAAAAAATGTCGGATTATTCATTTTATGTTAAATTTGGCGCGGCTTACGAACATAACCTTTTTAATTTTTAAATTTCAGCTCGATTTTTAGTGGTTGAAATTTAAACTAAAAAGAATCGAAGATTTGAATCTATTTTCAGACTTAAATTTTTATTATGAATTTATTTTGGACCATCTTTTTCTTCTGCCGATAAGAATTGTAAAATCACGAATTCAGATTCTATTTTTAAGTTCCTGTGAAGTCAAATACTACGAGTTATCTATTTTAAGTGTTTTTAAATCAGGGATCAAAATTTCTTGCTCATAAAATCGACTCGACCAGATCAGGAACATTTTTTTGAAAAATTTGGCTCCTGTACAAACCTGGAACTAATATCAGTTATTGAAACGAATTTCAAATCGTTAGTTTATTCTATAGTTTAATTTTTTATAATTAACTTATTTATCTATTAATATTTTTCTCGACGTTTCGTTTTATCGACATATTATGATTGTTTTTTTCGCTTTATTATTGACAATAATTTATTGTAGACCCTTAAACTATTTTCAGTTGACAAAAATACTAACTCGCAATTTTCAGTAAAAATGGTATCGTGGGATCCAGTAGCGGCGGGTAATGCCGCCAAATTTCTTCGTTTGGATGATATGACTCTGTTGGCTATTCGAACCGAACCTTTCGATGGTAAGAAAATATTTTAAAAATTCTTTTATATTTGTTGGTTTTTTGAGACGGAGAAATCGAAAAGACTCACGCTGTAAATTTTATATGTTTATTTCGAAAATAGGTCTTTTTTATTGACTTATTTTGCTTTGAAAAGTGCGTTAGCGGAAATCAGTGTTTTTGAACGTTTTATTTTTGATAATTTTCTTGATTCTTGAATTGTAATCCGTTGGTTTATGCTTTAAAAATAATTTTTCATTTATGCAACATAAGGTTTCTTATTCCACACGTTTTTCCAAATTATTATAATTTTTGTCCTACATTTTAATTAGAAAAAAAGGGACAAAAATGGTGTTCACAAAGCATATTTAAACATATTTTAATAATTAAAAATAGTATCAGAAACCCCGATAAATAAATCGAACTTACTAGATTTCTCACCGCTAATTTTCAGGTAAAACCTCCGTATGGATTCCTTATGCCGACACCGGTTACACAAAAGGCTTCAAGATGGGTAAAAAACCCGATCCAAAAAATCCAAAAAACCCCGAGATGATCGAGGTTAAGCGTCTTGTCGACGATAAAGTCAAGCTTTTCAAAGAGGACCAAGTCGAGCCACGTAATCCTCCAAAGTACGAACTTTTGGAAGATATGGCAAACATGACCTATTTGTCCGAAGGGTCCGTTGTACACAATTTGCATACTCGATACGAACTTTTCTTGATTTATACTTACTCCGGTCTTTTCTGTGTGACCATCAATCCATACAAAATGCTTCCAGTATACGATAATCACGTTGTACTCTGTTACAATCAAAAAAGACGAACTGAAATGCCTCCACACGTCTACTCAATTTCCGATAACGCTTATCAGGTAATTTTAAGTTTAACAAATTATTTGTAATACAATTCTCGCTCGCTAACTGGAATGGATTTTTCGCGATTTTCCATCTCCCTTGGGATTCCCTTTTCCCAAATTTTCTCACATCTATTCTCGGGAAAATAAAGAAGAGGATAAACGCCATAATTTTGAAAGCCTGCTCTCTAACTGGTTCAAACTCTCCAACGGACACAAATTTTTGAATTCATTTTGAACCTTCTGTTTATATTCATGAAAGTTCAAAAAGTAATTTTTTCATTTTTTTGAAAGCGTTTTTGGAAATTTTTTGAAAACTGCTCACTTTATTTGATTTGGGTTATACAAGAAAAATTTAACTTTTTAATTAGAATTTGACTACAAAATAATGAAATTTCGATCCACAATGTTGCTTTGTAAGCAAAACTATAGGGACATTTTTCAACTGGTGCTAGTTGAGTTTTCAATTTCTTACGGCTTTTGCTGGAACAGCGCTAGGGTCCAATCAAAAGAGCGAAAAAGAAATAATTGCCATCTTTCCGCTCAAAACCCTATAAAAATAAAACTCAACCAGTACAAATCCCATAAAAGGTTTAACTTTTTAATTCCGTATATGTACCAGTTAAAAAGCGAGGACTGTAACTTTAATTTTACTGGGGTTGTAGGTGTAAAATGCAAACTTATTGCAAGCACTTTTAATTATTTAATAACCTGGTGACAATTAAGTTACGAATTATATTTAAATTGTATTCGAAAATCCTTAAGATGTCCGGAATGTAAGCAAATATTTGTTTTTGATTTGAACGTCTCTAACTTTATCTTGTTTGTCCTTGATATGGTTTTGGGTGCTGGATTTCTTGCACAGATAAACTTTCTTCAACCGATTAATAAGACAAACAAATATCATATCTTTGTTAAAAACGGTCTGAGAAATCGATTGCAACTTATAAAAACTCGCAATTTTGATCCCTGAGTCTATTTATAGATTTCAAGCCATTATTCAACTATTATGGAAATAATATATTAATGTGATAAAAATTAAAAATGAGTTCTCTGTGAAAAACTGACTAGGAAAAAGTATACCTGAAGACGAGATTATTCTTTATTAACAAAAATTAGGCTTTTAATTATTCGTTATTTGATAAACAAGAACTTTTCAATAAAAAGTGCCACGCGTGGCATCCTCTCGAGAAATTAAAAAAAAATAGACGTTGACGGTGGTGCATTAATTGCGTTGAATCTTTTCCGACCAAAAATTTGTCTTTCTAACATAAAGTTAACGAGTTATTAAAATTGTTGCAACGAGGGTTTTTAGATGTTCTTTGAGTTTTACGTAAAATTTAAACGTAAATATGCAATTATTTGACGTTAAACTTTTTCTCAATTTAGTTTTATTAATTTTTGTCAGAAAATGAATCAAGTTGTATGTAGACTTCATTAGTTATTAGCTGCTGTAGAAAAATTCTAGGTCACGAAAATCAATTTCGTAAAGATCGTTACAGCTTTGTTACGAATTCAGAAATAATTTAAAAAACATTATAAAGAGGGTTTGTGAAACAATATTTCTTTTTCATTTTTATGTTTAATTATTCCAATGAAAAGTTAAACACCGTTCAAAAGTAGTGAAAAATACCCAGCAAATTGCTGTGTTAGCACCCACAACCCCCTAAAGTGACTGTGAGCCATTTATTTTGACAAATATTCAGTTCATATTTTTTCATCTAAGTCGCTCAAAAAAATGTTATTTACATGCATAATTACAGCAAAATAAACATACACCCTTTTGTTTATCTTCACATTTTTTTCGGGCGGCTGGAGAGCCAAAATTCAACCCAAATATAATAAATTTCACTGTCTAGCTGTCTGGAGAAAAAAATTCGACAAGTAAAACTGGCTGTCTTTAGCTCAAATACACTTTCACCTATTAAGTTAAACAAAGCTGCTATAATTTTTTAAAAGATAATACGATTAACTGAAAACGAAATAATAAACGGTGAAATCGCTTGCAAATTTACACGATTTTACACTCACAACACCCTTGAGAAGGCAGTTAAACCTTAAAAATATTGTCAATTTGAAAGAAATAAAATCATTAATTTTGAGAATGATGATTCAAAAAAACCTTATAACAAATAAAATAACTATACCCTTTTTGCTCAAATATGCCACCAGCGTTACTCATTTAATTTTTCAGGATATGTTGAGAAACTCTGAGAATCAATCTATGTTGATTACTGGAGAATCTGGAGCAGGTAAAACTAACGAGTCATCCATTTCTTTGCTGTTGTATGGGTGCTCTCTAGACAAACTCAAAGGGGAGCAAAAGCCGACGCTGCTCCAGCCCTTCAGGGTGGGCTTGAAGATCAAATCGTCGCTGCAAATCCAGCTATGGAGGCTTTTGGTAATGCAAAAACTATTCGTAACGATAACTCCTCTCGATTTGGTAAATTTATCCGAATTCATTTTCAAGTAACTGGTAAATTAGCTTCCGGTGATATTGATACTTATCTTCTTGAAAAATCACGAGTCACTTTCCAGTTGAAAGCTGAAAGATGTTTCCACATTTTTTATCAAATGGTATCTGGTCACAAACCAGAGATCAATGAAATGTGTATGTTGTCTACCGATCCTTATGATTACAAATTTTCTTCCCTCGGTGAAGTTCTTGTCAAATCTATTGATGATACGGAAGAACTTGACGCAACTGATGAATCCTTTGATATTCTAGGATTTTCTCCAGAAGAAAAAGGTGGTATCTGGAAAATTTCCGCCTCTATTATGCACTCTGGTAATGCCAAATTCCGAAACAAGCCCCGAGAAGAACAAGCTGAAATCGACGGAACCGAAGCTATTGACAAGCTAGCCTATCTTCTTGGTGTTAATACCGGTGATTGGTGCAAGGCAATCTGCTCGCCAAAGGTCAAGGTCGGAACTGAATATGTCGTCAAGGGTCAAACTTGCGATCAAGTCAACTATGCTCTTCAAGCCATCACAAAAGCCACCTACAAAAGGCTTTTTGAATGGTTGGTCGAAGTCGTCAATCGAGCTTTGTCTACCGATCTCCCAAGAAATAACTTTATTGGTATTTTGGATATTGCTGGTTTTGAAATTTTCGAATTCAACACGTTCGAACAATTGTGTATCAACTACACCAACGAACGTCTTCAACAATTTTTCAATCATCATATGTTCATTCTTGAACAGGAAGAGTACAAGCGAGAAGGTATCGTCTGGGTCTTTATCGATTTTGGTATGGATCTTCAAGCTACTATTGAGCTTATCGAGAAACCACTCGGACTCATGTCACTTCTCGAAGAAGAATGTATTGTACCAAAGGCAACTGATATGACTTACAGAGACAAACTCTTCCAACAACATTTGGGAAAAACACAATCTATCGGTAAAGTTAAAAAACAAACCAAATTCGAAGCTCATTTCGAAATTTATCACTACGCCGGAACCGTTGGATACAATGTTACTGATTGGCTTCTTAAAAATAAGGATCCCCTTAATGGATCCCTCGTCCAGATTTTCAAGGCATCTACCAACGATGTTTTCCGAGGTGTATGGGCCAACTACGTTGGTGCCGATGATGCTCCACAAGGTGGCGGTAAACAAAAAAAGACAAAAGGGAAGGTTCTTTCAAACAGTACTCTGCCTCATCGAGAAGTCTCTTCTCAAACTTATTAAAAATTTACAATCTACCCAACCTCATTTTGTCCGTTGTATTATCCCCAACGAACAGAAAAAACCCGGGTGGATGGATAACAATCTTGTACTCCATCAGCTTCGTTGTAATGGTGTATTGGAAGGAATTCGTATTTGTCGAAAAGGTTTCCCATCTCGAGTAGAATATGCCGAATGGAGACAAAGATACACTATTCTTGCTCCAAATGCTGTTCCAAAGGGTGCATTTATCGATCCTAAAAAAGCGTGTGAAAAAATTATGGCATGTCTCCCATTCACTGAGGAGCAATTCAGATTTGGTCATACCAAACTTTTCTTCAAAGCTGGAATTATCGGAGCATTAGAAGATTTGCGAGACGACAGAATCGCTGAAATTTTAACTAATCTCCAAACTCGAATGAGATATAACTTCTCTAGAGCACGATTTTTAAAGACTCTCAAAGAACGAGACGGAGCCGTTGTCCTTCAAAGCAATTGGAGAGCATATTGTGGACTCAAGGATTGGGAATGGCAGAAACTTCTATTCAAGATCCGACCACTTCTTAACACTGCTGAAAAGAAGGCAGAATTTGACGATCTTATGGTTGAATACGATGCTATGAAAAAAGAACTTGAAATTGAAACCAAAAAACGTAAGGCTCTTGAATCTGAACATATCAAATTTGTTCAACTCAAGAATAGACTTATCTCTGATTTCGCAGGAGAAACTGATGCTCTTCAAGATGCAGAAGACAGATACGAATCTATGGCAAAATCAAAGATCGATCTCGATGGCAAAATTAAAGAACTCCAAGAGCGACTTGAAGATGAAGAAGAAATAAATGTTGATCTTCAATCCAAACGAAGAAAATTGGAAACCGAGGCCAAAGAACTCCGAAAGGATATCGATGATCTCGAATCTACTCTTGGTAGAGTAGAAAAAGAAAAAAGCACTGTTGAAGCTGATGTTCGTTCACAAACTGACGAGCTTAGCGGCCTTGAGGACTTGGTTGCTAAATTGCTGAAGGAGAAAAAAGCTCTTCAAGAAGCTCATCAACAAGCGCTTGATGATCTTCAAGCTGAAGAAGATAAAGTCAACTCCCTTTCAAAGCAAAAGACCAAGCTTGAACAGCAAACCGATGATCTTGAGCAATCTCTTGAGACCGAAAAGAGATCTAGAATGGATCTTGAACGATTGAAGAGAAAACTTGAAGGAGATCTCCGACTTGCTCAAGAAACTATTATGGATCTTGAAAACGACAAGCAAAGACTTGATGAAAAACTTAAGAAAGCTGAATTCGAATACAACCAATTGGCTACTAGACTTGAAGATGAGCAAGCTCTTGTTGCCCAACTTCAGAAGAAAATTAAGGAATTGATGGCTCGAATTGAGGAACTTGAAGAAGAACTTGAAGCCGAACGAGCTGCCAAAGCTAAATCAGAGAAATCCCGATCAGATCTTTCCCGAGAACTAGAGGAATTGGCAGAACGTCTTGAAGAAGGCAACGGACAAACTCAAGCTCAAATTGAAATCAACAAGCGACGAGAGGCTGAGTTGTGCAAGCTCCAGAGAGATCTCGAAGAACACAATATTGCTCACGAAGCAACTTTGAGTGGAATGCGCAAAAAGCATGCTGATACGACTTCCGAAAACACCGAGCAAATCGATAATCTCCAACGAGTCAAACAGAAGCTTGAAAAAGAAAAATCTGAGTTGAAAATGGAATCTGATGATTTCATGAGCACTGTTGAATCCTTGACCAAGTCTAAAGTCACTTACGAAAAAAACTGCAGATCCCTTGAAGACAACTACTCTGATATGAAACAAAAAGTTGATGAATCAGACAAAAATATCTCTGATGTCAATGCTTCTAAAGCACGAATGAACACTGAAATCAACGAGCTCAGAAGAACTCTTGAAGAAAAAGATCAAATCAACGGACAACTCACTCGACAAAAAGGATCTGTTAATCAATCTAATGATGAATTTAAAAGAATTGTCGAAGAAGAAGCCAAGCAAAAAAATGCACTTCTTCATCAAGTGCAGGCAGCTAAACACGATCATGAATTATTGAAGGAGCAATATGACGAAGAAGTCGAAAACAAAAATGAACTTCAACGACAACTTTCTAAATCCAATTCTGAGCAAGCTCAATGGAGAACGAAGTACGAGACTGATGCTGTTCAACGAACTGAAGAACTCGAAGACGCTAAGAAAAAGCTTTCTGTCAGACTTGGAGAAGCTGAAGAATCTGTTGAAGCGGCTTTGGCCAAATGCGGATCCCTAGAAAAATCTAAAGG
>SCLH01000943.1:217802-233276 GCA_004367855.1 Oikopleura vanhoeffeni | reverse complement strand
GCTGCTGGAGCTCTTGAGAAGAAGCAGAAATCATTCGACAAGGTTATCGAGGAAAACAAGGCTAAACTTGATCAAATAATCGGTGATTTGGAGACTTCTCAAAAAGATTCCAGAGATGTTGGTAACGAAGTTTTCAAAATGAAGAATACCTACGAGGAAACAGTCGATGCTCTTGAAGCTGCTAAACGTGAAAACAAGCAAATCCAAGAAGAAATTGCTGACCTAAGTGATCAAGTTGCCGAGGGTGCCAAATCCACGTCTGAATTAGAGAAAGCAAAGCGCGCCATCGAAGTAGAACGTAATGAACTTGCTGCATCCCTTGAAGAAACCGAGGCTGCAGTCGAATCCGAAGAAAGCAAATGTCTTCGAATTACTATGGAATTGGGTCAGCTTAAACAAGAATCGGAACGACGACTTCAAGAAAAGGACGAGGAAATCGACAGTAGTCGCAAAAACGCTATGCGAACCGTCGAATCTATTCAATCTCAACTTGATGCAGAAATCAGATCAAGATCTGAAGCCGTTCGAATTAAGAAGAAGCTCGAAGGAGATATTTCTGATATCGAAATCCAACTCGCACACGCTAACCGACAACTTGGAGATGCTCAACGACAAAATAAAGATTTAAGTAGTCATATTAAGGACTCCCAGATGTCTTGTGACGAATCTGACCGAGTTTTAGACGAAGTCAAAGAACAAGCTGCCGTCACCGACAGACGAGTTAACCTTCTCCAAGCTGAAATCGATGAACTCCGATCAGCTGTTGAGCAAGCCGATAAAGGTCGAAAAGGTGCTGAACAAGAACTTATGGAAGCAAATGAACGAGCAAATCTTTTACATACACAAAATACCGCTCTTGCAAATCAAAAGCGAAAGCTTGAGCAAGAACTTATTGCGGTCGCCAACGAAGTCGAGGAAGCCATTCAAGAAGCTAAAAACGCTGAAGAAAAAGCCAAAAAGTCTATTAACGACGCCGGATGTATGGCTGAAGATTTAAAAAAGGAACAAGACTCATCTTCTCATCTCGAAAGAATGAAGAAAAATCAGGAACTTTCTCTCAAGGAGCTCCAAACTCGACTCGATGACGCCGAACAGGTTGCACTCAAGGGAGGTAAGAAACACGTCCAAAAACTTGAAGGCCGATTCCGAGAACTTGAATCGGAACTTGAAAACGAACGACGACGAGGAGTTGACAGCCAAAAAGCCGTACGTAAAATGGAACGAAAGGTCAAGGAAACCGTGTATTCTGGCGAGGAAGACAAGAAAAACCTCGGACGTATACAAGATCAAGCTGATAAACTCCAGACCAAGGTCAAATTATTTAAACGATTAGCTGAAGAAGGAGAAGAATCTGCTAATTCAAATATGACCAAATACCGAAAACTTCAACATGATCTTGACGAATCAGATGAACGTGCCGATATGGCCGAAGCCACTCTTTCTAAAATGAGATCTAAATCCAATGCTTTCTAAATTTTCTTATTCCCTGAATATTGTTTCTGAATAAAAAATCTATCAATTAATGACTTCTTGTTAATTCAATGAGTTTTCGGACAAAAAACCTCTACAGATAGAAATTATTAAATACTCGTTAAAAAATATTATTTCTAAAATATCAATATACTGAATTTGCTCCATTAAATTATAGACAATCATTGGAGGTTCTAGATGATTTTTTTGAAACACACAAACGGATTTTCCCGGTGTCAGGAAATGTGATTAATATCAGACGAAATTTCAAATCGACATCGGTAAATTTTTGTTAATTGATTACTGTATTAAGGACGCTACTCACTCTTGACATATTGGTACTTTTGTTTATAGAGCTGTTAAATGAGAAGGAGCGCTTATTTGCTTTGAAAAGATCCTAAAATTCTTAATTTGTGAATAGATTCAAAAACATTGCAATAACCTGAATTTAATAAATCTGTCTTGAATTTCGCGAGACCGAAGTCAGATTTATCAAATTGCTTCACTACTCAATTTCTATGCGTATGTTAAATCTATTTATTCTCATTTTTCAAAATGGAAAACCCGAAACGTCAATAAAAACTATTTTTCCAAAAATAACAAATAGTGATAAATACCCGGGTAAATTAAATGCTTATATCGGAAGCCGAAAAAACTCTCCAAGTTAATCTTCAATAAATGTCGTATTCAGCATCCTCTCCATATATTTTCACCCAAATATATATTTTTTTATAATAAGAATCATTTATGTAAGGGTATGGGAGGGGGAGTGTTATTGACCTGACGGGTATGCCGCGGCCACACAGCATTACCAAGTTTGCTGCGAACTTTTTCACCGAAAGCCATACCGACCGAAAACATATCGCTGAAAAGTGAAATCTGTGTCAGGCGGTTCCTTATCATTAACAAAATGAGTTTTCAATGGGTATCCGACGTAGGCCGTATCTCGAGACTCAGAAGTGATATAAACCTAATTTTAGCTGCATCTTTATTTTTGTCACTGGTTTGCTTCCAAAAATATACAAAAAAAATATTTTCGATGTAAAATTTTTTTTCAAAATTTTATGTTTTTCGAAGTTATTTTTTCATTAACCTCGTTGTATCTTTTTAATTAATAACCTGTTCACACTAATTTTTCTTGCATCAGTTCGATCTGAATTAAATCTTGAGATTGAAAATAAAAAAAATTTCAATTTTCGAAAAAAAAATTTCAAATGTTATTTTAGATCCAGAAATGTAACATATTCGACGAAGGCCATATCTTTTGATTTACGAGTGATAAGGGGCTGATTTTAATTGCATTCAATTTTTGTAATCAGTTTGTTTTTTGAAAATAACAAAAATTTGAATTTTGAGAAAACAGAACGAAATTTTCACAATTTTTCTTAAAAAACGGCTAGCGAGTCTTGTAGTTGTACACATTGAAAAAAGTGCTTTTGTTAAGAAAAAAATCTGATGTCGGTGAACTAGATGCATCGTTTTGAGCGACCATGTGCTAAAACACCTATTTATTTTGTGAATTTCGTTCAATTTAATGAACAATGTTATAAGCTATTGCGAGTTTGTTAAGTAAGAAATGGAGTTCCAATGAAAAGTAGTTTTTGATATTTTTACAGATACTTAGTTATGTTGAGAAATTAAGAATATAAACGTTTGCAACAATGAAACAATTGAAGATAAAAATAAAATTTTCACGTTTTTTATTCTTTCATAAATCATTTCAAAAAAATGTACCAATCTTCCACATCGCTGCCACCGCCTTAAATAGTTTTAATCCGATTTTTTTGAAAACTTCATTGGAACTATCCTTGGATCCTGTTCTAAATTCTCTTTGCTTTCAAATATAGAAAATGAAGCCTGATGAGACTCTAGAGCGGAAATAACAGATAGAGTTCAACTAATTGCTTTTTGTCTCGACACCACTCAAGACTCAATTTGTAGTTTTACTCATTTTTGGCCATTTGAAGAATCAAAAATGAATATCGATGTGGCGATTTTTTCGATCTGAAATTTATTCCAGTATAATATTTCGAGGAGATAGCCCGCAAAAAATTAACGTTTGTAAAAACTGAACAATACCATATAAATTTAAGGAATTTACTGTTAAAAAAACACGTACACCAACTAACCATTTATGGAAATACACTTTCGCGAGAAAAAAGGGTTTCCATAAATGGTCATGGTTTTCTATTAAAGGGTTATGGGTTTTCATTACAGAATAATGGGTTCCCATTACATGGTAATTTTTAGCAAAATTTTAAAAGTTGTTTTCAGCCAAAAAATTGAAATAAATTTTTATTTTTTTCTAAATTTCAGGACTCAAGTTATAGGGCAGCCGAAATAAACAAACTTTTGAGAAGAATTTTGAGCAAATTAAACACCAAAAACAGCGTTTATTTTACTCAAACATGTCTTGTTTTTCAAAAATGGTTTCCATAAATGATAATTCCTTGTTTTTCAAAAGTGGTTTTCATAAATGATAATAGGTTATGAGTTTCCATTAAATGGTAATGGGTTTCCATTACAAGAGGTTTCCATAAATGGTTAGTTGGTGTAGGTGAGTGATTCAGCAGATGTCACCCAGGGTCAGTTAAACATGAAATTTTTTTTCTTATTATTTTGAAAAAAAAACAATTTCGAAAATTTTGGAAAAAATTATAGGTCATTTTGAACAAAAATGCGTAAGCGGAAAAATCTAAAGCATTTAACATGTATAGCCGCACCGGTGCAGCCGAATAGCCCTTGAGTTTTTTGGCGCATGCAACAGCAGAGAGCAATTAGTAATAATATCACCGCTGTAGCTAGGGAGCGCGAGTGCTAGATTTGCGGGAAATCAAAAAAGGGGAAATGAAATAAGGGTAATTAAGAAAATGTGCGAAATTATGAAAAGTAAACGGCCGTCTTCTGTCAGTAAAAATTTTGAGTGACGTATTCTTGACTACATCGCCGGGTGTTAGGCAACTTGTATGACTTTTGCCAATTATAATTCAGCTGTGCTTGATATAATTTATGATTATTTGATGTTGTTGCCCTCATTATTCTGCAAAAATAATATTTTTGGCTATTAAAGTTTTCCATTTTTTAAATTATTTGTGATTTTAATACCCGTACTTATATACGTGCTTTCCGACAATAATGCCAACTACATTATAAGTCTGACCAGAACGTTATTAACGGGATTGACATTTCAGTTCAAAGTTGTCACCGGTTTTTATTTTAACTTTCATTTGAAGTAAGTAACCACCTCCGTTATACAATTGAAGCATTTGTAATTACAATAAACAATTAAATTTGAATTCAGATCGTAACCCCTTTAAACAGCCGGCTTTAACATTTTAAACAGCCGGCTTAAGGGCATCGTGGCATCGAATCCGGCAGAGTTGCGTAACATTTTTCAGAGCGATAAATGAAAAAAAAAATGGTGGAAAATTATTTTCTATTTTTGTATCTCAATAAAAGTGTCCATTCTTGCAAAACGTTATTAGAGTAATTTTTAAATTTCTAACATACTCAGATTCTGGGGAGAAATATTAAAAGACCACTTTTACACGGTACAATCACACGTCTTCAACGAACAGGCGTTCGACTACAGATTTTTTTGACGAATTAATAAACTTCAGACATTGTCGGGTGTTATGCGCTAAAAGTCATGTTTATGTGCCTTATTAAAAAATTCCTTTATATGGAAATATCCTTGAATACTGAAAGAGAGGAGGCACCCTAATTCCTGAAATGGTTAAAATGCAAATAATGAAAACACTTTTTTTGAGATAAAAAATTGACCTTCAATTTGCGTTTTGAATTAAAAAAATGTTCTCTACTATCTTAACGAATGGCGCGTCTTACACCGTCACAATTTTATTGGAATTTGACCCAGCCATAAAATTATTGAAATATTTTGTCCAAATGGCACTTATCGAGTGTACCACCGAGTGTTAAAATTTCATCGATAGTTTAGAAATGAAATCGCGCGACCAACTCATTAGTTGACATACGGATATTTAATAGATACCCAAAACATTTAATATGTGATTTGCCTGATTTTTTATGAAGGAGTCAAAAAACGACTAATAAAAATTTTGGACTTGATTTGCGGAAAATTTTCATAATTTTTCTAAAAAGTCGACAAAAAATGAGAAATAAACATATTATTGATTTTCAAACAGCAGTCAGAAAATATGTAGACATGTGAGATTATGAAAATATCAAGATTAAATCTGTTACCCACTGAGTTGAGCCTGGCTCATATTGAACCTAACCGAGTTATGCACTGATTTATCGATTTTAGTCACGAATGTATGTTGGAATTTTTGATTACAGTGCGTAAAACTCTAGAATTTGTCACTTGAGTGAGACGGAAGTAAATTTTTTTGTCGGATGAGATCGAAAGTGGCTCAAGTTGAAGTTATTCTTTCACTGTCTTCATAACTGTCAATTTATTTACAAAGTTTCATCAAAATTTAAAAGTTAATTTTATTTGCAATTTTTAAATAGTGACTCGGAAATATGATCAGATCATTATGATCTTCTTATTTAAAGCAAACTGACCTGCATATTGAGAATTTTTTATTGAGAGTCCAAGTAACTTGACCAATGTTCACCATTATTAAAAAAGTCAAACAAATTCCACACAAAAAATATGTACATTTGAGAAATGGGAAATCATGAATGTCCGCAGAAAGTTTTTACCAATTATGGGCATTTAACTTTTCTTATTCACAGCCCAAATTATTTTTTTCCTTTTCAAATTGTTCGCTTTAATTTTTTCCCGTTTTTTGCTAAACCCCCTAATTCAAAAGTTAGATTTTGGCCCGGTTCGTTCCATGAATTTACTCCACTAGGTCTTACAACTACTCAATGCGTAGCGTATAAGTGAGAAATTATAACAAAATATTACAAATCATGAAAATTTGATTCAATAAGCTTTGAAAAAAAAATTATAAAGCTTAATTTCTTTTTATTTGGCGCATTTCTGTAAGTTAAAGTTTTCTTTGATATTTTCCAATTTTTTTATTCTTTCTTCATACTCAGCATCTTTTGCATCCAGTCGTGCTACTGTATCCACCAGATCTTAAATATAAAATATACTTTTATATACTATTATTAAATATAGATTTTAATACCCAATGTGTTTTAGCTTTTGGGGTTTTCCCCGGGGAGATTGAAACGCCCCTTAAATAAACTAACCAAGTCGCGCTTTGATTGGTTAAGTGTTAATCTCCTCGGGGAACACCCCAAAAGCTAAAACACATTCGGTATATATTGCTAAAGATTATGTATGGTTACCCTTGATTTGTTCTTGAATCTCAAGTTGTCGTTTCACAGCATGGTTCTTAGCCAGTCGGTCACATCCCTCAATAATTAAACATCCAATTAAAATAGCCGTTACTTGGGCGACGAAATCAGCTCCGATATCGATGATTTTCGCATCAGAAAGAGGTTTTGTTTGTTCAATAGCTGAAAATATTTAAATAAAGAACATATGCTTATATTTTTGTATGAATGTAGTTTTGTTAGGTTCGGATCCAGAAATTTGAACATTTATTAATACTGTCCACTCGGGGCTAACCGCTTATAGCGTTGGTTGAATATGTGTCTCTGATTGGCTGTGAATTTGCTCTCCTTACAAAATGATAGGAAACGATGAGTAATAGTTTGCGCAGCGGATCGCCGCGCACCGAGTTCATTGTAGAATTCGAAAACCTGATTTCGAAAGACATCAAATAAATTATTCGAGAATTTTAAGTTGTGAAGTTTAAAAATCATATTCGAAGTAATGCTTATTCGTGCCCCATTTTATTTTTATTTCCATGAGAAAATTTAAAAACTTAAGGAGATCGGTGCTATTTGGCAGATACGGATATGGGCTCTTCATGAAAAACTTTTTACTGGGTTTATATCGAAAATTATCCCTATTGCGCCTTTCTCAGCACGCGTCATAACTTTGAGAAAGTGACCAATTAAATCGCGGGATTCTTGAATGAAGTCAACAATCGAGTATTGTGATTGGACACTGGCTCAAAGTTATGACGCGTGCTGAGAAAGGCGCAATATGGATCAACGGCCCTCAGAGTATAAATCCTAACTATTTGAATGATAGAAGCAACGCAAGATATTAGCACCCAATCAAAACCGTGGAAATAGGAAAAGGCCGATTTCATTGGTCAGATTAGGAAAGAATCAACCAATCAAATGCTCAGATTTCGCATTTTTCAAATAGTTAGGATTTATACTCTGAGGGCCGTTGATCCATATAGATAATTTTCGATATATTTCTCTCAATATACCATCAAAATAATGTTTTATAATTTTTCTTTAATAACCGGCTGAAAATATTGCGAAGACAACTTTTTATTTTTATCAAAAATGTCCTCGTTTTGTTTCTTCGCTCTTGTTCATACTCTCAATCATAATTTTTGTAACGAAACTACGATTTAGGAGAAATCAATCGAGGCCTTCTTTGATCAAGAATTAAAAAAACAAATATTAACCGAAACTTGCCAATTTGGTGACCACCGTTTAAAATGTATTTCATTCATCTCATGAAAAAAAATATTTCTTTCGATTTGCTTAACCCCCATCTGCACAAGATGTCCTACCCCCCCACCTGCACGAGAGTGTTTCAGAACACACACACAGTTTGGATGTCCATATTAATATCGACTAATAGAAATAATGGGTGGGTTGTTCCGAAATTTCCTGGAGGTTAATAATATATGGAAAAATGGAAAATAAAATTACGAAAACAAATTTTGGTCGTCACGTGATCAGAATATAGCGATTTCTCAAATATAGCGAAATAGCTCTTTTCACCACCAGGTAGCACCGAGTGTCAAAATTAATAATGCCAAAGTTTTCCCCTCCAAAAGCCACCCTAGTCAGAATATTTGTGGATCGTTATCTTGTTCTAGTACTGTTTCAACTACATTAAACAAAAAATTGCAACCAAATAATGCAATTCCGGTCTGATAAGAAGTTTCTAAAACTCACCAAAATTCTTGAAATTAAAAATAAGAGGAACTATCGGGGGTCTGTTCCGATATTCCGCCGGTCAAAATGACACTTCCCCAAAATAATTTTGATCTCTGTGTTCTGAAACACGCTCGTGCAGGTGGGGGTTAAATTTTGTCTTTTCGACTTTTTTTCAAGATTTTAAATTTCTGATTTTGACGTAGAAATCGTATAAAAAGAAATTAAATACATTTTAAGAGGTGGTCAAGACCATTTTTTACGTTTACTAATTAAAAAAGAATAAACAATATATTTTATCTTAATTTAGACACCTTCGATAGCAAACGCCCGTTCTTTTAATGTTTTTTTAAAAGACGATTTATAAAGTAAAAATAATTGATCTGAAAGAAATCAGATCATACTTAGTAAGCTCTAAAGTGGCAACTTTCATTCGGAAAAGTTTTTATTCGAAAATTTTGAAGTGGAAATAAGTTTACCGTCAAGAGAGAGAAAATTCAAAAAGTGCGAATTTGTCAAATTTCAACGACCCCCTTACGACAGAATAAATCGCAAAAATATTCTAGGAAATTCCCTTAATAAAATTCATGGTTGTGAGGTTAAAGTCATTTTTTGCAATATTTTTGGGGACAAATGACCAATTTAAATAAATCAATCGTTAAGAAATTTTGTCATGTAGATTATTTTTCCATATAACTTATAGTTGAACATTTCTCCTCGGTTTGCCCGGTCTGAACACTGAGTTGAAGTTTGTACAGCAATCCAAATAAGGGCTTATCAGAACAATTAGTTTCGTTAAGGTTAAATAATAATGATTTATAATGACCTTTAATTAAGGAGGACCAGGGAACCTTATTTGCAATACTGAAAACGAAAAATTGTAAAACCAGCTAAAAGGGGAAACTACTTAAAAGTTTTTCACCGAAGGAAAAAAAGGAGCCACCTAGTGGTCGAAAAGTGAGCGTCTCAATAATAGAATTTTAGTTCTGAGTCCTTCAAAAAAAATTGTAGTTCTTTTCAATTCTCCATAAAAATCTGTTTCTTATTGCGAAAGTAATGTGTATCCCTGAGTTGAAAACTTGATTTTTGACCTGAGACCTTAAATTCATTAAAGGAGGTCGTCATGGTGAGAATTGTGGGGTAAAAATTTTTGTTTTATAATTTTGTGTAATACCTTCTACAAATCAAAGCATATTGGCGCTGTTTTTGCACAGTGTAAAAGCCGTATTGGAATATTTAAGCTGATAATATGTTGATTTGCAGTTGACAAATAAATTTTTCCGGATTTATAAATCGAACAATTTCTCGGAAACAAAAGTTCCAAACAAAAGTTTTTTCAGCGAGAAAACAGTTGACTGAAAATATATTTACTACAAAAATATTTTTTTTTTGAAAATAAACACCCAAATTTAAGTAACGATTACGGATAAACTATTGTAGATAGACTCTATCTGATAACGATTTCTAAATTTCACCATATGCTTCTTAAAGTACCGAATTACTCAGAAAATATTTTCAAATTTTATCATGGTCTCTACTGTATCAGTTCTCATAATGGCTCTCCTTGACCACCTCTTTGATACAGGTAATAAAAAATCAGTTTTATTCAACCTGGAGCAATTTTTAAAGCCTTAATTTGTCTTTATGTTAACCAGCAATAAAATCACTATTTCTTGTTTCTTGAAAGTATCTCGCGTAATTGATTGTCGAATTCCCAAGATTGCGCTATTCCCAGACTAGATTGAAACAAATTGATTATGACTTGGAAACATTTTAATAAAAATTTTAAGACTCAAATTGAGTCACTCAATTTCAGTTTTTTCGATTTAATTTTACATTCTATACTGCATTTTTTAATTTTCAGATAGAATATAAAGTATGTAAAAAATTGTTCGCGACCAAAAACTCCAATTTCCTCTGGATTGAAAGTAATTTTCCTGCCAATTATAGGTTTTAATCAAGAGAAATTTCTCTTGTTGATCTCGAACAATTTTTTTACATACTGTACTTTAAGGTTCAAATTTCCCTTAAGGGGGTAGCAGCGATGTGGCAGATTGGTACATTTTTTCGGAGTGATTTTTGAAAGAAAAAAAAAATGTGAAAATTTTTTATTTTATTTTTTATCTAAAATGAAAGTGTTCATACTTGCAAACGTTTATATTTTTAAATTTTTTACATACTTAAGTATCTGTAAAAATATCAAAAACCACTTTTCATTACAACTCCATTTCCAACTTGATCCGATGTGGGATTTTTTTTTAAAGACGATATTTATAAACTTCAGACATTGTCGGGTGTAATGCACTAATTAGTGGGAGAATCATTATCNCCCTTAAACCATCCACGGAGTATTTTATAAAAATATCGCATCACGAATCGGGATTCACTATTCCTAAATTTCCGATACGAAAAGTTAGCAGTGATAACTTATCATTGATATATTTTTTTTAAATTAAATTTAATTACTTTAGAATAAGTTGATAGTACCAAAAAAAATAACGATCAAAACGATTAGAATTATTGAAATTATTTTCAAGTGAATTTTCAAATAAAATGTGCTGACTTTGCCGTGAAGCTATTTTCAAATATTATTATTATTACATTATTAACCACAAAATGCTTTTAGTTCTGTGGTCAAAAATATATTTCCCTTTCTATCTTAAAAAATTTGTTATTTTCAAATCCCACATTTTTTGTGTTTTTATGAACTTGGAAACTAAATTTGAAAAATTTTACCACAAATTCCCAGAAGATTAACAAAGTCCAAAATTCTCCAGAAATTCGAAACGTTAATTAGCTTACTCGTGTGGCCGGAATAAAAATTTTGTTTTTGAAGAAATTTGAATTGGCTACAGATCTTCGAACGTAAAACACAATCGGATTTGTAAGATGCTTTAGTGCCATTGGCAGAAATCTTATCCATGCTACCATCGTCAAATTGTAAATGTGGACAGTATGTACTTTTTTTTACTCGCGAAGAGAAAATTGTCCTGGAGCTAATTACGCCCAATTAAAAATGATAACTAGATGGATCTTATTTTGAACGCCAAGCTATAGCCGATGTCAAGGGTTTGAAAATAAAATCCACCTGGTTACTATTTTTATTGGCCGTATTTACCTAAAGAACAATTTTCACTTCGCAAGTAAAAAAAGTACATACTGTAATCAATTTTGTTTCTCAAGCAGGAGTTCTCAATTAAATTGTTATTTTTGTGATATTTGATTACTAATTGAAATCATAGGGATTTGCACAGTTTTTGATGACCTCAGAAGTGTGACAAATTCTCGATGAGAATATCCCACACATGCGCTTTTATAATTATTAATGACGATTGAGAATAAGTTATTCAAACGTCAAAAATTTGTTTGATTTCATTGGTTAGTCTTGTTGAGAATTTTTTGATTTTCGAAATTAAAAGGAAAATAATTTTCTCAGGATGACCCAATTTCATCGATACCCATTTTTAACTTTTAATTAGTAAATATCCCTTTATTGCCCTCTCCCAAAGATTTGGTCCCTCAAAAACACGGGGGTGAGAAAACGACGCGTCATTTGAAAATAAGTCATCCGATTTAGTTCTTAGATAGCTCAAACTCAGCACAATTATCTCCTAAATATAAACTTTAAAAATTGATTTTTATAGGATCAAGGTTTTTAATTTTTTTTAAGATTACTGAACTTGTTTAATTATTAGTTTTTGTTAAAAAACAGAAAAAAGGTCTGAGAAAAAATAAAAACAACGGTCTGATTTGGATCAATTTTTATTTTGTATTATTCACTAAATATTTGTGCACAGTTTGAGCTATCTAAGAACGACCTTAAATCGGCTAAGTCGTTTTTGAAACCGCGCTGTTTTCTCAACCCCCCCCCCGTGTTTGAGGGACCAAATCTTTGGGAGAGGGCAATTAGGGTATCCCGCCTAATTCGAACATATTTCTCGCTAAAATATTAGCCAAACACGGCGCAAGGATATTATTCAGATTAGCCAGTTGTAAAACTAGCTTTCATCTTGCGTAAAAGCATGTGGTCAAATTTTTTGCATGCATACACTCAGACACATAAGCGAAACCAGGAACCTGAGTCAAAACGGAAACTTCACTTCCTCCAGGCTTGTATTTTGAAATAAACCTAAATTTTACATAACTGTAGAATTAGTATTTAAAACGTTCTGAGGAGCGCTTTTGTCGATAACGTGCTAAATTTTTCTAGAGATATCTGGATAAAGCACCGTTTTTTTGGACTTTGTTCATTCGGAAAATCTATCTCCTCTTAGGTTAAATTTCAAAATTCCCTCAAGATTTTTGCAAACAGGTAGCTCAGAAACAAATAGAAACTTTTGAGAAGCCGCTTTTCAATTATCGAGAGCGACGCCCAAACTCAAAATATGGATTTTTGAAGGTCACGTGAAACAATTTTCGAAAAAAAATATGCTCGATTTTTTTGATAGTAGTTCAAAAGAAAAGCTGGAAAAACACGGAAAGTAAAGTTGGCTTACGTCATACCCAATATTGAAAGTTTTAAGGGTCAAACTGACACAAAACTTATTTTTAACATACTCTGAGAAAAAATACACTTAGAAAAAAACTCGAAAAAACGCAAAATTTCCGAAACTTTTTTTGTGTCATTGAGTTTTTTATTGCGCAAGCACATAGATACAATTGATTTGGTGCATGTTTTAGACAATATAAGCTGCAGCAAATTTAGGACGGGATACCCTTAAGCCTTAAAGGGATATGACAAACAAATTGAAAGACATTTCAATGAGCTATTTACGGGTAAAATGTTAAACAGGTAAAATGTAAAGAGCTGCAATTCACATCATAAATATTCAAAAAATGGTAGTAATTTGAAAAATTATGATACTATCTTATGGGAAATTTCATTCAATGCAGGCTGCATAATTTATGCGGTGTCAGCTAATTTTATATGTTTTTTCAAATAATTACACATTTAATTTTTGTATTTAAAATTAACCATTTACCCGTTATTAACACACAACCTCATCAAGAAAACCTCAAGTCGTGGGGGATTTTTCACTTTCTGCTATCCATTTGACGTGATGCCGCTGATTGGCTGATGAAACCACGTGGTTCACATTTGATCGGGGCTGTACTTATAATCTATTCAGTTTTATATTTTTTTGTAAAATTACGAGTTTTTATTACCAGCTACAATTACCTCTGTAGTTACTACAGTGTAGTACATTTTAAAAAGATAAACACTGCGAAATCTAAACTTTTAAAATTCTGTGTTAAAATATTAACGAACGTTAAACATTTTGAAATTTTTTGAGAGTTAATCTTATAGAGTTATTAAACATGTGGTTAATTAATTATATATTTGAAACAACTAGTTCCAATTAATAATCAAAATTTTAGAAGAAATTATAATCAGGTGAGACCGGCAGTCTAAAACTTACGAGAGACCCGATTTTTTTTCCGATAATTAAATGCTTTATTTTCAAAGGACCTGCTGCTTGGACATTAAAATAGTGTTCAAGATGGTAGGTAAAGAAAATTGTTTTATACCTTGTGTTACAATGGAGGAAAAATATCATACGTCATTTTTATTTCAAAATTTAAAATGTTCTGATTAGTGTGAAAAAAAACTCATAACAAACTAATTAGAAAGCATTTGAAGCGCACCCGGTAGAGTAACTACAAAGTTAATTTTTCCCTTATCGAAAGCGGGCGTTAATTCACGTGAGAACCAGCTGACTAAAAAGTTGAGAGAATGTTGTTGTACATTAGAATAAAATAAGTTGAATAGCGTTGTTTCGTCATATATGTTGTTTCGTTTTCACTTGAACGTAATCGAATCCACGGGAATGCACTCGAGCAGATATTTGCAGATCGGATTTGGAAATTTCGCTCCTCATGATTTTTTGTGTGTTGCTTGGAGACGATAGGATAGGATTGCACATTTGGAACTAATAATTTAACTGGTGATGGTGACGTAATTTATAGCAGTTTCTCTAAATATAAATTTTTAGTAGGGTAAATAATATTTTGTATATTACTTTTTAATGTGAGATTTTTTTTTTTATGTTTGTTGTGTATGTGAAAATGTTTCGAAACAATAACAACGATATTATGGGGTACAGACCTATTTTTATTACAATACTCCTGATATATTTTCACATTTATTTTTCGTCAGGTATATTGAAAATCATTTTTTAGTTTTTTATGACCATTTATTGTAGTCAGTGGCTGAATGTTAATAAAGATTTGCATGTTTTGATATTCATTTTATAGGAACAGAAATAATACTAATTGATTTGATCATAAAATAATGCGTTTTTTATCACTGAAACTAATCTGTGCTTCTTTATAGTAATCCTTATATATATATCCATGATTATCAATTAATTTTTTAATATCGGGAAGGGTCCCATATTTTTTGTAGTACCATTTAAACTGATGGTGATACATTATAAGATTTAGAATAAACATTTCATTTGGGTCTTTGACCCGAAAAAATTGAGATGTTTCATTTTGATTGGTTGCGAGATTGTGAACAATTCTCTTTTCCGATAATAAGTTTTTATATTCATCAGATTCATTTAGCATGCATCTTTTACAAAATTTCCTATTTGAGTCGTAAGGATGTTGACATTTACCGTTAAAATAAATTTTTAGTTCTTTCTTAAATTCGAAAGTTCCAAACATAGATCTAATTCTACATGGGATTTCATTAAAATGTTTTATAAAGCAAATTGGCCAAATTTTATTAGCAAGTTTTACAAATTCATTGTATAATTTGCGCGGATATTTTTTACCAGTTTCTGGTTCATTTTCAAATTGTAATTTATTTAATTCTTTTTCTAGAAAAGGTGAGTTTTGCATCCGAACGCTATACTGACCAATATTTTGTAAGTAATAGAAATCACGCCTTTTAACTCTATTAGCGAATTCCATGTCAGTTTCAATAAAACCTGTATAAGGCTGAATGACCCTACCATGGTTAGATTTTAAACAGTCTATAAGATCATTAAATAGTGGGGTTGGTTTGGAGGTCATAAAAACAGAGTTGAG
>SCLH01000943.1:196786-210587 GCA_004367855.1 Oikopleura vanhoeffeni | reverse complement strand
GAAGAATAAATGAGAAAATTACGGGAGACTAACCCTCGCTATCACTGCAGTAACTTGTTCGATGATTCTTGGTGAAGGATGGCTCACCGTGCGGTAACTAAACGGTAAATATGTTTTCTCATTCACACAAAATCGGAATAGTCGGTCAATTTTGTTTCAATTGATAACACTAACTTTATGAACACGACATATGTGTTTATTTTTGTCCCGTTATTTCGTTGAAAAAATATTCTCTGTTGTTTTAGCGGTCAATTAAATTGAGAATTCTCTTTAATCGGATAGTCGGTTCCATTTTGTTTGAATTGATAAACTATGTTTTTGAAACTAACGCAAAATCGAATTGGCTTCTTATTTGTCGTTATTTTCGTTGAAAAATTAATTCTTTGTTTCGTTTTAGACATTAAACAAAAATTTATTGTCTTTATTTCACATTTTTCTGAGGGGAAAGTTCGAGGCAAGCGAGACGAGAAACACCCCACGCTAAAACCTCACCAATCAAACCATCCTTTGTTACATGTTATATTCTGACCAATCTAACATCTCATTCATCACTCACCAACTTATTTTTCATTACTTTTGAAAAATTTCGTTTATTGAGGGTTCTAGAGATATATAGTATTTTTTTCTCATTGATTCTTACCACAACCCCCTAAAGTTTGCAAATTCCTCGAGGCCTACTACTGCGAAATACTCCGACCATCTGCAAAATTATATCAGTACGAAAGTTCTGATTTCAAGAGTTGTAATAATCGAAAGCTTATCAAAATTGTTTTTCAAAATGTATTATAATTATCTTGAAAACCAAAGAAATTAAAATACTTGTTTTCGAATCTTAACTAACTTTGGACAATATTCTTTCGTTTTTTTGTTAGTATGTAGTTGCAAATTTTGGTGTGGCCCAGCCTGGCAGTCGTAGTTTCGTGGCTTGGCTTGATTATAAATTTTCGTTGACTGGCCTTGATTTGACTTTTTGAAGACCAAAATTGTAAATGAGAAACTACAAAAAATTTGTGCAATGGACCATTTGACTAAAAATCGTGAAATTGTGTACCAATATCGCTGAAAAAACTTAGGTAGTTTTTTTTATAGGTGCGACAGATTTCACTTTTTATCACTATGTCATTATGAAAAATCGTAAGAAAACTAAATTTTTGGAATTTCATTTTTCAGCCATTAGTCTTAGAATTTCTTCTAGTTTCGTATGATTCCCATATTGTGTGATTTCCGGTCATTTGAAAATCTCGTATTTTGAAAAATTTTGGAAAATTTTTTCGAAAATTTAAAAAAAAAATTTTGGCCTAAGCTTTTTTAGTTTCCAGTTGAATGCAAAAATCCGTTTTGTGATATCTCATACGGTTCGCCTGTGGTGAAAAGTGAAATCTGTCGCACCTATAAAAAAACTACCATAGGCAATTTCACGATGTTTAGCTTAATTCCTCTCAGTGCCCATATCGCCAAAAGAGCCAATATCGCCGAAATTGCGTGGGTGTTTATTATAATTTAGTTTGAGTGCGTCATGAATGACGTCAAATTTCAAGATAAAATTGCCCAAATTTACTTTTTGAATTTGTATTTCATTGCGTTTGGTGGAGTACGTTATCTTGCACATTTTGGTGTTTGACTTCATTTTAACGTATTATGAAATACTTTATAAAATTGAAAACTTTCCAAATTATGACTTCATTTAGAACGCTCACGCATTTTTGAATGAGCAAAACTCTGTTCTCATATCGCCGAAAGTGCCAATATCGCCGAAAGTGCCCCATATCGCCGAATTGTTTTGGTAAAAACTTTCGGTGATATTAAGCCTCCCCCTGTGGATATCACAAAACAATTTTTTGCATTCAAATGGAAACTAAAAATTTGGCTTTACCACATTAACGGTAATTCACGGTTTGACCCGGTGATTTTTTAACACTGAAATGGAAAACATAAAAAAAATTTTTTACAAACGTAAATATGCAAAAATGTCGCTGCTAAAAAAAATACACCTTGTTTAACAACAAACCAATTGGCTCAAACATGTGTGATTCTCAAATTAAGAAAAAAGGGTTCTTTCCGCTGCTTTTAAGATTTCAACTTTTTTCTTATTTAAGAAAATCGTTCATGAACCTGCCAATTTCTTTATCACTTTCAATTTAGAACGCACGTTTTAGAATGTATATCTTATTTTTTTAAATGTTCAAATAAACACAAATCTGACATTTAAACTAACAAAAACGAAAGTTATGCTCCTAAATAATCGACTCAGCTGAAGTTAATTTCCAGACTAACATCGATTTTAGAAGATTAACTCAAATTGTTTTGAAACTAATTTTCTTAGTTTATGTGATATTAAACGTCAAATTCCAACAACATTTTCAAAGAAATATATAAACATAGGTTCTTAGCTAATATTTGAAAAATAAAGCTTCAATGGTTAGTGATTATAATGTTTAATGTTTAGTGTTTAATGTTTAGTGTAAATGGTTAGTGATTATTTCTGTGAAAATCGTCAAAAATAAAATAATGTCAATTAAAAACAGTCATTTTGACCAAAATTTGAAAAAATCTATTTTTTATTTTAGAAAGTCGGTAAAGTTTAAAAAAACGGCAAAAATGAAAGAAATTATTGGTAAAAGCGACGAAAAATTTTTCTTCAAGTTGTGTTGTTGGACAACATCGTCTAAAACAAAATTTTCCCGATTTAAATATGCGATTTAAAGATGAACTTCCGATAAAAATTGAAATTTAATGTACACCAGAATGTTTACCTATCCAAATTTTTAGATTTTGAAGGCCACCGGTCATTCAAAAAAACGAAAGTCTAAAAGAAATTTAGTTTAAATTTTTGCTTGATTCACTAAAAATTGGCCTTTATCGCGGATTTAAGATACATCTAGGCACTATCTTACGTTATTATCTGATATCGAAAAAATATAATTAGTCGGGATTACAAAATTTCGATACACGGAAATTTTGAGAAAAAAACTAAAATTAATGTGTCTCTTAGCTAATCAACTGTATTTCTTACTTATTAACACTCAATCACCTGATCTGGAGTGCCCGGACTATTTCAAAACCCTGTAAGATAAGACCAGAAATTGCGTTGCTCTCGAAGATTTCAACTCTTTAGGAAACAATTTTCTGAAACTCGCTGCATTTTACGTTTTTTGTCTAGCCGGCTTGAAGTAAACTTTTTTTTGAAGCGAGTCGATAGAATTGCGGGGAAAGTTTATTTTTCGAACCATTGAGTAGAGATTCGAAGAGAAATGCAGATTATTTCTGGGAAGTCCCTTTTTAGAAACTATAAAGTTTAATTCTTTAACCATTATCTAACTTTATTTGTTCTGGACGTCTCCCTTTCTCAACAATAAACATGCGTGGGTTGAGCCAATGTTGCTACATGGTACTTTTCCTATACGGGTCTAATTAGCTCAAAAATCTACTACTACAATTAGTCTATCAACCTTCATAGATGAGGACCACTAGCGATTTAGTTCCAAACAAGTGTCATCCTTTTACTTTTCGTCAAACTCTCAAGTCTGCACCACTTATGGTGCAGGTGCCTACAAGGGTAACTGTTTTTCAGTTCTATTTTACGAAATATGCCATGTGAATTTTATCGTTCATAACAGCAGTTCTTTTTTCTCAAAGCTTCATGGATATGTTCATTTCCAATTCCAGAACACATCCGAAACTTATTGTTCATCGAAGGTCTGCCATCACATCAAACGACTACAGTTTTCTTGCTCAGAATGGTACATAATTCGACCCCAGTTCGCCCCCTGGATTTGCGGATTATATTAGATCATGCTGCCCGGGTTGTGGAATTCTCAGCCAGACCCTATGAAAATGATATGTTTTTGCTCAACCAATGTTGATTTGATTGATCGTTTCGACACCAAAAATATGCATCCACTAACATTTTTTCTATTACGTTTTATTAGCAGAATTTTCTTTTTTGCCCCGACTATCAAAACAATGTTTTCCAGTTTTGGTATATATGATTAATTCTACTAGGTCGTTATGCTCTAGACTGCATGTTTGTCACACAATTATCTGATTATGAAATAATTATAAACCAAATTTATGATTCAGAGCGCTTTTTTTTCGAAAAGTGAGATTCCCATTAAAAGTACTAAGGTTTCAAGGGCTTTGAGAAAAATATATACATAATTGTTTGTATAGGATATGTTCCTGCTGGCACAATATGGCACCAATTACTAAGGCGGGATATAAATTTAGCTCAGACTTTCAGTCGGGTCGAATGTTCTCGAAAAAGGCTCATCCGATTCGAAAAATGGTCGATGTCCAAGATTTAGATCTCGGCAAATAGACTTTTTCGTTACTTGGTAAATGTCCGGTTATTACCGGTCGAATCTTAAATCCGATCAAATCTTAAGTCTGAGCGTAATTTATATTCCACTTTATGTTTTTTTTAATTACCATAATTTTGTTTTAGTAGGGGCAGTAAATATTCTTGAAGTTGAACAGTTGGTCCATGATTACAAACTGAAAAAATTGGATGGTGTCCAACCACGATGCAATATGTCGAATCACATTTTTTCACTTCATCTTCAAACCATTTGTTTTGCTCAACTCTTATCGCTGTTTNAAAATTTCGAAATTTTTTTTTTTGAAAAATTTCGAAAAAATTTTTTTCATTCTTTAAAATTGGCTGAAACGCCCGCAAAAAAATTTTTGTTCGAAATTTTTTTGCAACCAATTTCCAAAAATACTTTGAAAAAATTCGTGTTTTGAAATTTCGAAAATGTTTTTTTCATACTCCCGCACCTACCCGCAGCGTCTCATTAAAATGTAAGGATCAGTAAGAGACAACCTTGCGGTGAAAAAAAAATAGCTTCCAGGGACCTCCAGGGAGTGGTTTTGACCACGAAAAACCCTCTTTTTTGATCAAATTACCATAAAATTGCAAAAAAACGATTTTTTGCTAAAAAATATGCTCACCACAAGAAGCGCAATAAAATTCCACATAAACCCCTATAATTGAAAAATCAACCCTAACTGGTCGATTTTGGCCGAAAATCGATTGGTGGACATGCTACTCATAGGTCTGAAAAATCAAATCTGCGAAAAAGTGTTGCCCATTGGTCTCACTGTTGCCCATTGGTCACTGCTGCCCATTGGTCTCACCCACTGTTTACAGATTAGACCGCCACCCGCGCATTTGACTGATTAAAAAGTTGAAATTTATTTTTCAGTCATAATTCTCAAAAAAAAATGTATTTCATTTCATATCCATGTTGAGTTAATTCTGATCTTCTGAATATCTCGAATTTTGAAGAAAATCTAGCAAATTTTCAATAATATTTTTTCACATTTATTACAAAAAATCAATTATAATGGCTTTCCCGGATTTTTAGTACCTTTTTTAGCCCCTGTTTTCGTCTCCGCGGGTGAAAGCCTAATACAAATAAAAATATTCACGCAATTTTTTTAAATTTTTACCTCTTAGGTGTGCAAAAATGGTTTTTGTGCCATTTTTGGCAATTTCACTTTATGTGATTTTTATTTTGACCTATGGACATTATGACATATGGACCGGACAGGTTCTGACAGTCTATGAATCATTTTAAAACACCCCTGTAGTCATACACATCTGAATCTGGAAGATTGTTCGTGTCGCCACTTCCTTTCATAATGTTGGTATCTATCATCATAAACGTCATTGTCAAATCTGCTCCTTTTTCGATGGTAAATGAGTACCAAAAAGATGGTAAATAGAAATTAGTATCTTTTGTTTTTGTATAAATAATTTGTGCCGTTGCATTTCCCCTGTGGTCATGATTTCCTGCAATGTGATAAAAGTTGAGCTCCTTGATATTATTTCTAGAACTTGTTTTTCCATAAATATTTTCATATGTTCCGCGAAAACGTCGATCGTCAACATCAGTGACGCGCATTTCTAGAATTAGTCTGCCGCAATCCAACCAAAAAATCACACGAATTATTTTCCACATTGCTACTATTCTATACTATAACAGTTAGCTTTATCCATAGTACTATGAAAACAGCACTTAAGGGTTGGGGGTTTCCCCCATATATGCGTGTCCACAATTAATTATACAACTCATAAACAACCATCACATAATTTGGGGGTTATGCCCCCCCCCCCCCAATTCTTTGGGGGGTATCCCCTCATCTGTGGGCGAAGCCCACAATCACAGCACTAAGGAGGGTTTGGGGATTTCCCCCCATATATGTCGTGTCCACATATAATATAATATACGTATACTCATACATATTCGTAAGAAGTTATTCTCCCATCCAACCAAAAAATCACACGAATTATTTTCACATTGCTTATTCATGCTAAAACATTACTTTTATCCATCAAAATTGATTGTATAGGGTGACCAGGGAAATTTTGAACTTTTGTCAAACTGTGGTTTCTGTCTATAAGGACACCCTCTATGAGACAATTTTCAGAAAAAATATGGACGATCCGTCTCTTAGAGCAAATTGAGAAAATATAAGAACATTCTGAGATTTTTTCCACAAAAGACCTCTTTTTAGTGAAAAATGTATTGAAAAAACCCTCTTTTACGCTTTTAATAAGTGAAGTTCAAAAAACGGCTTCATATTATTTAGGATAAATTAAGGTATTTAATATTGTAATTTAATATTATACTAAGTAAGGTAATTCATTATTATAAAATATGGGCAATTATAATTTAATATATGGGCAATTATATATGTGCAATTATATATGGGCAATTATAATTTTATATTTAGCAAAAACATGTCAACATATTTCTAACCCACTTTAAAATTTTTATTTTTCAAAATTCTAGACTTCAAGTTCAAAAAAATTTTTGTTTCGAATTCTGTTCGAATAATATTATAAGGTAATTTAATATTATAAAATATAAGCAATATACATGTAAGTAAAAGCAAATTGATAACTACAATCCAGGAAAATTAGCTACGAACAATTTGGGGAAAATTTGCTAAGTAAAATTTGGGGATATTCTCCGGAAATTTTTTTGATCGATAATTTATAAAGTTTTCAAATTTAAGCTTGTGTTTTGGTATGTGGGATATTTTGCATGAAATGCTTTTTTATATGACTATGGATTTCACTTTATGCACTGGTTTTACGGGTCTGAACCCCACGAATTAGTGAATTTTAAAGGTTTTCTAACTCAACTTATCTGCGCCCCAATCTTGAGTTGGCACGTGACCTCCAGGAAAAATTTTCAGGTGATAACCACCCCAGTCGCCAATGACAGGAAATCTGATCAATTCATTGCAAGAAACGAGACCAATCAGAAATACGATCATTTTCAAAAATTTAGGATGAACCGAGTCAGATATCTAAAAAACGGATTTGAAAATCGTTTAAAGTTTTTAGAGAATATATTTTGTAATAAAGCTTTCTAAAAGGGAGCTATTTATCGCCTATGACTATTTGGGTGATAATTTTGATAACGCACTTTTGTCGTAATAGCCAAAATCAGGGATCGGCAAAACTGGATCGGATCGTATTAAAATTAAAGTATCGGATCGTATTAAAATTATAGTATCAGATCTTATTAAAATTATCGGATCGTATCGATTTTTTCCGATACAATTCGAGCAAATATAGATGTAATTTTGATATCAGTTGATCCAATACGATATTATTGAAATTTATTGGTCGGTCGATCCGATACGATCCAGTATAAGAAAATTTAGGGGTCAGTCGATTCGATATCGTTATTTTTTAATTCTTGCGTCAATACAACCGATTCGATCCAATTAAAATATGCTTGCGAAATCGATAAGTATCGGAAATCGAACCGTATCGTGAAATTAAATACTTGAATGAAATTTTCAAAAAAAAAGTTTAAAAATTTTTCTATTTAATATAATTTATAAAAAATTTAATTTTTATTAAAAAAAAATTTTAGAAGATTAAATTCTTGAAAATTGAATTTTTAGAAAATATAATACTAGAAATTTAAATTTCAGAAATAAAATTTCTCACATCGATACGATCCAATCCGATATGATTTTTATTTCCCTCATGACGACTCCTGGCCCAAATAGTTATTTCATACTGCAGTTTTTTTCTTTAAAGTTCTGAGAAAATGTTCATTTCCGATTCCAGAAATTATTCTGAAATTAATATGTTCATCAGTTGCTTCAGCCATCAATACGCCCAATTTTTCTTCTTTTAAAATAGTATGAAAATCAAATGAGTTTACAGGATTGAGCGGATTATTAAGATTTTTTAAACTTGGATTTGAAATCTGACCAAGACCACTCAGATAATGATGAATTCTCTCGTCAAACCAATGCTCCATATCATGTGCATGGCCGCAAAAATAACCATCCACTAATTAATTCAATCTTATAGGAGGTAACTTATCAATAAGGGAGTAGTGAACGCTAAAAAACTTGGCTCACAAATTTTGTCCCTATTTCTTTGGTCAAAAAATGCGAATGTGCATGGTCTAAAACTTACATGACCACAAGATAGCTTACTAGATGTGGCTTTATTATTTTTTTCGGTTAGAAATATAACAATGCGTAGGTTCATTATGACCGTTTGGCCCATGGTCCATGCGTAGGTTCATTATGACCGTTTGACCGGTATCACCGTTTGACTCGGGCCAGTACCGGGAGTACTCGGTGGTAAAATCGACTTTATAACCAACAATTATATTTCTATATGAAAATGGGCGACTTAGAAAGAATACAAAGGGAAATTTTTTGAATTTTTTTTTGCAAACTTTATCCTAGTAAAATAGCCTGTTAAACTTGAAATGCGGTTTACGTACGCACTAGTTTGCCCTCATTCTTGCCCGACCGTAAAACTTGCTAACCAGAAAGCCCATGAAATTTGACATAGGTTACGATAAAAAAATGTAAGGCAAAAGATAGCCCACCAATATCAATTTGCAATTTCAATGTTTTCGCTCACGCATTTTTCATTGAAATTCCTGCAAAATGACCAAAATTATTTTTCTGAAAATTTGAAAAGATACAATTTTCGGAATTTTGTGATATAAAGCTTACCTTTTTTTTATAGCCATCCTTATAATTACAACAAAAAATAAATGATAATATACCTCAAAAGTGGCAAGCAAAGCCCTAAAAGGTGTTTTTAATACTCAAATTGTGACCACTAGTTGTCTCCAAAAAAAATTTCACGGTCGGAATCTTTTTTTTTGAGAACGAATGACCCTATTAATTTGAAGAATCCATGCTGCCGGGTTTGGTTTTGTAGATAGCCCTCCTGGGTATGACACTATCAATTGGTCAATAATGCGCACAAAAAGTTCCAAAAAACTAGTAATTATGACCCAAAATTTAAATTATTTTGATAAGAAGATTAACTCCGAACTACCTTTCACTCTCCGACCGAGCTCAGTTGACCATGAAATGGTTGGAACCGGGCAAAAATCTAACTTTTGAATTAGGGGGTTACCAAAAAACGGGAAAAAAATTAAGGAGTATAATTTGAGCAAAAAAAATGAACAATTTTTTGTCGGTATTTTTACTGGTGAAAATACCGATCTTTAATTTAAATTGCCGGTTTCATATAGTGCAGAGGTCCGCGAAGCTAAGCCACTATGTTAGTCGTGATCTATGGATAATTTTACACTACTGTGCCAAACATCGTCACACGCTCGGGCACGCAGCTATAAATTGAGAACGATTTACATTTTTCCGCCTACGCATTTTTGTTCAAAATGACCTAAAAATTTTTCCAAAATTTTCAAACATGTTTTTTCTTTAAAAATTTCTTCTGGTAAAATGTAGTAAATTTTTATGTGAGTACGGCCAGCCGCGGCTGTGTTGTTTGTAATTCGAAAAAATATAGTTTAATATGCTTAAGGGGATTGTGGGTGCTTCCAGTAATTTGCTGGGGAAAAATAAGGCGTTTTTAAAACTCAAATATCTTTTGTGAGAATTGAGTGAACGTTTATTTTTCCAATTGTATATTGTAGTCCGTAACCTTGAGAAGTCAAAAATTGATTCATTTTTAGAAAATATTATCACATCAACCTTTAAATGCATAAAACCTAATTGCTGGTATTTCTTTTCATTGAAGTATACCGTCATATCCACGTATCCAAAAATCACATAATGCCGATATTATTGATCAGAAAAAAATTCCCTACAATTTAAACCAAGCATATTTTATAAATTCATCTTAATTCGCCGAAAATTATTTTTGAAAATTCCTTGCTATAGTTAAATATAGGNCCCCCCGATAGCAAATAAATGTTTATAAGGAGTTTTAGTTCAGTCTGTAGGGTTTCCGCTGCGCACCCTAGATATAAAGCTTAACTTTTTTTTATAGCCATCCTCATAATTACAACAAAAAATAAATGATAATATACCTCAAAAGTGGCAAGCAAAGCCTAAAAAGGTGTTTTTAATACTTAAATTGTGACCACTAGTTGTCTCAAAAAAAAATTCACTGTCGTAATTTTTTTTTTGAGAACGAATAACCCTATTAATTTGAAGAATCCATGCTGCCGGGTTTGGTTTTGTAGATAGCCCTCCTGGGTATGACACTATCAATTGGTCAATAATGAGCACAAAAAGTTTCAAAAAACTACGTAGTCATAATTGACCCAAAATTTAAATTATTTTGATAAGAAGATTAACTCCGAAGTACCTTTTACTCTCGGACCGAGCTCAGTTAACCATGAAATGGTTGAGGAGGTATCTACTGTACTCGATGATAAACCGAACTCGCTCGGTCATAAGCTATGACTAAGGAGCGAACCGGGCAAAATCTAACTTTTGAATTAGGGGTTAGCAAAAACGGGAAAAAAATTAAGGAGTATAATTTGAGCAAAAAAATGAACATTATTTTGTCGGTATTTTTACTGGTGAAAATACCGGTCTTAAATTTAAATTGCCTGTTTTATATAGTGCAGAGATCCGCGAAGCTAAGCCACTATGTTAGTCGTGATCTATGGATAATTTTACACTACTTTGTGAAACATCGTCACACGCTCGGGCACGCAGCTATAAATTTAAAATGATTTACATTTTTCGCCTACGCATTTTTGTTCAAAATGACCAAAAAATTTTTCGAAAATTTTCAAACATGTTTTTTTCAAAAAAATTTTCCGGTAAAATGTAGTGAATTTTTTTGTGAGTACGGCTAGCCGCGGCCGTGTTCTTTGTAATTCGAAAAAATAAAGTTTAATATGCTTAAATTTTAATTTAGTCATAAAAAGCGGTTTTGGTGAGTCATTTTCTGGCCACTAAGGGCTAAGAGAGTTTTTTCATGCTCAGAATCAATTTCCTTGGGGTACATTTACCCTGTAAGCTCAAATAATTCAGGTCAACTGTTATGGTTTAGTCNNNNCCCAGATCTACTCAATTTTCAGTTTTTTCTTCAATGAAAATTGAGTAAATTACGTGTAAAAGTAGTCGCGATGAGCGATAATAAAATGCATCGAAACCTCAATTTAACGCCAACTGGTTCTGGCCATGGAAGTCTTAGACCATCTTTATTTTTATTTTTGTTGCCCATAAACTCGGGATTAAACTTGGGATTATGCGGGTTAATATTTGCGTACATTACCTCCTTAATATTTCTATTTTGTATTGTTTTAACCTACCAAAATATTTTTTCAATAGTGGGAGCAAAAAGTTTTGCAACTCAATTGTTGGTCCAACATCACTGACTGAGAAAATGGGATGGTGCCCAACGACAAAGCAATATGTTGAGGCACATTTTTCCATTTCGTTTTCGACCCATTTATTTTGCTCTGTTCTGAAGGGTGCTCAATTAATCTCAATCTAAACTGATTGATACAAGAAAGGATAAGGGGGATTAGAAGATATTTCCGGTCACCAGTGAACTCAATTCAAAAACGTCTCTCAAGAATCTTGAGTCACGATCAGTTGGGATTTTTTCGTATTCGCCATTTTGAAAAAATAGCAACGGTGTTAACAAATAATGAAAATGCTAATACTTTTATAAGAAAATATATCCCTTAATCACACTTTGGTTAATAAATGCGGATGAAAGATTCTTCTAACGTATATGTATAATCGCGCTTCCAGAATCTTCCATCTGCATTTACTTACCAAAGTGTTATTAAAGGATATAATATATCATAAGCTTTTTCCAACGGAACTTCATCTCAAAAACGCCAACTATCTCTATAGCGCGTGTTCGAATCCCACTGATTGGATTTCATTTATTTTTAATCATCAGGACCCCAAAATTATATCACTACATAACTATACGTCCAAAACTTAACGATACTTCAGATCGCCATAATATTTTGGTAGATATCGCCAAAAACATGTTTTTAGATCGGCAAAACCCTAAGGAGGCTTTGTTCCGATTTTGGAATTAATCTTCTAAACGGTAGTTGTGATCGATTATGTAAGTGTTGCGCGCGAATGTTTTCCGTTTATCTTATAATTGATATAGACATATTATACAGGTCATATATTGTCGAAAAACTTTCGGCCATATAGGCACATAAGGCGATATGGGAACAAAAATAGAATTTTTGGTTCAAAAATAAATAATTACAGTAGGTTCGAAAGAATTGAATAATCGAAATACGTATAATTAAGTTCTCCAAGGAACGCAATCAAATAAAAGTTGAGAAAAGTATATTCAGGAAATTCAATCTTGAAAATGACGTCATTCATGACGCCCACAAAGTAATTGTAATATAAATCTTAAAAAAAATCGGCGATATTGGCACGTTCGACGATATTAGCACTGGAAGTATTTAAGCCAAAAATCGTGAAATTGCGTTGGTTTTGTTCGGCGATTACGGCCAATAAGGCGATATTGGGCCGGCGATGTCTTTTTGCAAATTTTTTTTGCTCAAACTTACACTCTCCTAGTTATTTTAGTTCAAGAAGTAGTCTGTTCACTTTGGGTACGCTTAGGTCCAACGGACAAGGCCCAAATTGACCACGTTGACGACCTCTAGCAGGAGAACCTATCATCGAATAACCAAAAACTTTTGTCCCGGACGCTAAACCCTGAAAGTTTAAGCCTTAAACAGTCAAAACTGCCCTAAAAGTTGTCATTTAACTCCTTGTCACCCTTTCCTGTAATCAAAGGTATCAGAATTTGGAAGTTTATTACTGTCTGAACTCCCTTTCATAATGTTGGTATCTATCATTATAAACGTCATTGTCAAATCTGGTCCTTTTTCTATTGTAAATGAGTACCATAAATTCGGCATGTTAAAATTTGTATTTTTTGTCAAGCTATAAATAACTTGTGCAGTAGCATTTAATTTGTGGTCATGATTTCCCAGAACGTGATAAAAGTCAAGTNTTCGAACTTTTCCCATAAATATTTTCGTAAGTTCCCCAAAAACGTCTATCGTCAACATCTGTCACGCCATCCTGATAAAAATTATCTCCCACGCCGATCAGAAAATCACAGGAGTTATTTTCACATTGAATATTCATGCTAAAATAGACATTTTGTAATAAAATAGTAATAATACAAACTAAAATAATAATTCAACGTTTAATAAAAATTCGAGTATGGCACACCCTCTGAATTATAACTGATCATACAGTATCGTAAGAACGGTAACAAAGTTTTGTTGAAGATTTTTTGAAATTGTAGTCCTTGAGAAAATATGAGGTTAAGTAAAAAAAAATTCTAAAAATTGTCAGCTACTGCTCAAAAATGACAAACCGCTAATGAAATTGCCTATGTTTAAGGGGTGGCATCAATCCGGAAGATTGGTACATTTTTCGGAGCGATATATCCCTTTATCACTTTTTGGTTAGAATGCGTAGCCACTACTCCTTTTAACGTGTGATTTTAACGTTGTGGCTACGCATTCTAACCAAA
>SCLH01000943.1:178069-194824 GCA_004367855.1 Oikopleura vanhoeffeni | reverse complement strand
AATTATTATCAAAAGGATAACCAAAGTATCAAATCAAATGTTATATCTGTGTTAAGAAATAAAACACTTTTGGTCATTTATTGTAATCTTTTACTCGTGTTTTAAATCATAGGCATACCGATTATGTCTCAATTTGAATATAGTAAGATTATTTCCCAGAGGATAATCTGAGATGATTGATCTCCCCGATTTTAGGAATTTACAGTAACTTCTGGTTTCAATGTCCGGCAAAAAATAAAATACAAGCTGTATATGTTGTTGCCAGAAACTTACTTATCTGCGCCCCAATCCTGAGTTGGCACGTGACCTCCAGGGAAAATTATGGAATCAAATCCACCCCAGTCGCCAATAACCGGAAATCGTATAAATTCATTGCAATTTACAAATTTTGTTAATAAACCAATCAAAAAATAAAGCATTCAACAATAAGTTCGAAGTTTACCGAACCGAAAATCTGAACTTGAATTATCAAAAAGTGTATCATCATCATATCTTACTTTCGCACTAAATTTTCCAGAATAAATAGGAAGGAGAAAAATATATTATTTAAACTGGAGTCTTTTTTCGAATGGTGGTTTTATAATGGCGATTTCCGATTCCAGAAACTACAGTGAAATTCATTTCCTCATCAGACCCTTCGACCATTAACATTGCAAATCGTTCTCCGGGACAAGTTGTGAAATAATCAAAAGCAGTCGAAGGATTTAGAACATTATTCATGTGTCGAATTTTTGGATTTGGACTTTCTCCCATTCCACTAACAAAAGAATGGACACGATTATTGAAAAAATGTTGCATGTTGTGGTCATGGCCGCATAAATAGGCATCAACTAAACAAAATTATTTTACTCTTACATTTTCACACACAATTACGAAATCTAATTCGTTAATATATTTTTTACGAAATACAGACTGTCCCAAAAACAAATTCTTATTTTACAAAGTGGACTATCGCAACCACCGAATTTGATTTTTTAATTCATTCTATAAATAAATTTCTGATGTTTAAAAATTTTTGCAAATTTGTTTTGAATTCGAGAAATGTCAATTTTGACGTAAAAACAAATAAATTAAATTGGATTCGGCATAGTCAAAAAATCTGAGTAATTTGACTTTCTTTCATTCAGCTTTATTTATTGAGAATTGCAACATTCATTTATTTGAAATTTTGAATAATAAGTGCCAATAAAATCATGCTAACCATTATTTTCAGCTAACAAAGGCTGCAAATAACTGATAAGATATGATGTTGGTCCATGTAGTCCAATCGAATAGATAGGATGATGTCCAGCTACAACAGACTTCTAAAAAAGACGGAAAGAAACGTGGACGAGAAAACTCCAAGAAACCAGGGAGACAAAAAGCGAGATTACAGTGATTTCTGGAACAATGGAAATTAAACGAGATTTTTTGAAGAATCTCAACTGAATTTGACGCTAAATGATTTGAGTCATATCATATGACCCTTATTCAATTGTATAGCAAAACTGATTGGCAATAATTCTTTTTTACAACTTTGTTGCGGTGAGAAGTATCTTATAATATATTTTTATTCATTTTGTAAATTAATTTCGAATTATTCATTCATCATCAGTACGTAGTATAATAGTTAAAAAACAGATACAAAAAATATGCANACTCTTATAAACTCTCTCAGTGTAAATGATATTATTGTTTTATAGAGCAACGGTTTCGAAAAGTAAGTCTTTTGAAGCTTGATGATTAAACTTGAACAGAAAGTCGCTACGGTACAGTAAGCTCTTAACATTTTGTAAAAATACAAGGTATGGTGTTTTTTTCGGTGGGGAAGCCAAAAATAAGTGATGTTTCAGTAGATCGCCTAGTAATTTTTTGGGAAAATATACTGCCCGAATCATTCTTTACTTTTTCTGATTTTGAATGATATTTCGAAACAGAGGAGCATTTTTCAGGATATTTAATAACTCTAAGGTGGTGTTGGCGAAAATTTATCAATTATCATCCATTCTGGAAGTGTATTCTATACATAGTGCTGATGAAAAATTCAAAAGCTGGTTTTAGGCCACTGATTTTATCAGCAATTGGAGAATATAGTCATCTAATCACGGTAAGCTTTAGCGCGTTCAGGCTGATTTCTACTGGCCCGATTGACCATCGTAGTTTACTCAACCCGGCTGGTGTATTTATCCCTATAAAAAAAGTCTTTGTTTGCGCATCTTGTGCACCACTTAACTTACACAAACTGTATACAAACCCAACTCCATCTTCTTGAGATAAGCTTCAAACCTTAGAAATAAATCAGAATGAAAAAGTTTACTTCGAGTGTATTATTTTCTGCAGTTTGGCGAGGGAGCAACTCGATTCACTGGGTGTTCTGAAGGTGGACTCGATTTTTTATATATAAAAAAGTGCCGACCTCAAAAAGTATCAGAAAAAAATTTTGGGCGATTCCGAGCTTGTTAAACATGCTGGCCGAGTCCGAGGAACTGTCCAAAACAATTGGTGACGGATTCCAGACTTGTCGAGAGAATGTGCCGATCCAAAGGGTGTCAAAATGTGTCGTCCAAAACTGAAAAAATACCGATCTACTGTAAAAACTTTCTATCACGAATCGCCGTTAAAGATGCCAAAAATCAATCTCCACTTTATCAGGGTGTGTGAGCAGAATCACCAACACTTAGCTAACTAACATAATGAATTTATTTAGATTGTCACCGTTATCTTTTTACGGGAAATTTTGCATCGCGACATACGAAGTGTTAGTTCAGAAAATGATGAATATAAAAACAAAACAATACGCGCTGATTTAGTATTTTGAGAGTCGGACTGGACGTTGGTTTGATAAGTTTTTTTTGAACCATACATAGATAATAAACCAGCTTTTAGATCTTCTGACAACCATCTCCCGGATTTGTAAAATCCATTTAAATAAAGAATGTACATTTTCCTGGAAGTCCTGATTACTTACGCTTTATCGAACAATATAAAATCCCTTTGAAAAATATGGTTTTGTATGGAACGAGACGAAAGGTATATTAAAGTCTCAAGCGTTACCGCCCTAATTGCCCAATTATTCACCGCGTGAACCAACCTGTTTAAACGATAGCGAGAGCTACCAAATACTTTTTATGTCAACTGTTGACATTGAGCACTTAACAAATAAGCATGAGTTATTTGCGGATAAACTTATACAATAGCTAGTTTTGAGGGTAGGGATACAATTATGTCAATGAACTACAAAGTAAAAAAAATACAGCTTGTCAAAATTAGAGAAATTGATGTCCTCCTATTGTTTAATTATTTTTGAAATTAATTTAAGTTTGAGCCGTAATTTTTTATATATTTTCCAATAACCACAGATATAATTGTATTGTACTGTTCGCGGAAATTTGAGTGTACGTGTTCCGTGTCTGTAAATCGTACGCTGTAGTCAATTTGAAAATTTTCTTAATTTTTCCTATGAGGGGCTGGGTGAATGAATTGCTGTATAATTCTGAGAAAATCATAGTTTTGCCACTTATTTATCACAAGGAAATATAGTCATAAATCCGTAAGGCTTAAGCGGTCAGCTGATTTCTATCTGCCGATTGGACCTCTGGTTACGTGCAAACCCGCTGGTTCGGTATTTAATCCTATAAATACGCACGATTTTTTACTGAATTATTATCAAAGGATTAACCAAAGTATGCAAATCAATGTTTATTTTCTGAGAATAAATCTGAAGAAATAAAACACTTCGTTGGTCCATGTTGTGTAAGTCTGTTTACTTCCGTGTTTTTAAATCATAGGCATAACCGATTATGAGTCTCAAACTTTGAATATAGTAAGATATATTTGCCAGAGGTAATCTGAGATTGATTGATCTCCCCGATTTAGAATTTACACTAACTTCTGGTTTTCAATGTCCCGGCAAAAAAAAGGTTAAAATACAAGCTGTATATGTTTGTGCCAGAAACTTACTTATCTGCGCCCCCAACCTGATTGGCACGTGACCTCCAGGGAAAATTATGGAATCAAAATCCAAACCCGTCGCCAATAACCGGGAATCTCAGATATAAATGGTCTTGCAATTTACAAAATTTTGTTAATAAACCCAATCAAAAAAAATAAAGCACCGTCAACAATTAAGTTCGGAAGTTTTACCGGAGCCCCGAAAAATCTTGAACTTTGATTATCAAAAAGTCTATGATAATCATCAGTCCGCATATCTTACTCGCAAATCTAAATTCTCCCAGTGTAATAAATAGGACAACGCAAGGTGCGAGAAAAAGATCGGAGATGTATTTAACACTGGAGATGTCTTTTTTTCGAACTAAACATCGCTCGTGGGGCTGTGCGGTCTTACGGTATAACTATTGTGCGCGCCCAGTCCTGTCTCCGATTTCCAGGATGTCAAAAGCTTTGCAGTTTGAATCCAGATATATTCCTGCATTGCAGATCCCTTCCTCGCCGATTAACAGAAGACTGAAGATGCAAATGTGCGTACTCCTCTCGTCGGGAGCAAATGTTGGCAGCCTGAATATAATCGAAAAGCCGTAGCCATCAATCGGTCGAAGATGTTAAAATTCGTGTGGTAGTGAGGTACATGTAGGTGCGTGGTGCCGTGATGGTGGTGACGGTGTGCATGGTTTTGTGTGTGTGCCACGGTGGTGGTGGCGATGTTGGAGCTTGTGCGGTGCGTGTGCGTGGCTGCATGTGCTGCCACTAACACGAGGGGGTAAGCAGGAAGAGTAGCTAAGCTGGGGATTGGGGGTATTTGGACACGATTTAGGTGGAAAGTGAGAATAGGGGGTGTTGCGAGGTAGTTGTCAATGGGGGTGCCGCGCGTGGAGGGTTTTGGTGAGTGAGGAGGTAGGGCCGTGGGGGGGTGGTATCAGTGAGCGTGAAAGCGGGGAGAGGTGAGGGGTGTGGTCGTGAGCTGGCGGGGGGGGGGGTCGGGGGGGGGGGGGATGTACATGGTGGGGTCGACACACAAGGTAGCGGTGGAGGAAGGTGGGTCGGTGGAGGTCGGTGAAGGAGGGGGGTGTGGGTGGATGCGAAAGTAGCGAGGAGGTGCGGGTGGGTGGCGGGGGGGGGTCCCGGAAAAAGCAATGAGTGGCGTCCTGTAAGGGGTGTGTAGCCGGGAAAAGAACTATCGTGCGAACTCCGGCGAGTGTTGAGAGTTGGGGCAGGGTGTGGGTGGAGGGGAGTCCGGATGGGCTGAGGGGAGTAGAGTGAAATGGTGTCTGATGTGTGAGGGAATTTTTCGCGCAAATTGTTGGCTTGTGGGGGATCGAATAATGGTCAAGGAGCAGTAAGAGTGAGCTAAAGTAGAATTAAATTGGATTCGCAGAGTCAGAAAAATTGCTGAAGTAATTTGACTTTCTTTCATCAGCTTTTATTTATTGAGAATCTGCAACATTCAATGTATTTTTGAAATTTTGAACATAAGAATGCCAATAAAATCATGCTACCATTATTTTCAGGCTAACAAAGGCTGCGCCAAATAACTGATCAAAGATATGATGGTTGGTCCATTAGTCCAATCGAATAAGATAGGGAATTGATGTCCAGCTAACAACAGACGTTCTAAAAAAGACGGAAAGAAAACGTGGACGAGAAAACTCCAAGAAAGCCAGGGAGGACAAAAGCTAAGATTACAGTGATTTCTGGACACAATGAAATTAAACGAGGATTTTTCTGGAAGAGATGCTCAACTGAATTTGGACTGCTAATATGATTTTGAGTTCAATATCATATGGCCCTTATTCAATTGTATAGCCAAAATGATTTGGCCATAATTCTTTTTTTACAACTTTTGTTGCGGGGAGAAGTATCTATGAATATATTTTTATTATTTTGTAAATTAATTGCGAATTTACCTTCATTCCTCATCAGTGATCGTAGTATAAGTAGTTTAAAAACAATACAAAAATATGCATTCAAAATATCAGTTCTAGAATGTGTGGAAAGACATGTGTTTTTAGCACAAAATGGGCGACCTTTTTTATGTCGGACAAATAGCCATGAAAAATATTAAAATATATGAGAGTTATTTCTAACGAAAATGACCTAAAAAACTTCTCGAATATGTTTTAAACGAAATATTAGAAATTTTATTGCGAAATTTTTCCGCCCGGAATAAATTTAGTCAAAAATAACCAACTTAAAAGAGATATTGCACGTAAAATTTGCTCGACCTAATCAACAATAGATAAAAGTGTAAAGATTACAAGACATTTCTTAGATAAACCCCGACAGAAATTGTAACCTCATGCTCCACATCTTAAATCACCCAAAATGTAAAAAATAGGAAACGTAAGTTTGTATAAACCTTATTAGATCTGAACTCCTGAATTTTCGTCTTTAACATATTTGGAAACAAGTTAGACTTAAAAGCCCAAATTCTTGTCACCTATACATACACACACATTATTCCACTGCCAAAAAATGTAACTTGGTTATACAAGTTTTTTATGCCCTTTTCGTAGTGCCTATTTTGCATGGAAACATTCAGAAGGCTCAGAACCGGTTAAAAGTAACACCAGAACCAAAAATAAGGTACTGCTATCCCCCAGTAACCCATATCTTGACCTGTGAATGTACGAGTCAGAATTCAAAAAGTGTTGCTGGTGATAAGCCTACTCCAGTCAGAGATAAATTTCCATCTAAGCCGATTTAAACGCAATCGGCACACTAATTTTCCATTTACTGCATGAAATCGTTAAAAGGATTGCGAGGTACCCTCGCCCATCTCAAATTTCAATCCGCTTCTTAAACAAAAGATTTGATCGAAAAGCCAGTAGTCAATAATTTGACACTTTCCATCAATTGTTTTGTTTCTCAAAATGGGCTATTTTTACCGGCATAAAAAGGTCGCCCATTTTGTGCTAAAAACACATGTTTACAACTTTTTTTGTAGAACATATTTTTGACTGCATATTTTTTGTATCTGTTTTTTAACTATTATACTACGTACTGATGACGAATGAATAATTCGAAATTAATATACAAAATGAATAAAAATATATTATGATTGGCAATAAGTTATTGTTTTTTTCTCGATTTCGATAACGAAGGCCACAATGACATTTTAGACACTATTTATCCTCAGCTGAAGGCATAGAAACAACAATATTTTGAATATGCGACGACCGCAATGTCATTTCAGGCATATTTATATTTTCGGGCGGCAAAAATGTCATTTTCGACACATTTTTATTTAAGGGTGACTATAATGACATTTTAGACAAATCGATAGATTTTGAATTTGGTTATTTTTTTTAAATGGTCGTTCTCGAATTAATTATTCTTTTTGCTCAGTTATGTGCTATATTTGTAAAAACTCAAATATTGCCTCTCAAATGTCATTGTGGCCGCCTTAATCTATTCAGCGAAAATAATCGGCTCAAAGCTCAAATTTAAGACGGAGATACGAAAAACCCTGAGGATGGTTTTAGAAGCCTGAGCTACAAGGCAATATGTTGTGTCGCATTTTTTCAATTCATTTTCTAGCCATTCTTCTTGGAGCGCTTTATAGTCGATTGTATCAGAGTTTGGTAAATTTATAATGTCTCCCACACCGATGAGTATATTTGTGTCGATCATTATGATTGTCAAGGTCAGATCTTCTGATTTTTCCAATTTTATAGTGTACCACATGTCTGGCATGGAAAAAGTTGTCGCTTTTGTCTTTGAATACTGAATTTGGGCACTATCACAAAGTTAAAATTTGCTGAATAACGTCAGTGACGTTCAGTGACGTCCGTCAGTGACGTTACGTCACGTAGTTAATTAATTGTCCAATTTATATTCCAATTGTTTCTATGAACCCTAGTTGTTCTCTTAACTTCCTGATCTTTGAAAAAATGATAAAAACAATTTTGTTCAACTTACCTTCAAGTCCGATTGCGCGCAATTGCGTATATAATTTAAATCAAAAACAAAAAACAATTCTAAATTCGAATTTTTCTCAAGTTGTTCCCAATGGCCCATTAAGAACCACTTGAGAATAATTCGAATTTTGTTTTGTTTTTGCTCTAAATGATATCCGCAGTCAAACTTGAAGGTCACGTGACCATTTGTTTTAATCATTGGTAATTAGGAACTTTCATTATGTAATATGGATTACCCCCCCTCAGAGTACAAATTCTTAATATTTGAAAAAAATCTGAGCATTTGATTGGTTGATCCTTTCTTTATCCGACCAATGAAATCGGCCTATTCCGCAATCAAGGGTTTTGATTGGGTGCTAATATCTTGCGTTGTTTGTATCATTCAAATATTTAGGATTTGTACTCTAAGTGCGGATAATCCATATACCAAAGATTATACCTACGTGTCCCGTAGAACTTTGCCGTCAGGGACCTAAAGAATAGTATAATTTCATTGGTCAATACACATGACTTTTGTGTATTGACCAATCAAAACAGGTCCAGGTACGTGTAGGTATAATCTTCTATGATATGCTTGAAATTAACCGACGCTCAGTTTATCAAATTGACGTCATAACTTATGAATGAAAATGCCTTTAAAACTCTTCACTAAGGTAGAAACTTCGAAACTTTTTTTTTTTGACTAAGTTTATATTGTAGCGTTTGCAAAATTCAACGCAAAAAATTCTTGAAAAGTTGTAAGCTACTTCTTAAAAGTTAAGAAAAAAACAGTTTGGAAATTGTTTATGTTACAAAAGCTATGAAACATGAAAAGCCCTTTTTAAGATGTAGCTTTCAAATTTTTGAAAATTTCTATTTCACAGAAAGGGGATTTAGTTTCGAGTGTTATAATTTAAAAATAATTATAAATTTCTAGCAAAAAACATGCCGTTCCTAACTAACCGTATAAAAAATTTTTGTTAACAAGAAATGCATAATATTAAAGTTGATGAAAGTAAACTTTGTTTAACATGTGAAGTTTGTTGTTAAAATGGGCGTAAGCTACTTTATTCAAATATTTAACTTCCTAACTAACGTTTCCTCTGTGATCATGATTTCCATTGATATGCCAAAAATCTAATAATTTGAGATTGGATCTGTCAGAAGTCCTCCCGTACACATTTTCATAAGTTCCACGAAATCTCCTATCATTCACATCAGTCACTCCGTGTTCATAAAAATTATCACCCAATCCTAGTATAAAATCACACCTACCATCACAACATTCTCGATCCATACTAAAATTGTTTTGTTGAATGAGATTCTACCGTTACATCTGACGCACCCTTTTTGAAGGACGAATAGAACTTCACCCTATTACTATATCCGCATTTTTTATTTAAATTAATTTTCTTTGTAGAATTTACAACAGTATGTAACATACTGTATGTTGAAGTAACATACTGTAACATACTGTATGTTGAAGTTTCTAAGGGATTAATACAAAAAGTAACAAATTCCGCGTTCAAATGACTAATTTCCTACCTACGCAAGACTGAAACTTTCATTTGCGTTTTTAAAAAATTTAAAATTATTTTTTTTTATCAAACTTCTAAGAACATTGAAAACGAATAAAGCGATGGTTGAACGAAGCAATGGTCAAACTGCCTCAAAAGGGTCCTCCGATCACCGAACCAACAATTTAAAAAGCCGCCGGAACTCGATCATCTTTTCCGAATTTCTATCACTTAAAGTGATTCACTTTCCCCATTTTTTATTTTAATTTATAATAAAAATTTAATTAAATTCTTTTCACCCTCGAAAAATAGCACCGTGTGATTTAATCGAACTTGGTTCGTTGATTTGAAGATATTTAAATCGTTTTCGTGAGAAAATTCCATATGTATGCAAAATGTTTTTCCAGCGTTTTTATTAAATAATATGTTTATATCATATAATGATTATGTAATCATTTTCGCTAATAAAAACTATAGTCTGATAAGCTTTCGGTTTATTATAACCATTTTCAAATCACTGTTTTTTCGTGTGAGAGAAAGTGAAAAGAATTTTTTTCGCATAAAGTAATTTGGCAATAGTACAGTATAGGCCTCGAATTGCCAAATTAAATAATATAAATTATATGAAATTCTTCAAATGATTCAATTTTAGTTGTGCAGAAAAGTCACCCAAAATTATCAAAATCTAATTGCATAATATCTGCAGACTTAATACACTAGGTGTGTATTGTATGTTATGGCTATAAAAGTTCACACTAAATTATCATCTCGACAAATTTGCTAAATAATAAGTGAATTTTGTTTTTTTATCAAAATGATTTTCTAGAATAAAAAAAAGTGTCTAAACCAGGGATCGGCATGAAGGAAAAACAAATCGTATTGGATCGGATCGAAGAGGGGTGAAATAAAAACTAGATTGGATCGGATCGTATCGAAGGGGGGTTGAAATTTTACTGTATTGGATCGGATCTAAACGGGTCAAATTTAAACTGTATTGGTTACGTATCATTCGGTACCGATACGATCCGATCCCATACCGATTTTCCGATATGGTTCGATTTTCGATACGGATCGACCTTTTCCGATATGGTTCGATTGGATCGTATCAGATTGACTGACGCCCAAATTTTAATCATATTGGATCGGATCGACTGACCCCTTAATTTTAATCATATTGGATCAGACCGTATCGGAAAAAAAAACGATACGATCCAATCCGATCCAATAATTTCAATACGATCCAATCCAGTTTTGCCGATCCCTGGTCTAAACATAAGACTCTAAAGTTAATACTCTGAACTGGTTTCATTAGGGCTTTTAGAAACTACTTATCTGACTGAGTTCTTAGACAGATCAGAATGACCACACATATTTGAAAAAAATCGAAAAAAACAAATCGAGCTATTTCTCTCATAAATTTTTTCGATTATATCCTTTTGAATTAATTATTTAAAAAAATGAGAATTTGTTTTAAGTTAGAACTTCTAACCAATCCTTTCTATGAATGAGCCGTTTCAAAACGCGGATATATTAACGATTCGAACACCATATTTTTATTATTAAGGGCCACTCCGGTTAGATCAGTGTATAAATCATAAATTTTTTCTATCACCTGAATCTATTACGTTTTTTGTATAAAAAACAAGATAAAAAAACAATTTTTGAAAAAAAGATTGAGGGTGAATATTGCTAACGTTTTCAGATTAAACAATTACTCTCCTTTGAACAGTCTATATCAAATGTATTGAATACCTTTCTGCCAGAAATTCTTGCGTTGGTACGTATCCTCCAGAAGGAACAAATATATGAAGTCCTCCCCAGTCACCCATGGCAGGGAATCTGATAACATCTTTTGCTGCAACTGCTAATATATAATAAATTCCAAAATAAAACATTTTTTATCTTTTTTGATTAGTTTAGAATCACCCTCGGCCTAACCACTCAGATGGTCGTGTTCGCAAAGAAATCTTATTAAACAGAAAAAATGAGCTCTAAAAATGTATTGCTGGCTCACATAGGATAAAGTACCATTAGGAGGGTCATTGACTGTAAAAAGACTCATTCCGAAATGTTAGAATGCATTAATAACAAAAATCGATATAATACACATTAATTTTTTTTCAAAATACAGATTTAAAAGAATATTTAAAAAGTCAGAAACTCAATTTCAATGGTTTTTAAAAGTTGTTTTGAAAGTTCTTCTGATTTCAGCAGAAAACAAGATTTCCAATATTTTTATAAATCCCCGTTTTTTTACTAAAAATTTAGTGGAGCTCTAATTGGGCCGATATCGATTACGATGTGAGTTTTTTGGTCAAATATTAAAATATGGACCATATTATATGGTAGTATTTCAGGGATTTAACGTCTGAAATCATTGTTTCAAAAAACGGCAGAGCTCTTCCCGATGAGAATTAAAAAGTTTTGGTAGAAAAATAATTTTAGGTTTACTGGTTTGCACTTGGTTTGCAACAAAGAACACGTTCAACAGTGAGAAAAATTCTCGGTTTCTTGAGATAATATTTTCAAAAAATTAATTTTGGTGCAAAATGTGAGTCAGGAAAATAAAGGAAATGAAGAGTTAAGGGTATCCCGGTTCCTACATTTTCTGCAATTATTATGTCATAAAAATGCACCAAATCAATTGTTTATGTTTTGAACGCATAAAACAACCCAAATGACAACAAAAAATTTTCGAAAATTTTGCGTTTTTTCGATTTTTTTCTAAGTATTTTATCAAAATTATGTTCAAAAATAACGTTTGTGCCAATTTGACCACTAAAACTTCGAAATATCGGGTTGATGTAATTTTTTTTTCGGAAATTTTTTCACGTGACCTTGAAAAATTCAAATTTTTTCTTTGGGCCGAAATTTCACAAAAACCCACCTACAGTACAAAGTTTTTGTTTGTTTAGAGCTAGCTTTTGCAAAAATTTGAGTAAATTTTGAAATTTAACCTAGAAGGAGATAGATTTTTCGATGAAAAAAGTCCAAAAACCGGTATTTTGGACCGGTTTTTTACGTATTCTAGAATAAATATAGCACTTATCGACAAAAGCTTATCTACAAAGTTTTGTATACTAATTATACAGGTTATGATATAATTTGGGTTTATTTCAAAATAAAACCTGGGAGGAGATAGATTTTCCTTTTTGGCTTAGGTGGCTCTTGTGCTGCTTATGGTCATACAAAAAAGTTTTGGCAAATTTTTTTCGCAAGTTGAAGGCTAGTTCTACAAACTGGCTAATCTGAATAATATCCCCTATTCACACTTTTGTTAATATCCCGGCCCTGATTAGGAAACATAGTGTGTTTTGAAGTAGTTGGGCCGGGATATTAACAAAAGTGTGAACAGGGGATATCTTTGAAGCCGTGTTTCGCTAATATTTTATCGAGAATATGTCAATTAAGGGACCGGGATACCCTTAAAGGAGAAAAAAGGGCATTCCAAAATAAATGAAAGGAGAGAGAAGCATGATTTACCAGAGAAAAGCTCACCATTTGATAATATGTTTAATAGCACGCTTTTCATCTTTTAGCGACTACCACCTTTTTACTTAAGGTTTTGAAAATAGCTTGAGTACTGTTTTAACGATGTTACAAAATTTTGAGATTTGCGTTTAGATACTAAACTTGTGTAAATTTAAGTCTATTTTAATACTTTCTCAGTCCTAAAGATTAAATTTTAATTCGTAGTACGAATTTCGTGCTGGTTTTCTGCGTGATGTTTTTTTTGTATGTAAAATGGGGTTTCGGATAAACCATCAGAGTAACCAGCACGAGAGTTCTCGCGAAACGTGCTGTACCGAGATCTCTTGCTTGCCGAATGAGTTTTTTTATCACATCCGCCAGGGTGCGCCAAAGCTCGGCGAGAGCCCCGATTGAGCTGGAGATAAATTAAGACTCGGACATTTTGAAACGGACAGCCGAACAGCATCGAACGAATCTTTTTTTGCTGATTAAAGACGACTAAATCGCGAAATATTACTAAAGATGAAAACTGCATTTTTATTATTCGCCTTTGAAAGTGTCTGGGGTGCACCTCAATTCTTCTTCATGGTAAGTCAGAGAATTTTGAACTCATACCGAATGTGTTTTAGCTTTTGGGGTTTTCCCCGGGGAGATTGAAATGCACCTTAAATAAACTAACCAAGTCGCGCTCTGATTGGTTAGGCGTGAATCTCCTCGGGGAAAACCCCAAAAGCTAAAACACATTCGGTATTATTTTGGATAGAACTCAATAAATGTTCTCCGGTATATTGATGTCGATTCTATTATCTATTATCATGTATCAACGATCGAAGTCTGCTCAAAAGGGATAAAATACAATTTTTGTTATTGTCCCCAAAAAAGGTTATTTTTGGAAAATTAAAGGCATTCTCGTGGTATAAAATTACCCATGCAGCATGGGCCATGCTACTCAAATTAAACTGATATGTGCATTAAAAGGCAATGTTTGGGTCGTAAAGTATGACGAATTGAAATTGCTCGGACTGAGCTTACATTTTACATACAAACCCCTTTAATTATCCCCTAAAGGTAATTTCTACAATTTGATTAATTTGAGATATTAATTTTTGACTTTCTTGTCTTAATATAAATAAAATTCTTACATCTTCATTTGACTTGAGCCGCAGTTGGATGCAACCACCGAATTCAAATAAAACAATTTATATTTTTAATATTTTTCGACAAATAGAATAATATTGTTTGGATGAAAAATAAATTGAGATAAAAATTCATTGGTTTTTAAATTTTTTTTTGACTTGATCTAAGTACACCACAAAAAATTCTATGAATGCACAATAATTGAATTCGGTCTGTCAGTGAACACATTTGCATTTAGTTGATTTTGTTTTTATACATTTTCTTGAGGTGGTATTAATTCATCAAAAATCTTATTCTCAAAAAAAGGTTAATTCATCAAAAAAGGTAATTCCCCGTTTTGGAAATTTTAAGAAAATGGTTAAAAGAGCGTTTTGACAGTGAAATTTAAACTATATGGCATAAACAAATTTTTTTTCAAATTTTTTTATGGCCATATATATTACAATTTCACTGTCAAAAGCTCCTTTGACATTTTTTCTAAAAATTTTAAAAGGGGAAATTAACCTTTTTTGATGATTACCCTTTTTTGATGAATTAAGATTTTTGATGAATTAATACCACCAGGTGGTAACCACCTCCATTTTTTCTGCACTTAAAAATGTATGGAACGCATTTTAAACTGACCTCATAAATTGTCAAGTCAAACGAATACTTTCGATACAAGTTATTTTCGGGTTGAACAAAACCACAATTATTCAGGATAACACGAATGAAGAATATAAAGAGATTCAAACAACGGCTGTACCGGATCTACCAGCATTCTTGTTCAAGCATTTTGGACAACCTCCTCTAACTGACAATCAAATTCTTGAATTACTGATTGGAAGGAACGCTTTTACATATTTTTTAATAAAACTTGCATTATGTTACATAATTTGTTATGTTACATAATTTGTTATGTTACATAATTTATGTAGACTTTTTGAGATTTCGATATTAAAAACTGGGTGAATTTCATACCAAATTACTGAATATGAGAAGCTTTCCAAATATAAAATTTGACATTAATACTCGTATTTGTGAGTGGTCCGGGACCAGCCACAAATTTTCTTTAGAAAGCAGGTTTTGTGTCTTGAGAGTATCTTAGTCAAAAATCGACTTTTTCAAATTAGAGGACAATTGCTTAATCCCCTTTTCACACTTTGCTAAAGAGTTGAGCCCTCCTATTTAAAACATACAAGGTTTACTACAGAGGGCCCAAATCTTTAGTGAAGTGTGAAAGGGGGATATGCGTGTTCCTCTGAAATTTACGATTCTAACGATGCTAATTTTTGTTAATTTAACCAAGTATTTTATATGACTTTGGCGTTATAAAATAAAATGGTGAACAAAGTACGTCATGTGAAATAAATCACAAATTAATCGCTTGGTAGAAGTTCTGCAAAGATCTCGAAAATAATAGGCATGACGTGAATATCAAACAAGCAAATGCAAAAATCTCGAAATTTTTGAAATTTTTTTATATAAAATCTAGAAATAACTATTTTGTCAAAAAAATATATAATTGCATTGTTTGTGATATAAGTAAAACGCTTCAAGTACTGCAATTCCCGAAGGATTAATGACACATGCTCTGCTGCCAACTGAGCAAACTACAGTGGGTGCAATGTTTGATCTCGAGGATGATTCTGACGAGGTGGAAAAGCGCAAAAACAATCAACTTGAAATCGAGCTCATTGAAATGGAAAAAGAACTCAAAGATGATACAGACGAAATAAAGGAATTGAAAAATAAAATTTTAGGCAAAATAGTTTTGGACGAAAAAGTTTTAGACCGAATAGTTTTAAACGAAAAAGTTTTAGACGACATTGTTTCAGACGAAAAAATTTTAGACGAAAAAATTTTAGACAAAAAAATTTCACAAAAAAACGTTTTAGACAAGGTCGTTTTAGACGAAAATTCGGTAAAATCGAATTCTACAGAAACTAACTTCGCTGAAACTATCAATGTTCGCATAGAGTCTAGTTCTCATGCAGTCACGTTGACCAGGTTAGTGTTTAATAAATCTGCGGGATATGAAAGAGAAAAATTAAAGGGGACATCACTCGGGATTTTATCAGGTTGATTAACGTATGTGTTTTTTATGAAACATCATACACGCGGACCACTACGTTCTTGAAAAAAAAAATTTTGACAAGTTTATCAATTTTGCTTGAAAGACGATTTTTTTTGTATTCAAAAATCAAGTAGAATGCCGAGTAGGTCACGAACCATATTCACCGCGGTTCGCCGTGTAGGTTTCAAAGAATGACCGGTAAGAACAAGATACATTTTGAAGTTTTTTCAAAATATTTTTTTTTCTCAATGATCCGAAATTGTCGATTGGTGCGACATATAAAAATAATTTACTGCATATCCCCTATTCACACTTTTGTAAATATCCCGGCCCTACTACTTAAGGGGATTGTGGGTGCTTCCAGCAATTTGCTGGGGGAAAATAAGCCCTTTTTAAAACTCAAATATCTTTTGTGAGAATTGAGTGAACGTTTATTTTTCCAATTGTATATTGTAGTCCGTAACCTTGAGAAGTCAAAAACTGATTCATTTCTAGAAAATATTATCACATCAACCTTTAAATGCATAAAACCTAATTGCTGGTATTTCTTTTCATTGAAGTATACCGTCATATCCACGTATCCAAAAATCACATAATGCCGATATTATTAGTCAGAAAAAATTCTCTACAATTGCAACCAAGCATATTTTATAAATTCATCTTAATTCGCCGAAAATTATTTTTGAAAATTCCTTGCTATAGTTAAATATAGGCAAAATGTAGATTATTTTACAAAAAAAAG
>SCLH01000943.1:150262-177455 GCA_004367855.1 Oikopleura vanhoeffeni | reverse complement strand
GAAGTTTTTTTTTTCAAATATTTTTTTTTCTCAATGATCAAAATTGTTCGATTGGTGCGAGCATAAAAAATACATTGACTGCATATCCCCTATTCACATTCTTTTTGTAAATATCACATCTCTCTCTTTTGTGAAACACCGACAAAAAATAAAATTCAACCTGTACAGTAATTTTTTTCAAATTCAGTCAAACTTATGCATTTTTTTCAGCATAAACAAGATAAAAAAATCGGCCAAAAATAATTTTTCAAAATATATTTTTATAAAACTTTTGTTTTCAGCTCGCTTGGTATAGTCCTTGGTGTTCTGGTTGCCTTGCTTTAAATCCTGCTGCAAATTATGATTTCCTCAATTCTTCGACATACTGAAAAACTCATTTCAGTTGATTAAAATGTACATTTTGTATTTATATCTCACTCGCTAAAACTTGGAAAGTGAACACAGCAATTTCCAGTACCCCCTATTAATTTTTATTATTATTAATAAATATCTTAAAATCAATCTCCGTTTCCTTTTGTTACCTCACGAAAACAACTCTTAAAAATGCAATAAATAATTTAACGATAATCTCTAGAAGTCAGAAAAATATTTATTATTTTTAAGACAAAACGATCTAGGTGAAAACCATAAACTTGACCGGTATCATAGGCGAAAAAAGACCAAAATTTCTCTATCAATGGGACCAAAATTTTTCACGTTTTAGGGCTCTCAAAATGACCACAAGGTGCCATTTGACAAATTACTTGAATGAAAAACCCAAAGGGAGTAGGTTTTATACCTTTTTTCCAGAAAAATCGTAATTTTTCGTCGATTTTAACAATTTTGGGTCATTTCACAGTCCTTTAACTCGAGTTTTACTGAAAATCAAAATTAAAAAAATATCTTGATAATCAGTGGATTAGGGCGCACAATTAAGAATCCTTCTAACTGGATTTTGACAATCTATTTTTTAACCAATCAAAAAGCCGGATTTTACTCTGGAATTTTCAAAAGTTGACCACAAAATTTTTTCGCTGACCTAAAATTGACCAAATGTACTTTTTTCGATTTTTAAGTTTCGGACTAAACATCAAAAAGTGAGTGACCTGGGACAGCCTAAGACCGGTACCGTTAACAAACTGAAAATCGACATGAAGTCGAAAATGATGGGAAAGGCTTGAGAAAAAAATTGATTACTATCAAATATAAATTATTGTTATAGCTTGGCTCACATTCGCATTTTCATTCTAATTTGTTTGCCAAAATGAAATTTCTGAATTTTCTGTGTGGAATGGCACGTGATCAAACAAGCTTTCTGAATTTTTTAATTGGGTGATATCGAGAAATCAAACATATCCCTTTATCACTTTTTGGTTAGAATGCGTAGCCACTACTCCTTTTAACGTGTGATTTTAACGTTGTGGCTACGCATTCTAACCAAAAAGTGATAAAGGGATATACGGTATATCATATACCAGAATATATACCTGAAATATACCAGAATTTATTTTGATACAGATTCTCGCTCATGTTTTTGTAAAAAATTGAAACAAAAACACTTATCAAAATTTTTGATGATATGTATGAGTATATTTGAGGTCCTTTGTAACGCAGCTAAAGTGTGAAAATGCGAAAAATTTCAAAATGTTTTGAACCAGTTTCAATTTTTCACAAATTACAAATTCAATGAAAATTTAAAATCTGGCCAGCTACCAACCCCCTTCAACGTGCACTCAAAATGAACAGAGTGTCTCAGGCAAAAAAAAATTCCGAAAAGACTTAAAATTGTATTTATGCTAAGGGGGCCCGACAAACTTTTTTGCCTACGGTAGGTGATTTTTTGATATTTTTAAGAAACCATGAATAAAAATTATCTATGCTGAAAGATTTTCAAAATCTCACCGGGAAAGTGTTTAAAAACGGAAAATTTATTTTGAAATTGCCTATCGGTTTCTTGGAACTTCCGAAGTAAATTCACGAACAATTTCGAGCAAAATGATTGGCAAAAAATTTCCGAAAAATGTTGGTTTTTGGAAAACGGGACAATTTCCAAAAACATTTCTGAGTCAATTTCAGCTCAGAAACTAAATTGAAATTAAATAAAATCTGAACTGGTTGATTTTTGCCGTTCTCACCTTTATTCATGCGGTATTTAAATTGCTGAATAAAAAATTATATCAACTTTTGTTAGGTCCGTAATGACTGAAAAGGGGGAAAAGACAAGTCGGGGCTTGAACCCGCGGCTCTCTCATCATGATTTGAGTGTGCTTACCAATTACACCACATTGCCTTATATTTTTAGTCGGATTTCTCTCTTATAGTGCGAATTAGTCGCTCGACCTAATCGCACCTGACACTTTGACGATTTCTGTATCGTGGAAATGACTGAAATAAAGAGACATAAGAAAAATTTCTGAGCGGAATAAAAAGCCTTTTGGTTTTAATTTTTATGTGGATTTATTTATTGGTCTTTTGAGAGTGAAAAAATGTTAACAAAATAACTTTTCGTACATTGTAAATAAAGTGAAAAAATCTCAGAAATTTCAGCATTGAGCTGGTTTGTTCATAGACGTCATCATATAAAACATCAAATTTTGATTATCCTTTTCGTCATCCATGAGCAATAAAGGGAGCATAATATTCGATCCCATATTTGTGTTTGGTGCTTGAGATTGCATGGCCATCATCATAACCATCAAATTTTTCTGTTTTTTCTCACATGTCACATCATTATTTTCACATTCTTGCATCACAAGAGGTAATAATAAATTGAAATTATTTGCAAATCCTTCCTCAGTTTTCATACCGCCAGTCATAGAGTTGAGTAGTACCATAGTAAGTAATGAATCAGTCTGTTCTCCGTGTTTTAACGTTTCGATTATTTCTAGAAATTCGAGCATATCGTGAAAAGAATGCATTGGATTATCTTCAGTAGCCATAAGCATCATAATCATCATCAGATTATCAGTACTATTTACCTCAGCCATCATTAACATAGGTATTAAGGACGTGGCAGAATCATGTCCACAATCTTGACTCATCATATTGGAAAGTAAAAAAATTGATTTCATATCAAACGTTTCGTCATCCATCATTAAAAGTGGAAGCATCGAGCCCAAATCTCCCATGTTTTGACCTGAAATTATTTTAGTTTTTTTTCTGATTTCAGCATGTAGAAAAATTTCAAAAATATTTTATATTGAGTTATCAAATTTGTTTAAATTTTTTGGAATATTTTAAACCCAGGATTTTTCATTAATGAAATATAAAAGTCATAAAAATCGAAAATCTTGCGCGTCATAAGAAAAATATTTTTTTTTGTTTTCGGAGATTCGCTTAAAATATCTTATGCATAATAATTTAGTACACTAGGCTCTCGTACTAGGCCAGGCTAGGAAATCTACACCCACATCGTTCCCCTTAGGTGCGTAGGTTTTAGTAAAAAAGATAGGGAAAAAAGGGAAAAAATCACGCAAAGGGAACGATGTGGGTGTGGAATCCACACTGTGGATTTCCTAGCCTGTACTAGGCTGTCCTCGCAAATTCAGATCTCGCGATGTATTATTTTTATTAAAAAACGAACAGGACATTTTGTTCCGAATTTTTTAAGAGTGAAAAAATTTTTCAGACTTTTTAAAAATTCGAAAAAAATACCGATTTCTGATTGGTCAAAATTCAACTTTATCAGATTATTAAAATTAAGCCTTTTTTATTATTTATTTATCTAACTCGTTCCACGGCGGTCATTTTGTGTTGTTTATTGCCATCTGGATTTATTTTGCAAAACACTTCTGGTCGAAATAATAAAAAAAAAGGAAAAAATTTGCCAAAAAAACACTTTTTAAATACAAGTTTAAAAATTATTATTTGACCAATTTTTTTTATTTATCACTATAGCTCGTTGCACGATGGTAATTTTGTGGTGTTTATCGTCATCTGGATTTATTTCGGAAAAATATTTCCTGTCGAAAAAAATAAAGAAATTAGCAAAAATTTGCACAAAAAATAGTATCCTGGATATAAAATGTGAAATTTTTTTAGGTCTCCAAATTTTTATTATCGATTATTGTTGTTCGTTGCACGGCAGTCATTTTGAGGTGATTTTTTTTGGCAATTTATAAAGAAGTGATTTTTATTAAATTGACGATCTTTCTCAAATTGAAGAAAATGCAACATATATACAGTATAAATTATACGTAATATTGCATTTTATATTTTTACTATTCAAGTTTACACAAACTTCAGATTTTTTTATAAATTTGCCTACTTTTTAAAATCATTATTATTACATATAGTACGTTACATACCATGCAACGGTACATGTTCATGCAAATTCCTAAAAAATCTAGATTGTGAACGTTTTTGTTTTTGGTTCTGACACTTCATGAGTCCTGTTATAGGCTGTTAATAAAGAAATTAATTCATAAACGTCGCTTAAAATGAGAATATATATAGTTATATATCCATATTCATATTTATATATTATAATATATATTAACTAAATATTTTAATTGAAAAAAAAACTACCTTGCATCATCATCATCATAAGCATATCTGAATTTTGTGAACCTTCTTTATCCATCATTAAAAGTGGTAAAATTGAATTCATCTGATTTGCTTGATTTGAATTTCCACCCTGATTTTGCATCATCATTGTCAAAAGCATCGGATCAATCGCAATTATTCCAGAAAAACATAGAAAAATTGACACAAATTTCATATTTTTTATTCTGATTATTATTTGATAATTGTTGAGATAAATCGAATCTTTTATAGCTTTTCTAGTGCGCCATCATTTCCATGATCATGCTCGAGTTAACAAAAACCCATTTTCCGTTATCTGATTTTATGGTTCAATTATTGTAGGTGCAAAACCGAACCAAAATTTTAATCGAATAAATAAACCTTATGACCTCTCAAGGGTGCTAAGAGACAGATACGGATATTGACTCCAATTTCTCTATATATCCAATAAAAATTTCAGAATTGAGGCAACTTTTGGGACTTTTGAATTTTCATTATTATGTTTTATAAATTTCAAGTTCCAATTTAACATTTTAGAATTTGCAACATTTTTTGAAAATTTTGCAAAAAGTTCAATTGTTTTANGAGGTGTGGGACTCTGAATTGACATATTCCCGCTCATATATCTTGAAAACGGAGTATACATTTTTGGTCGACAAAATTTTTGGTCGACTTTTTTTAAAATGCCTATCTTTTGCTATGAAAAGTGCGTAGACGGGAATCAGCAGTACAAGTAAAATACGAATTTACAAAATGTTTCATTAATTGATTAATTTATCTATTCTTGCATTAAAACAATGTGGTTTATGCTATTAAAATGCATTCAAAATTTAGTTTTTGCGACGTTAAATGATTTATTGCGCACAATTTTTCTTTAAATTTGTAGTTTTTTTGCGCCTACGCATGTTCCATAGCAAAAGATACGCAAAAAAAAGTCGACCAAAAATTTTGTCGATAAAAATGTATACTCCTTGAAAACTAATCTTGCGAAATAGTATACCTACAATTGTAAAAGTACAAATGTTGAAATAACATGAATATTTACAATATGACTTTTTCCAAACTGCATAATCTATCTCATCCCGGACGATAAAGCCAAATAAGGTCACTTTTACACGGAACACATAGTATGCAAAACTTTAAAAATCTTGACCCAGCCTACGTTAACACCCGGTGATACTCTGTGGTTACTGCTATTAGGTAGTGGGACAACCAAATAGCAGAACAAATAAAACGACGACCCGGTAGTCTCAAGTTCTTTGAATTATCTTTAACCTCCTCACACCCAGTAAACAGGACTTTGCCTTACACCCAACTTTGAGAGCTTATAACGGGAAAACTACAGTGTAAGTCTTTTCGATTTCTCCCTCTTTTTTACCCAGACGGTTAGACAGAGGTTTTAGATTTCAGTCAAATTGGTGACTCATTATGTCACGTGATTTTTTCTCCTCTTTTTAACCCAGCTCTGACTTCAGCTTTTTCGCCCATTTGATGGCTGTCTAACCGTCTGGGTAAAAAAGGGGAGAAATCGAAAAGACTCACGCTGTAGAAATAATATCAATTTATTTATTTTCTTCTTATGAAGATCAAAGATAGAAGTACAGTATAACACATAACATTTATAAATTTTGAAGTCTGTGAACTCGATAACTGAAAGAAAAAATCGATGTTAACTCATCTTGTTTTTATCAGAAAACTGTACCTTTTTTAAAATAACATATTCCCTATTCACACTTTTGTGAATATCCTGGCCCTACTACTTAAAAAAAACTACGTTTCCTAATCAGGGCCGAGATATTCACAAAAGTGTGAATAGGGGATATAAATTATAAATTTACAAGTAAAACCCTGGCTATTTAAAGCTGATCTCAGATTTGAAATATGAAATTGGTTAATCGTTCGAACCAGGGGTCGGATCGGTCGCCTTTTGAAAAGATTGGATCGGATCGAAAACCGACCCCGATCCGATCCACCGATCCGATTCCGATCCAATTGTGCCGACCCCTGATTCGAACCACAGTATGGTATTTATTTCATTCCTTTCATGTAAATAATTCTTTATGTGTTAAAATCTCCTTTTTTTTGTCGTGGCAATCGTATAAAAATTTTGTATTGGATTACGTGGATTATATTACTAAGCATAATATGCTAGTTCGCGCTTGATTATCATACTCAACAGACTTTGAAAAGTGTGGGAGGACCAAGCCAACCACAGAAAAAAAGCCAAAAACCAAATCAAGCTAAAAAGCAAGCCGATACAAGCCAAGCGAGAAATTTTTGTAGAGGTTCCAAGCCAGACGACACAAGTGTGCAGACTTGGCGAGATATTATACTCAGAATATGTAAAATTAGAAAGCAAGGACCGTAGATAATATTTCTGGGAATCAGAACATTTCTGACTTTCTTACGTAATTTAGGGTTATTAATTGAAATATGAGGTCACCTGCAGATTATCTTGATTAAAGATTTTTTGATAAATGGTTCGATTTTGCACTTTAATGCACTTTGTTATACAATCAACAAAAATAATCAGTTTTTGTTAATCGAACCTTGAATTATGTAATGATTATCATGGCGCTCGACCAGAAATTTCGGTTATTAAAAAGTCGATTTATCTGAACATTCATCACAAAACTCCCTCTGTAGTACAGAGTCTGTACCCTGGAAAAATATCTTGAATTTGATCGGTTTTTATTTTAATTGAATTGAAAAGTTTGTGGATAAAATCTGGAAATTTTTTCGTATATTTTCTGATTGTCAAAAATTAGGAAAATTTATACTCATAAATGTTAGCAGGCCAAAAGGGATGGTTATTATCCCCTTTTCTATCCCTCTTCATAACAAAACATAGGGAAAGTTTGGGGACAGGGATGGAAAATCGCCAAAGGGATGGCTTTTTTGGAAGCCTGAATGTTCGTCTTTATTTAATAAATATTCATTTTTATTTGGAGCATGAAACTGCTTNTGATGACTTAAAATGTTAAAACTTAAATATCCTTGTTAACGATAACCAAATTATTTATGTTATATCAATCTTTCGCATTTCTAACAAATAATTAAAATTTATTTTTCCCTAAAATGTATGAAAAAGCACCGAAAATCCAGCTAAGAGCGAAAGAAAGTTTGGTTGGTCTACAGAGTATCCCACTTCAGGCAAGGGCTACCAATTAAACAAAAAAAAAGTGAACAAATATTTTTTCTGAATATTTTCAAAAATTTAGCTTTATTTAGTTGTATAGAAAAGTCGCACAGAAAGAATTTAACTTTAATTTACTTGTCGTTGGAGAACAAAGTCTGGGAAAGTCTAGACTGATAAATACATTATTTTTAACGCAGGTTTATGACGTGGAGAATCCAAGTTCAACAGTAAGAATAAAAGATAAAATCGAAGGATTAGCTGAAAATCATAAATAACTGAAAACTGGATTTTTATTTTGTCTTGAGCGGCGTATTGCGCATTTTTTGATTATCTTAAATTTTTAAAATACTACTTCCAGTTTTATTGAAAAATAAATTCGTATCTAACGCCGCATGTGGCGAACCAATTCACAGTGTACCTGCTCTCAAACCAGTTAATTGCGGAAAATGTCGATCAATCAGAATTGAGCTGGGAAATTAAAAATTTTAAAAATAATTTATTTTTGCACTTCGTTTTCAGTTCGAGTCACTTATCGTGAATCTTTGGTAAAATTTTCGAGGCTTTAAAGTACCTTTTTAGGATATCAAGAACAGTTTTGAAATTAGGATTTTGAAATTATTCATTCTTTTATCCCGATACAAAAACGCATTTATAACTTACACACTTAGCCGCCAGAGAGTAAAAATTCACTGAATTTTGGTTTGGTTAAAAGAAAAAAAAACTATAATCTCAAACATTCCCAAAAATTTCGGAAACCTTGTAGGTTATGTTCAGAACATTTGAGAAAAATCAGTTTTTACTGCACACAAGCTTGTTCGTTAATTCAAATGTTGTAAAAATAAGACATTGCGAAGATTTTCAGTCGTTAAAGTCCACGAAATGTGTATTGGAATAGAGGAAAATGGGATACAAATGTGTCTACGAATTGCCGATGCCCCAGGTTATGGTGCATTTCAAAATAACGCAGATTCCTGGAAAATATTGACCACATATATTGAGGAAAAATTTCAAGCTTACTATGATAACGAAATAGAAGCAGAAAGAAAAGAACCAGAAGTTGAGGGTTTAATTACTATGTAAAAAAATATTTTGAAAAATTTTGGAGAAAATTTTAAATCCTTGTTAGATAACTTTGTTCACGCATGTCTTTTTTTTATTTCGCCACATAACCAAAAATTGAAGCCATTGGACATTGAATGTCTCAACAAACTTAGTCCGTTGGTCAATATTATTTTAATTATCGCAAAGGTATGTTAACGCCAGGTCACCAAATTTTTGACTTCTTACGTTTTATTAAGATCATCCCCAACAACATTTTTTATTCCCATTTTTCCTCTTTTTTTTGCATAAACCTACGGAAAAAGATATGGAAATCGCACGCAAAAGCCAGCTCTTTTTCCTTTGTGTCATCCACGTAGGTCAAAACAAAGGCTAAAAGGTACTAGAAATCTGTAAAAGCCATTCTAAATGATATTTTGTAAAAAATACAAAAAAAAAATTGAAAATTGTTTAAGATGTTTTGAATATTTTTGCAAATCGAGATTTTCAGACGACTGGAAATGACTCGAAATGGGTATGAAATTAAACAAACTCGCAAAAAGTAGGCTTTCTATCGAAAATTGGAACTTTTGAATTTTAAATTTTTAGTCATTTTCTCGAGTTGTCACATTTTCAAGCTGTTTTTAATCAGAGAACGTCAGTTGATCTGTATTAAAAAAATTTCTTAACCCTTGGAGGCTCCGGACTATTTTCGAAAACCCCTGCAGATTAAATACCAGAAATTGCAGGTTGCTTCTGAATGATTCACTTTTTAGGAAAAAATTTTCTGAAACTGCTGCATTTTCAATTTTAGTCCTGGCGGCTCTAAGTAAATTTTTATTTCTTTAAANAGTCGAAATTCGTTCAAAATCCATTTTTTTAGTTTAAAAATATATCTTAATTCTCTTGTAACATTTCTTCCAGTAGTTGTAAAAATTTCATAAATAGTGGTTTTTCTCGTTAGACTTCGGTGTTTATCGTCATATAAAAATTCAAACTTTTTGCGCTTTTTTTAAGGAAGCGATTTTTCTCAAAAACGTCCGTCTCTCGCGAGACGAAACGCCGAATGAGCGCTCAAAGTCGGACCGAAAAATCGGCTTTGGAGCCTCCAAGGGTTAATGACATTCAGGGTGAATGATTTTTGCTCCTCTTTTTCCAATTTGGACAAATCTGAATTCCACCGTTTTGATTGGTTAAATCTGGAAACACGAAGGTATTTGCAAAAATTTATCGTTCTCATCGGTGGATAGCAAGATAGCCAAATTGGAAAATGAGGAGCAAAACTCATACATACTGTGTATTCTTTAGAAATTGCTCTTGAGAAAATTTATTTATTATACGATTGACAACAAACAATTTAGAAGGTAACCTTTGTGAGCACAAAGCCTATATCCCCTATTCACACTAAAAATCATCTAAAAAGGGCAAAAAAAAATCGTGAAATTGTCTCGTTCAAATACATTATAAAAAATTTTGCGGCGATTCCAAAAAATTTACTTATTTATTTTTTGGAAAATTTGTTCAAATGTTACAGGGAAGCTGATTTTTTCCCAATCTTTTACTTCTAAAAAAAATAAGACCTACTATGTCAATTAAAATTTGAAAATCGTCAGTTTTTAGGAAAGTGTTTTGTGCATGCTCGACATTTAAAACAAAAATTAATTGGTATACATGAACAGATATTTTTCGAAAGTGAAATTTCAAAATTTTCAATTTAAGTATTCCACGTATAAAAAATTGTCCACAAAGTTACTTGATTACTATATCGACCTGGAAATGATATCAAAAGTGCAATTATCTGCTTTTATATGTAAAAATAACCATTTTTCATAAAAAATCTTGATTTTTCCATCAAAATTTTAGACCTATTTCAAAATAACTTTCCCTTTAACACCTTTTGCTTAATCTGAGAGATGTGGGTTGAGGGAGCCTAACATTCCTAAGACCCCTCTTAGCCACTCATGAGGCCGCTTTTCAGCCAACATCTCTTAGATCAAGCAAAAAGGTTTAAAGGGATATCCTATTCCGAGTACACTACATCAAAATTGCCTAGGTAAAAATACAAACCATTTGTGTGTTGACTTTAGGATTGTTAGTTCATAATTCAGGGTGGAGGATAGTTTCCATCTTCTCGTGTCACTGAACTAGATAGATAATGGGCGCCCGAGGCTTCTCTTCTTTCGTTTGGCAAAACACCTCCGGAAAAAAAAAATGTTTGGTGTTTTCTATTTATTTTTCTTGACGGCTATTCATCTCGATTCTTCTTGATTAAGGGAGTAACCCACGGACGCTAGTTCGGACTCAGACATGAGAAACATTAATTTTGGCTTGCATTCTCATTTTTGGATAATCGATTTCATTCCGAATAAAATTAATAAAAAATTTTCGATATAAAAAAATGTCGATAAATATGTATTTTTACGAGTATATTTGTGCCTCACTTTTACTGTATCTTTTAAACTACTTGAATCGTTTGAATAGTGATTTTGCTGCGCACGTTTGCCTGTGCATTCAATCATGGTTATGTAAAATAAAAAAATTGTCTAAGTATATATTTCATTCCAATCACTGATATTTTGTCACCAGTAATGCTCGTAGAATCTATTTTTGTTGCACAATTCATTCAAAAGCTCATTCAAATAGATAAGATACATTAAACAAAAGTATTTCCGTAAATAATTGATTTTTTTTCTTATCATATTTCAACAAAAATGTTGATATTAGTGTCATTTTATTATATTGAATACGATCTCAAGACAGATTTCATTTGTTTGCAAAGCTCGGATTATAAATCTGAAACAATTTTTTATAAAAATAATATTTGAAAATATGTAATTTCAGTTCTTTTACAAGTCCCAATTTGAGCGCGTCGCCATTAGTACTCGAAAAAAAATCAAGAAAAACCACTTCCATTGCAGTTTCGGCAAAAACGATTTCCTAAAGTGGTTTTTTAACTACCGTTTTGAGCGAAAATTGGCGAAAATCACCCAGAAAAACATATCTCAAAACCCCAGTTTTGAGAGTTTTTATGAAAAAAAAATTGATTAAACTAAATTTCAAATTCTGGGCTTACATTAGTTCCGGGTTTGAATTTAGCAACTACAACAAAAAGTGAAGAAAGTCTGATTGCACGCTGAAAAAATCCATTTCGTAGAAAAAAAACCAGAAAAAATTGAAATTATTGGACCGTAGTACGACCGGTACGATCATACTCAAAAACTTCCGGTTACTTGTTTTGAAAAATTCAGACAAAGTTATTCGCTAAGCTGTCACAACCGAAAAAATCACTGGAATTTTATTCAGCTCCTGACAACGTTTGAAAATTGCTCAAGAAGAGTTTGCATTAGTGGACAGCCAATTTAGGACAAGCAGGGTTACTCCCGGAGAAATTTTTATAAACAATCTTAAGGGGGGTATGCGCGATCTGACTTTGACAGTTTTCTAAGTGAATATTACTGAAACTAACAGTTCATGAGAAAAACGCGAAAAATGCTTGATTTGAAGATCTATCCTTAATCTTGCGAAAAGTATGCATCTACACACGTTATTTTGACCATTACACAATAGGTACAGTATCGTACAAGGTGACATTTTCAAATTTTCAAAAATCTATCTCCTCCCATGACGGTATAGCAATCATGAGCTCTAATCTTTCCACAGATCCGTACGGTAGTAAAAAATTTTGCGATAGAGAGCTTTTTTCGGACTCCGGCGACTGAACAATTCTAGAACGCAAATACCGACGATTTTTAACAATTGCAGACTTCAAATAATCTATTCTCCTCCGAGGATATTTGCAAAATAGCGTCAAATTTATATCAAGTCATTCCTTAGAAAATGGTTAAAGAGTAATATAAGAGCTTTTTGCAATTCCGAGCTAGAAACTTGAAATATGATTTTTTTGGTCATTTTCCCGAAAAATTTCCGAAACAAAGTGCTATCGATTTTTCGAAGTAGGCCAAGAAGGAAAGCCAGTGAAACACTGATGAGAAGTCTTGGTTACGTCAAGTCGATAATTTTGAGTGTAGTGGTCAAATTTTGAGCAACGTTGATTTTTTGTAAATGCATCTTTTTCAAATACTGTAGCAAAAGATCAGAAAAAAATGCGATAATTTCAATTTTTTTTGAATGATGTGTCTTAGTCACTTAGATTACACCCGTATCACTAAGCATGTTTTAGCCCTAGGTAGCTTTTTTTTTTAAAAAGTGACCACCCCCCTGTAGACCAAACACGGTAAATATAGATAGTCGGGGAAACGGTTTTTCGATCGATTGACTAAGAGATTTTGCCCGAGAGAGAAATTTTATTCGATTTTTTGACCGCCGCCGCAGTTCGGACCGGTTAATGCCGCGGAAACTACGGTATTGGCGGTTTTGAGAGACCTATCATAAATCTCAACATTTTAATTACTTAAGGGGTGACTTCGAAAAAAAATATTTGGGCAATTTGGTGTGAAATTACCGGTGTTTTTTCGGTGATATCCGGTCAACTGGTTGGGTCAAAATCGATCAAATTTCTCCTTCGGCTCAATCTTCTAGCTTATCGGATACAAAAAAATACGTTCCGCGATATCTCTTTACCGTTTTGGTCTACAGGGGTGGGTCACTTTTTAAAAAAAGCTCTAGGCCTTTTTTATATCAGAGTCGCAATTAGCCCCTTAAGGCATAACCGACGCCATTTAGTGATTTCAAACGTTTGTCAGGAGCTGAAATAAAATTCCAGTGACGTTTTTTCGTTGTGACACTACGTAATATTGTCTGAATTTGTTCAAAAAAAGTAAATCCGAAGTTTTTGTATGATATGGTACCGGGTCCCGTTACTACGATCTAATATTCACATTTCGACCGTTTTTCATAAAAAATGATTTTTTCGAGGTGACATTAAAGGTCTTTCCCTTTTTTGGTGTAGTTGCTAAATTCGAAAAACTCCCGGAACTAAATGAAGACCAGAAATTTTAAAAATTATTGTACGTTTAATTTCAATTTTTTTTTTTCAATAAAAAAGCTCTCAAAATGGCTGTGTTTTGAAGATACGTTGTTTCTTGGATTGGATTTCGCCAATCAGTTCGATCAAAACGGTAGTTAAAAAACCACTATTGCGGAATCGTTTTTGCCGGAACTTAAATGAATGTGGTTTTTTTGACTATATACTTTCGGGTACTTAATAGGACGCGCTCAAGTTTGGAACCTGAAAAAACTAAATACATATTTTCAAAGTTTTTTTTTTGTCTTTTTTTTTTTTAAAAGTATCTTTGTTTTTCAGATTATATACTGACCCTAGTCTTTGCAATACACAAGAATTGTCTTCAGATCGTATCATCAAAAAATTAATAAGTATGATCATCATTTTGGTTAATTGATAGAAGAAAAATCAATATTTTAGCGGAATAATCTTTTTGTTAGTGTATTTAATCTACTTGAATGACCTATTTGAATGAAATTGCGAAAAAAAATAGGATTTCTACGATCATTACTTGACAAAATACAGTGAGTTAAATGAAAATAATACTTATAGAAAAAGTCAAGAAATTTTTGAAAAATTTTTTTTTCGAAAAATAAAAACATTTTATTTCTACATTACCAGATTGAATTCAGCAAAAATGTGCTCAGCAAAATTAATCAACGGATTAATAGTTTAAAAAGATACAGTAAAAGTGAATGAAAATAATACTTCGTAAAATACTAATATTTATGAATTTTTTTATATCGAAATTTTTTTATTTAATTTTTTCGGAATGAAATCGATATCAAAAAATGAGAATGCAGCAAAAATAACTGTTTCTCATGTCTGAGTTCCGAGACATAGCGTCCGCTCGTTACCCCTATTCTTATTGATCTAGAGGAAAGTTGAAAATAATTCTTTTTTCGACAAAATTTTATTTTTTTATTTTACATCCAGATTGAATTCACAGGCAAATATGCAAGCAAAATTAGATTCAACGGATAAATACTTTCAAAGATACAGTAAAGTGAATGAAAATAATACTTCGTAAAAGAACGAAAATTTATGAAATTTTTTTATACTCGAAAATTTTTTTTTTTATTTCTTTGGGAATGAAATCCGATATCCAAAAATGAGAAGGCAGCAAAAACTTAACTTCTTTCTCATGTCTGTGAGTTCCGGAGATATAGTCGTCTGGGTTACTCCCTTAATCAAGAAGATCGAGATGAATAGCCCGTCAGAATTGGGAAACATTTTTTCCGGAGTGTTTGCAAAACGAAGGAAGAGACCTCGGCGCCCCCCATTAATCTAGTCTAGTTCGCGACACGAGAGAGATGAAACTATTCTCACCACCTGAATTATAACTAACCAATTCCTTGAATTCAACACACAAATGGTTTGTATTTTTACCTAGGCAATTTTGATCTAGTGTACTCGGAATAGGATATAAATTCAAATCGGACCAATACTTGACGTAGGCCAGATTTGTGCATCATTTTCCAAAAGAAAAATAATTTTGTCAAAAACCACTGTGAGATTGTGTCACGTGATATGTCATACCTTGCCTTCCTCCCTTATTTGCTAGAACTAAAAATCAACAATTCTAGAATATAAAACTCGGATGCAAAATAAGAACCTTTGAAATTTCTTATGCAACAAAATTGAAACTTCAACTAACCTTGGGATTTCCTGTAATCAACCCCATCGAAAAAAGCCTATTATTTAAGGGCTCTGTGCGCTTGCGCAACTTTTTTTACTGGTCTCACAGGGGTGATTGATTGTTAAAAGATTTGGTAAAACTGATTTTTGTCTTAAAATCTGTTTTTTGTGATAAAATTCTGTTAAAAAAAAGTTGTTAAATTTTTTTTATCTAAATATTTTTGTGAAAAACTTTATTTGCAATACAATTTCTTCCTTTGTTACAAAGCCAGGTTAACCCCCTGATTTATTTTGAGTATCTGATACCTGCCTGAATTATCCTCTGAGGCTGAGAGTCACTTTTATGCGCGACTTTGAGCCATATTATGAAAAAAAGTAAAAGTGTTCGCGATTTAATTGTTGTCAGGTCATTGAGGTGAAGGATAGAACTAAATTTGATAATATGATTATATTCAGACAATTAAATGTTGCGCCATTATTCGACTGTGGAAAGTGAATAACTTTTGGAATCCAAAGATTTCAAAATTTTGTGATTTTAAAAGAATTTACTCTCGAAAAAATAAAAGTGAGACGGAGACCTTAGAACTAAAAACTAAACTTAGTCTATAGAGATTGAGAATTTATATTTCCTAAAAAAAAGAATCCTCAGAAATAACATTCGGTATCTAATAGCAGTGTTTTATGATTTTTGGCGAAAATCACGAAACAAATTTATAATAAAATTTATATTCGAACGACTCATCAAAATTTTTTTCGCTCATTTCCGGTATTGTCAAAAAATAAAGCCACTTTTATGACTTTATAGCATCAGAGGTTAAGTTTTTAGTAGGCATCACTTAGTAGTGATTCACTACCCTTCGAACACAATTGAGAGATGTTCTAATTTCGATCTCAAATAAATATGACCACTTCATCAAAAATGTTAAAGTTATAAAACAATTTAAATAGGCAGACGGCTTGACAATGCCAGAAAGAAAGAAAATGAAAGCCACAATCTGGGCCCAAACTGAAGAGGCAGGAATTAAAATTTATGATTTTCCAGATCAATCTGATGACCAACAGCATAAGTGAGTTGCTTAACAACAGAGTCTCAAAAACATTTTATTTGACTATCTAAAATTGTATACTATCATACTGTACAAATACTCCTCACGTTGATTAAGAACCTGCAGAAAAACTAGAATGAATTTGAGTTTCACATACAAAATTTTTTGGTTAAACAATTCAGTGAAGGTAAAATTGTTTTAAAAAAAGGTTTTTGTGTAAAATTAAATGTTTCTTACGAATATAATTTCACCAACCATTTAGGGGGTAGCAGCGATCTTGCAGATTGGTACATTTTTTCGGAGTGATTTATGAAAGAAAAAAAATGTGAAATTTTATTTTTTCATTTTTTATCTTCAATAAAAGTGTTCATTCTTGCAAACATTTATTTTTTTAATTTCTCAACATAACTAAGTATCTGTGAAAATATCAAAAACCACTTTTCATTATAACTCCATTTCCAACTTGACCCGATGTGAGATTTTCGGGTGTTATCGCTAATAAGTGCGGAGAATCATTATCCATATGAAAAATTTAATATGAAAGTTTTTTTTTTCAAAGAGAAAAACAGCTTTTTAGGAAAAAAAATTGACCTTCAATTGCGTTTAAATATTAAAAAATCTCCTGACCTTAAAAAGAAAAGTAGCTTATAACACCCGAAATTCAATTTAAATTTTTTGAAAATAATAAAATTTCTATACATTGCGTGCGAAATAGAACAAACCGGTGTCACAAGCAATTGTTGTAAATTTTATCAGTAGTTCAGAAACGATATTCGATTGACCCTTTCATCGGTTGAAATACGAAAATCAAATAGATATTCAGAAATAAGTACAACGATTCGGCCTGCTTTTTCAAGAAGAAATTCAAAAAGCATTAATAAAAATTTGTGGACTTGATTTGCGAAATTTTCATAAAATTCTTAAAAAAGCGACAAAAAATGAACAAATGAACATGTATGATTTTTAAACAGCAGTCAGAAAATATAAACAATGCATGAAAAAAAGTTAAAGTGGCTATTTTTTTCGTTTTAAGTTCACAAAATTTAAAAAAAAAAAAAAAAATTGAAATTCTGAAATTTTAATAAGGTTTGAATTTTTTTAAAAAATTTTACGAATTCAAAAAAAAAGTTCGAACTCAAATCTTTCCCTTTAAATAGATAAAAAAATATGTTCATGCGCTGAATACGCATTTATTCTGGTTCAACTAAACGATAATAAGCAAAATAAATCACTAATTATTTCGTAATTAAATGAGGCAGTCGTGCAACAATCTGACCCTCCTTAAGGACGTGGGTGTCGCAAATTGAGCCTCTCCAGGTCCTTTCTCGCAAACTAGCGAAGGTGATATTCCAAAACATTTTAACTAACAGAAACCAACCTTCGCGGTAATTTTAAATCTTAACAGTAATCTGATACAATCCACCTACGCCGACACCTACGCTTTTTAAAAAGCCTACTAAAAAGACACCAGTTAGTGCCTACTCCTCAATTTCATCATTTTATTATTTTTTTGTGTCAGGCTCCAAGAAGCTTTACGAATAATGCAAAAGTGCTTTTGTTTAAAATTTTGCTTTCAGCGGCCAAAAAGCCAAAAAACGAAAACAAAAATATTGATTTATTTATGATTTAAATTGAAAGTGCGCTCATTTGTTTTCTTTTGACGCTACCCGAGTTAAAAATAGCACCAAAATACCTTAAAAGTGTTTGTATTTACGGAAAAAATATTTTGAAGCATTTTTTCTGGTTTCTAAATTTTGTCAAAAATTAGGCTCAAAATGAAAAGTTGACGTTGGCCTTCAGAAGACGCCAAAATAAAAATTTCAAAAAAACTCTCTATGGATTTGTCAAACAAGCTTGTGCTTTCAAATGCAGCTATGAGCCGAAACTGTATCTTTGCAAACTGGTGGAAGGAGTTTTTTCGCGTTTTTGTCCGCTGAAAAGAAAATTTTCAAAAACAATGAAGCGCTTTTGCATTAATTAGTAAGGCTTCTTCCGGAAGCTGACACAAAAAATAATAAAAAATGATGAAAATTTGAAGGAGTTAGGCATACGCGTGTCTTTTAGGAGGCTTTTTAAAAGCGTCAGGTGGATTGTATCAGATCACTGGTTTTAAGTAAATTACCGCGAAGTTGGTTCTGTAGTTACAGAAGTTTTTGGAATATCACCTTGCTAGTTTGGCGAGAAGGACTTGGAAGAGGCCAAATTGCGAACACCCACTCCTTAAGGTTCGTTTGTTAATCCGTTTAGACCTTAAATGAGGTAATATACATAATATTTTGATATATGATATAATTTATATCCAAATATAAGAAAATTTTTACCGCTTATTTAAGGCGCTATGTTTTTCGAAGCGTAGGTTATGAAATGGGTCATCAGAATTTGTTTCTCGTTAACTTGGAAAACTAAAAGTTAACGCACTAAACTTAACGTTATCATACGCAGCTATTATTTTAGGTACAATTTTTGTAATTTTGTTTTGTGCGTAAGGGGCACCTTATAATGGATACAAGTCTACATAACGCCCGGGCGCGCCCTGAATCGGCTGTAGAAAAGATAAATAATTCACATTATCGCTATATATTTTTCAAAGCCGCTTTTCTCAAAAAAAATATTAAATTTGTAATTTAATGTGTCCTAAACGGCTGTAAAATATCGCTCCTACCACCTCCTCAATTTAATTTTCCTTTATTCGCACGGTAATCTATCATTTTGAAAAATTTTTTTTTGTTTTTTGCATGTTTGAACTTAGTAAAATTAATTCTATAAAAATACTTTATTCTATAGTAAAAATGAGCACGTTTTCAAGTGGTCGCTCATTGCACGGAAAACCTTGATAAAAACAATTTAGGCAAATAACAGGTGCCCGTGAAAAACAACCATTTGCAGTTATTGGAACTGATTATATTCTTGATGTTAACGACTTGCCCACACGATGTCGGGCATATCCATGGGGAATTGCAGAAGTTGAGAAATCAGAACACTCAGATTTAGCAGCATTACGAAATTTATTGCTAAAAACCCATCTCAACGATTTAATTCATGAAACTGAACATAATTTATATGTCGCTTATCGAGAAAAGTCAGGTTTATATTTTCAGTGATTGTAACTGGTTTTGTTGTTCTGAGTGAGAAATGTTTATTTAATATTTTCTCATCAGAAAAATATAAAAATTGAAGTTTTGAACTATTCTAGACTGGCCGAGGTTTGTCCCTAAAAAACTAGGATATTTTCGAAAATTAAAAAATAGCCAATTGATCAATTTGGGGTAGATTTCAAATAATTTAATGAAAAATTTCAAATTTTTTTATAAAAACCACTTTCTGATCGGTCAAAAATGAACTAATCAGACTCAAAAATTTGATTCTGCCTAAATTATCGCCGTGATTCACTGATTAAAGCCATATATTTTTATCAGGGTTTTATAATATTTTGCCCATAAAATTCAATTGAAAATTTTTCGCCAATCATATTGAAAAGTCTAATATAGACCTGAGAAACCCTGGCAGGAGTCTGCTTAATATGAAAAATTGTCCAGTTTATAAAGAGTATATTTGGGGCCTAAGGGCTAGATAATCTAGTCAAAGAGTAGTCATAGGGCTGATGTGCTAGTAATAATACTTATTAAGCATTATTGCACAGAACATCCTACTCCCTTAAAATGATTAGATAATGGCTGTGTTACCACATAAAACCAATTCTACGCCCTTATCCCCTCCTTCTTCTAAACTTTCGGACTTGAAATTTGAACAGAACCTCCAAAAAATTTTATTTCCATAAACAGTATAAATTTTTAAATACAGATACAGAAGAGTAAAGTGATTTTCACATTCATTTTAAAAATAATTTGTTAATTTTTTGGTGATAAATTCGTGTACAGAATAACATTAATAGTAAAACTAAATATTTTGAATAAGCTTTCGATTTATTACAATCATTTAAATACGGTTTTTTGCTGGATGAAAAATTGAGAAGTTTTTTTCGCAAAGTTGCAGTAAAGACAATTTGAAATAGTAAGGACTCGGAAATTGGTGAATTAAAAGAGAATAGAACAGTTTAATTCACAATCTGAGGCCTACTATTTCAATGTTTTACTGCAACTGTTGCGAAAAAAAACTTCAATTTTCATTCGCAAAAACGTGATTGATAATGATTGTAATAAATCGAAAGCTTATTCAAAATATTTAGTTTTACTAAAAAAATGCCTTTATATTTTATCTCGAAAAAACAAGAATAAAATAACATTAATGACTTTTTATTCTCCTTTTTACTCTCGGCAACTTCTTTGAGAGCAAAAAATTGTCAAACTTTATCTCTATTTCAATCTCGGTGACTTCTTCGACAGCAAATTTTTTATATCTTCTTAACTTCTTTATTTTGACCGCTCATAATTTCTGCTAACCCAAATATTAAACATCAATAATTACTAAATTATTTCCATATGTTTTTCAGCTATCACCTGGCTTTCTTTGACTCAATTTCATCGCCTCCCTAGGTTTACCTCTTCAGGGGAAAAATCAAAAACTTTGTCATGTTCAAAAAATGTATTTCTCGATGGTAGACCTCTTCCGAGATAAATTTTTTTTTGCGCGGGTTCGTTTCGCGACACCGCTTTCACCATTGAAAAGTCTAATATATAAAGACCTGAGAAACCCTGGCAGGAGTCTGCTTAATATGAACAATTGTCCAGTTTATATACAGAGTATATATGTAGAGTATATTTGGGGCTAGATAATCAAAGAGTAGTCATAGGGCTGATGTGCTAGTAATAATGCTTATTAAGCATTATTGCACAGAACAATATGGATTACCCGCCCTCAGAATACAAATTCTAAATATTTGAATGATACAAACAACGCAAGATATTAGCACCCAATCAAAACCCTTGATTGCGGAATAGGCCGATTTCATTGGTGAGATTAAGACAGGATCAACCAATGAAATGCTCAGATTTCCCATTTTTCAAATATAAAGGATTTGTACTTTGAGGGCGGGTGATCCATATTCTCCTTTGACGCTATGAAATAGATTTGGTTCATTCAACTATGCTCACGCGACATGGACCAGATCTCACTTATAATGTGAAAGTAAGATATATAACTTATAATTATACAACTTATTAGATAAAATTAAAAAAGCATAACTGACTGCAATCGAGCTTTTTTATGCATAAGAGTGAGGCAGATCTGATCAGCCAATCACGAGCCAATAAAACAACGAAGCGCGTTGGATGCCATAAGTGCCAAAACAAAATAAAATATTTTGGCTTCGGATATAAAATCAAATTTTAAGCATTTTGGCATTTAAAATTTTAATTATAATTTCCAATTTAAGATGCCCAATCGCTAAGTAAGAAACTAAGACTGACAGAACTTCATGCCTCGAGAATATACAAATTTTGCATTTATAATACTGCTAAAACTCTTCTCAAACAATCATGCCATTTTTTTTTTTTGAGCTGATAGTATTGAACTCTCCTAACGCTCTAAGCAAATTAATTTTATCGGAGAAAAAAATAATTCTACGTACGGAAGAAATCTATCTTAACTCCCGTAGTGGCCGACAATCTCTTGACCCGTAGTGTCTTTGCGTCATCCGTGGCGTTGCGTTTGAAGTGCCTAAATAACACGAATTTAGGGTTAATTTGACATTTTCAAATTTAAAATATTAAACTGTCACCAATTTGGGTATTGCATCTGCAAAAAAATGGAATGTTTTTATCGCCATTCTCATGTAAAATGAGTCTTAAATTTTTTTGGAATAGATATTTGTCTCTTTTTTTCGCCTACGAGCATTCTTTGTAATCAGTATTGTCGAATGCTAATGACCATTCTAGAAAGTGCTCTATTAAACTGAGGCCATACGTATATGCAATAATAGTCTTGAAATTCGTTACAAATGCTTTTAAGGGGTCTTCCATGCGTGATTTAAGGTACTTTTAAAAAAATAAACATAAGTACGAATTATGAAAATATCAAATTACGTCAAAAAAATTCCAGGGTCAACTTCAAAAACGTTTTTAAGCTTTTTCACTTACATCCAAAGTCCGAATAATACGTGACGAAATAATACAAAAATAAGAAATGGAAATATGTATAAATTATCCTTATTCTCAATACAATAAATCACGTGCGGTTTTTTGAAAAATTTTATTATGTCAAAGCTTTTGAATACGGTTGTTAATTGGCCAAAATTTTTTCGCGGTAATTTGATCACTATTGTTACTTGTGAACCAAAGCCTTATTCCTAAATTTGAAATGTCACGTGATCGTTTTTGGACTCTTGGTGTAATTGAAAAAGTCTTAAAAACTCTAAAAAACCAAATTTACTTGTTTAAGAAATTGATTAAGTAAATTTTGAAAAAAACACAGTACTACTGTTTACAACCTTATTCCTTGAATTATACGGTCCACGTGATAATTTTTTGGGGCTATGGTGTAAGGAGAAAAAGGTCTTTAGAATTTTTCTGATCCGCTCAAAGGCTTTTTTTGAATGGATATAATTTTTTTGCAAAAAAAATAAGTACGTCAAAACAGTAAAAATTCGAAAAAAACGCACAAAGTCAATTATCCAAATAGTCGATCGATCAACTTTGTTAATTTTCATTCATACTGAATTAAGGTCCTAAAACATTGCGAGTAAAGCCATCGCGCCACGGATGGCGCAAAAGACACTACTGGAGTTAAACTATTTTTAGCCAATTTAAAGACCTTTATTTTCAAGTTTTGAGATGTTGGACAGTCTCAACTATTCACATAAATACCTGACATTTTTAATTTTGATTAGAAATTTCATAATTGAATGAATCGAAATGTAATAGAAAAATAAAATTAATTATCTTATTAAAACGTCTTCGATAATTTATTATGATTGTTGACCAATGTCCGACTTTTCTGTTTCCGTATCTCGGGTTTTCTAGAATTGTGGCAAAAGTTAATATACTTACTTTGTGCAGCTTGACAAATAATGAAATCAAACCTAAAAAAAGCTGATGACTGAAGAAGATCAAGTGAAATTTTTATTGAATAATCCCTTGGTTGAACTAGGACCAAAACTCAAACCAGAACAAGAAAAAGAGCTAACCAAACTAACTGAACGGCATAATCAAAAATTGAAAAAGTTGAAAGAAGATATGGAGAAAATTTTTCATAAAAAAGTTGCGGCAAGACAATTAAAAATCGATGAATCTGAGCAAAAATTAATAAAATTTGATCAAGAGGTAACAATTATACTGGATAATAAGTAAATAAAAAAAAACAGTTATATTTTTGAATAAACAGTTTGTTTGAACTTTTCAAACGAATAAGGCAATTCTTTTTTTTTAAAAAAAAAGGATTAATTGGCATTTTCGGATAATTAAGGACATGAATGAAGTCTCCCGTTAACTGAGTCCTCTTTTATGATTTCAAATATAGAAAAATTATAATAAATTTCTTTGATATTCCTTTAAGAATGAACAACCGAATGAAAAAAGTAGCAAAACGTGGTCTAGTTACTAGACTTCAGTACTCAATGCGGAAAAGTATAGCCTATACTGTATAGGCTATACTGTATAGGCAATTTAACTATGCGTAGACGACAGTTAATTGCCTTTCATGTTCCTCACATAGTACTAGACAATGTTTTGCTGCGTCTTTTACTTGGTTGGTAAGTTTTCAAGGGATATACGGCATATCATATATCCATTATTATCCCTGGGTAACACTTAAAACTCATTTGCCTGTTAAAACAATAGGGAATAAATTTTTAGTGTTACTCGGGGATAATAAATGATACTCAATACAGAGGGGGGGCGGGCGGATAGATACGCGTATAGTCAGCAAAAAAATCCTACTGTTAGCGCTCCGGCAAAAACCATTGACGCATTTGAAAAATTAATATTGTATCGTTCTGGCGTGCGGGCGTATGGTACAGGCAAAGATAGGCTTTTTTTTCACGTTCCTAAGCAAGAGCGAGTCGTTGTTAAATACCAGATTTCAGACAGATATTCTCTGCCGTCGGCGCGAATCAATGAAAAGATACTCTTTTTTACAAACATATGGTTCAGAGTCTTACCAATGACAGGGTGGTCGGGTTTTCAATGAGTTGAAAACATGTTTTTAAGTCTCGCAGACAATGCGGCTAGCTTGAAAGGGGGCTGGGCCAATAGTATTTGCAGTTAAAAATATTTATGTTTTCTGGCGTTTTCTGAGGAGTGAATTTTCATGTCGAGGCATGATTTTTTTTCAATAATTTTCATTGTGTTCCTTGAACATGTTTAACCGATTTTCGGGATAAATCTTTGGACGAATTCATTTTATTTAAAAATAAACTTGCATTTTTATTTTTTCAAGTAATAATTTAAATTAAAACATCCGAGAAGATTTCGCTTAACGAATAAATTACTTTAAATCAAGGCCAAAACGAATGTATCGGGACCATATTATACGCAATTTTTTACACTCTACTGATTATTGTCCAGAGTGACCGAATCAGAGCACATTTTCCCAAAAGTACGCGATCATAGTTCAGAGGAGTACGGCGTATGAGTTAGAATTCGCGTATAGTTAGGGTTTTTTGGCGACAAACACTTTGTAACTATACGCGCGCACCCTTGTATGATGATATACCCTTTTAACGACCTTTTGGCTGTTAATCCTGAGAGATGTGAGTTGACGGAGGCGCGCAATCCGTATACCACTCCTAAAGGCCCCTCCTAGACCACTCATGACGCCGCTGTGTCAGCCCACATCTCTCAGATTAAGCAAAAGGTGTTAAAGGGATATGCCTCCGAGTTAAAAGTTAACTTATTTTAAAGCCCTAAAAATTGGGAAAATAATTCGGTTTATCATTAAAAATGTTTTTTGGCAATAATAACATTAGCTTTAAGCATCGTGAAAAAATGGGTCTTGAGGAAATTGCATTTGAGTACCGCCAAAAAAATCTGCAGAAAGAAGAAGAAAACTTTGACGAAAAAAATAAAAAATCAAAACAGAAATCCAAAAAACAATTATTCTTTTAGCACAATAAACAAAATTGCGAGAACGTTGTTTCTATCAACCAGTTATATAACTTATATCCATCGGATTTCATCAATAAATTGACATCAGAATTAATCATATATGAAGAAACTACTTAACGTTCTTGCGAAAATGATTAATATACTTAGTGGTTGCCTCATGAGTCATTCGCAGCATGAAAAGCTCGATAATTTGTCTAAAAATTAATAGATTCATTTATATTTTATTACGATATCTTAACGATAAACAAAAATGTGATTTTCTAAAAACGAGTGTGCCAATAGACATAGATCTTTATCAGGAATTGTTTCGGGTATTTCTTTCAGGTATTTCGATATTTATAAAATTTTCGATATTTATAAAATTTTATTCAAAGATTTGAAAAAAAGATTTGTTAAAAATTTTGATCAAGTGTAAGCAAATTTTCGATCAGTGAAATCTCATTATATTTATCGACCCGAGTAGACCCTATTCCGAGTATCTGTCTATCAGAAGAGTCNTTTGAAGTCTAAAAATTGTAATAAAAGACTGAATCCAAAAAAGACTTTCATTACAGTTACCTCTAATTCTTCCCGTATTCTGTGTTAATTTTCAGACGCGTTGTATGTGACGCCCTACAGTAGGGCCCCTAGTAGGGGCCCCCTACTACCAAAAGGAAGTAATTGTCCAGATTGCGGGGACCTCCTCCAACATTTCTATACACGTGATTTTGATCAACGCCACAAAGTTGATAACTTCAAAAAACAATCTCTTGGTAGTGAAAGAAGAGTTTGAAAAAATTAGATGTTCTAAAATATACTCAGCACCTGGTGGTGTGATGTGACAATTTTATGTATTGGTAAGGAAATTGTTAGACGAAGGCTAGATTCACCAACAAGTCTCGTCGGGCGTGTTTCAGAAGACGATAAAACGGACACCCACTGTATCTCACCTTTGACATTTCTTTTGAGCAATCAAAATATTCCTTCTGAGATCTTTAATCTCGGAAAAGTGGCCTTTGATACTAAATATAGCCAAAATTTTGCCATTATTTACTATGAAATGATTTTAAGAGTTATGCGCCCTCTAGTGAAATAACAGATTTGTACAGAGCCGCGAGACCACAACGAATCGTTTTTTCTTGGCCGATTTAATGACCCTCTGAGTTTTAAAAACATTAATTTTACAGACATCCCCCTTTTAACTAGATCAAAACTGGTACAAAATTATAGTTTAGATTCAATTTAGACAAATTGCATTACGTAAAAAAGGCCTTAATTATGGGTCGTTGTTCAAAGTAAGTCAATATTTAATTTACCAGAATTCACAAAATCTTTGAAAATCGGCGACCAAACATGATGCTCTAAGATTTGCGCAAGTTTCAATGCATGAACTAAATCACGAAGACCTCAGATTTTACGGTGAATACAGAGATAAACTTTATTTTATAACACTAAAATGTTAATGAAAAAAATCACTGTTTTTTGCTGATTGATTATATCAATATTGTATATATATTCAGCATTTGAACCATGAACTTATTAAATATCAATTGCATATCATAAAACATCCATTCATGGACAAAAATTCAGGTTTAAAAATGTGAAAATTAAAAGTAATTTATAATAAATCGATTATTTCGTAACGGATTTTTTTCAGAGCTAATTAAAAAAATGGTATGTTCTTCTTATTTTTTGTTTTATGTCTTAACTTCCAGGCATATATGAAAAAAGTTAAATTGACTATTTTTGATTTGGCAGATTTGAAAATAAAAAACAGAAAAAATTTTGGACGAAAAATGCGGAAAAATTTTAATAATGTTTTGATTTTTTTCAAATTTTTACTATTTTAAAGATGAAAACTCGAACTCAACTCTTTCCATAAATAGAT
>SCLH01000943.1:130504-141300 GCA_004367855.1 Oikopleura vanhoeffeni | reverse complement strand
ATCTGTGAAAATTTGAGCTCGATTTGATATACCGTCTGGGAGGAGATAGTTTTTGCAGTTTGGAAAATTTCACCTTGTTACGATACTGTACCTATTGGTGTAATGGTCAAAAATAATTTGTGGTGTACTTTTTGCAAGATTAAGGATAGATCTACAAATCAGCATTTTCGGTTTTTCTCATGAACTGTTAGTTTTCAGTATATTTCACCGAGAAAATGTCAAATCAGAGTCGCATACCCCCTTAATGACATCTTATTTTCAGATCAATTATTTCAGATATTTTTTACAATTTTTAGTTGATTGCGTTTGATAGATTACGTAGTTCTAAACATTTTGGTATTTAACTTTAAAATTTCAGATCATGACGTCGTTTTGCATTTTGAAGGAAAAAAAATAATTCTTGTTCCCATATCGCCGAAAGTGCAAATATCTCTAAAAAGTGCCCGTTATCGTCAAAATTTCCCCCCCTTGAATTCGATGAATGATTCTAAAACACAAGAAACGTTTCCCTTACAATTTCACTTGAATTGAATTATTTTTAATTCGATGATCTTATGAATTAGCAAATTTTTGAACCAATAAAGGATTGAAAATCTTGAGAAAACAAGTAAGAAAAACAGTATTTAGAAAATTTGCTGACCAACTTCTGCAAGGAAAACCCTCAAATCTTCAAGAATGAAGAAAAATAATAAAACTGTTTTTATATTTGTTATGTATGATACATACAGTGAATAGTGTACAATAATTATAAAGCAATTCAAATATGTCTCAAAAGTACAATTCTCGGTTATTTGTATACCAAAATAAACATTTATTTAAAAAAATGGTGCATTTTTTTTTGATTATTATATAACTTTATTAAAAATATTTGTGCACATGTAGGAACGTGACAATATGTCCAAGCGTTTCGATAAAGAGAGAGTTGAGCGCCTACGTATTGTGCCCTCCCCACGCAGCGTATAGTAAGACATTCAGTTTAATGTGCAGAACTTGTGTATCCTTTTCGGAACGAAACTCCATCTCAAAAACGCTTACTATCTCTATAGCGCGTGTTCGAATCCCACTTATGTTGTCTTAGTGATTATATTGAATATGATTATAGGCAAGGGTCTTGATAATGGAACNGCTAAATTTTATTGGTATGTAATCACTCAAGCAATCACTAAGACAATGACTTAGACAACATCAGTGGGATTCGAACACGCGCTGTAGAGATCGTAAGCGTTTTTGAGATGGAGTTCCGTTCCGAAAAGGGTATGCAGAAAAAATTTTAACATTTATTTGTTTGTTAAAAATGTGAAACTATCGATCGATTTGGACTGACTGATACATTAGAAACTAATCAGAGCTCAGTCACTAAGCCTAAGTACCTTTTTTCATAATGAACATCAGTTTCTCACATGACTATTGAGTTTCTAATTTCTTATGGCTTTTGCTGAACTGGACCCAGGACCAGGGATCGGCAAAACTTGATCTGATCTTATTGGAATCATAGGATCGAATCGTATCAATTTTTTCTGATCCGATCCAATATAGCCGTAATTTGGCATCAGTTGATCTGACCCAATACAGTGGAAATTGTACCCCCTTACGATCCGATCAAATATAGTTTTAATGTCACCTCTTATCGATACGATCCAATTCGATATGATTTTTATTTCCTCGTGTCGATTCCTGCCCTTGACTCCAATTAAAAAAAGTTGAAGGGGTAAAATTTCCTAACCTCTTTTTGTCCCGTTTAAAAACCATTTAAAATGAAAAATTAACTTTTATATTTTTTTAAAAATCTACTAGTCCAATTTTTCTTAAGGAGGTACCCCTCATGAAATGAGGCTGAACCAACAAAATTTTTCGATTTTATTTTGAATATTTTTTTCTGAAAATATAGACAATTTGAAGATGGTATGATTTTTATCTCCATACTTAGCCAGGAACCTACTTTTTCATCATTTTAAAAATATCTTGTCTTAATTTTAAGCATTTTAATCAAAAATTGTGGATTTTTAGGAATTAGAAGTATTGTTTTTGAAAAGAAAAAATCACCGAAATTCACGTTTCGATAGTAACAGCCCTCCGCGAGGTCATCAGCTGTTTATTAATATATGGTTTTGATATACTACTGTATATTATGACTAAAAAATCCAGGAAGAAATAGGCTTTTCCGCGAGCCTTTTAAAATCAGCTCAAAAAGTTGTTTTTTGCGTTTTCTAGACCAAATTTAATTCGAATTTTTCAAAACGATAGTAACAGACCTGCATGTGTTTCTTGTGGTTTNAAATAGGCTTTTTGCTACAAAATATGACTCTACTTTGACGCTCGTTCCTGATTGGTCGAGCAATCAGTGATCCTCAATTATGGTTTGGGGTGTGAGCTTTAGGTTCATTTAATTGACCAGGCTAAACAATTAGGTATCACAATGTATACTTTTCCAGATCTTTGCCCTCAAAAACCAAGAAAACGGCATTTCTCACGAGGGGAACCCCCTTAATTAATATTAATTTACTCTATTTATGACTGACTTTATAGACTTTCTAGAATTTTTCCAAGTTCAAACTATTTAGTTTTTTCTCTGTAATTTTAACTATGAAAATGGAATAAAAATCTGAGACGTCGTAAATTACGACTCGTAATTATTTAATTATTTGAAAATTAACTTGTATAACCTAACAATCACTATTTTATTTTTGCAAAGTGCGTTTATTTACAAAACAATATAATTTAAAATTTTTGGTGATTTATAACTAGTATCCAATAATTAAATTGATTTTAAATAGTTCTACAGTGAAAAATTAATTTTTTAATGTTCATCAGATGACAAAATCATCAAAACCTAAAAATTATTAAAAGACAGACTTTACGTGAAATTGAAAGTTTTTGAGAAAAATTGCATTTTGATGATGAATAAGGAGTTTAATTTTTTTTGAGCAAATTTGAAGGTTTAAGGGGATTGTGGGTGCAGTAGTTATTTTCGACCACGGTCTCAAATTCGGTATTGTTTTTCTTGTATCCGACCATTCAGCACATGAAAAATTGATTGCAAGCAAAAAAAAGTTTTTTACTATCGAATAACTAGTTCTAGAACGTCAGATTTGCTTGCAAAAATAAATATTTTATTTACAATTACACACATAGGATAGTCTCAAATTACAAAAAATAATAATCACAGCTAAAAATTACACTGAATGAAAGTATTTCAACATTATAATTGTTACAATTTTTGCCCCTTTTTCAATATTTCAATTTTAAGCTTAATCAATGTAATAATGGCGCGCAATCTTATCAGCATAAAATAGTGATTGCGAGAAATATGAAAAATTATTAAAATGGTTTTCAGTCATTACGTATTTACTAAGATATCGAAGATTTATAAAAAGAGAAAAGAAATCGCATGTACCGTTCGTGTGTATACTATTCTTTCGTATAACTTAGTACATATTGTTAACATTTGCTATAGTAACTTTATCACAGGATTTCGAAAAACCATTTTTGAGAAATTAAGGGTGGTGTGTCGCTATTTCTGGTACCTTTCAATCACGCTCAGATCAAATCTAGGGCAGTTGTAAAAAATCTGAGCTACTCGTTTCTTTGTAGAATACTAGCCTTCCGTCAACGATTACACATCTCAAGTCAACCTTGTTACATCACCACCCACAGGTGGTGAGTTATTCTAGAGCACTAAACGTTTTTTTTTTAATCTATGCTTCTTTTAGACCCCATCGATCAAAGCGTCTCAAAATTTACACAACTAGTTAGGCGAAATCAAATGAGAACCCAAAGAAAAATGATGAGAAGGACATTTTGTCGATTGTTTGACTTTTTTTATTTCTAGAATCTTCACCTTAAACGCCGATCTTTGCCCAGTGTTTCGACTTCGAACTCTATCTTCTTTTAGACGAATGATTAGAATGAGCCATTTTTTCGACTAGGTAGATAACATATAAATGCGGTAAAAGTGATGAGAAGGACATTTTTGAATAAAAATTTTTAGCAATTCTGGAAATCAGCTATAAGATAACCGGAATGAAAAGTTGAAAAAAAGTCCTTTTACGGAACAAAAGTACACCAATATGAAGCTGAGTTTCATGATATCAAAACGTTGCGTGACTTACATATGCTAATCAATCATTTTTACACCAATCAGCGTGCATCCTCAGACTTATCTGAGTTTTCTATACGTTAGCATTTTGCTGCTTAAAAATAATTGAAAAATTTGCTGTAGGATTCGATTGAAAAGCATTTCCTATTTTAATGTCTGATCGTTTTGTGTGGGTCATATTCACCAATAAAAAATGTTCCATACAGTTACTTCACTGGGGGATACGGTTTTATATGCGGTCAGTTAAAGCAAAAAATATATAAATATCGAATGATCAATTTATTGACTTCTCAGGTTACGCGCACTACATAACTTACGGAAAAATTAAACGTTCACTCAACTTCCTTACGAAAGATCTATTGAGGTTTTAAAACATGGATTTCCCCAGCAACATGCTGGGAAAAATAAGCTCTTTTTAAAACTCAAATATATTTGTTAGAATTAAGTGGACATCTAAGTTTTATTGCCATCTGTTAGTTCTAACCTTGATATGAAATGTATAAAAGTGTAAATTTTAGGAAAATATTTTTATATGAGCGTTAAACTGCCATAAAACTTGCTGCTTTTACTCTCATGATCTACCTTCGTGATATCCACGTATCCAAAAAATCACATTATGCCGATATTATTGGTCAGAAACAAAATTTCTACGGTAACAACAGAAATATTCATAAATTCATCTTAATTCGCCGAAAATTATTTTGAAAATCCTTGCTATAATTAATAATAGGCAAAATGTATTTTTTTTAGGAAAACGGACTATTTATCACGAACGCTCAATCGATCATTTCTCTTTTAAAATAATCTTCGGTGAATCTCTAGCTAAATATCCAACAGAAAAATTCAATCAATTTTTGTCAGATTCTCCGCAATCACTATTTTATGCAGATCTACTGCAGCATCATTACCATGATTAGGCTAAAATGAAAAAAGAGGCAAAAATCTTAACTCAATTAATACTGAAATACCTACATTTATAGTTATTTTGTGCTATTTATATTCTCGTAATTTCAGACATCTATGTCTAGGAATTTTTGAATAAAACTAATGTTTTTGCAAGCCAAATCCGATATTCTAGAACTAATTAATTCCGAATAAGTAATAACTTTTTGCTTGCAATAATTTCTGTGTGACTGGATGGTCGGATACAAGAAAATAATACCGAATTTAGACCGTGGTTGAAAACTTACTACGCACCAATCCCCTTAGGTTTCGAAAAGGTTTTTAAAAAATATTTCGTTTGTTTTTGAAGAACAAAAGTGAAATTTCATGCGACGCAAATCCATATCACTAATAAATTATATTTCACATAATATATATCGACTCAGTATCACCAAGGCTAATAATATCTCAAATCATTTATTTTAAACTGATCAGTTCAAATAGTAAACAAGAATACAAAAGTAAAGTTTTTTTCACTTTTTGGGAACATTTCGCCATAATGAACCACTCATCCCAACGATTTGAGATTCAACTGAGTCTGCAGTGCATTTTGATTCGCTCGCATATAGGTCTTGGGAAACTTTACCAGATTTATGAATGAAAAGTTTGTTTTTTTCCAAATTGTTTGCATAATGACGTTTCATTGTGAGCTCCATTTTACGACTTAGTTCTTCATTGTTGATATTTCGTCGCCGAAAAAATACTTTTCGTGTCAGACAAGATTCTATGACAGGTGCTAGCAACACTTCTTCAAGCTGATTTCCAGTTACAATCTGAAATTTGAACTTTTTAAAATATTAATAATATTATATAATATTATATTATGCGCAATTATGTTAGGTTGGTTGCGGTCTGACGCAATTCTGGGAATGGTCAGTAATCATAGAATCCGAGCAAACCATCTTTTAGAAAATTTTCTATTGATTTTAAAAATTGTTCAAAGATAATTGCTGAAACGAAAAAAAGAATTTGTGAGATAAAATTACTTTGATTAACATATCATGTATTTGTTCTTTCAAAATTGCTACAAAAAATATAAATTGTCAGGCGATTAAAATGAGAAGTTAAAATCAGTTGAAAACAACAAAAATCACCGTTTGTCATCGAAAATCGATTTTTTTTTAAACTTGGAAAGCATGAAGGACATTTTCTCAGGTTTTCCTTTTAGTCAGTATTATTCACAAAAACATTTATGTCCAATTTTTTGATAATAATTTTATTAAAAAAAATATGAAAAAGAGAAGCAAATTAAATGGAAATGAAAACTCACCGGTATCGGTTTATGCCGAGTCATTTTATCGCAGATATACTCAGCGATTGTAGCCATATCCCTGTATGAATATCTTTTCAAATAATCTGCAAGATATTTTATAAAAAAAGATGACTTCCCATTTCTGAATGCCGAATTTCCTTGGGCTGAAGCATAAAAAATGAAACAGTCTTTCATTGAATGAAAATATCGTTTGCTATGTGAGTCATAAACTGCGTCTTTTTGCACTCGGCCGAGCGATTCATCAAATATCCTACAACCAGGGTGACTAAAGATTTCTCATGTTGCAAAAAGTCCGCTTGCATGATGCTGATTTCTTTCATACAGTAATTACTCTGTTATAGTTACCCCTATTATAGTTACCTATTATCTGTTATAGTTACGATTTTGAGAGAAGCTCATGTCGTTTATCTGTTATAGTAACCCATCATAGAAAATCTCAAAGACCCAAGACTTTCAAATAACATTTTTATTTTTTTTTCAATTTTGACTGCATGGCAGAAAAAAAAACGGTTGTATTGAGAGAAAACACTATTTTTGGACATTTTTATCAACTTCCAAGATTTTGGTGTTAGACATTTCTTAAAATCCAGCACTTTTCACTTGGCCTCTCAAATTCATTTGTTTGTTTTATTTTTTTTGGCTTTTTTTGCCGTCAAAAGCAAAATTTGAAAAAAATGACGTGAAAAGTTGTTTGTACTGGTGCCCTGTAGCCTTTTTGTACACAAAAAAAATGCAAATTGACGGAAGAGATATTTTATAAGTATTCTTAGGGAGGCTTATCAAATGTATGTGTGTGATTGTAGGTGGGATTGTATCAAATTTCTGTATGATTTTAAATGACCACGAAGAGTTTTTATGATATCATTTTTCTAAAAAGCAAAAGTTTTTGGAATATGACTTTTGGTTGTTTGTTTATTAATGGCGTCGTAAAAGGTCCTAATCAGCAACACGCATTTCCTTGAATAATAAAATTTTTTGTCTTTTAATCTTCAGTTATTTGCAAAAATTTCAGTTGAATTTGATTATTTTTTTAAATGTTTTGGACATATTTTGCCACCCTACCCACGACATGCTTGCACAAAAATCAATTTTGGTTTGTGCAGTAATTGAGGGCATTCCATAATCGGTCGGAGTAATTCGGAAAGATCAACTAATTCACCATCGGAAAACAAAATTTTTTGACGGCCATCTTCAAAAGTACCATGAGACATTATGGTTATGCAGATCATGTCTGATCCTGTTTGACGTCNAAGCACTCGATGATTAAGGGGGTGCCATAAACCCTGCAGACTGGAGTCATTATAACTTACGAAAATAATAAGTCAGTATATGTTTTTATGCTTATTATAGTTAGCTGAACCGATATAAATATGTTTCAGCTTCATAAAATTATTTTTATTCATTTTAAGAAAGATTTGAGTTCGAGTTTTTATCTTTGAAATCGTAAAAGTTTGAAAAAAATCGAAGAAATATGAAAATTTTCCGTATTTTTTGGCCAAAATTTTTTTCTGTTTTTTATATTTCAATTTGTGACAAAAAACGAAAAAAATGGCTACTTTTACTTTTTTCAAAAACGCCTACATATTTTCTGACAGGCGTTTGAAAAATCATAAAATCTTTATTTTTCATTTCTGGTCAAATTTTTATGGAAATTTATGAATTTTCCGCAAATCATGTCCAAAGTTTTATTTGTTGGTTTTCTCGAATTATTAATAAAAAATCAACGGTGAATCAATTATTTGAATCTTATGTACGCTATTACATATCCGTACGTCACTAATAGTTGGTGTGGTTCTTCCATTTCTAACTATCGATGAAATTTTTTCAACACTCACTGTACACTCCGATAAGTACATTTGGCACTTAACATGATTTAAAATTTTATTGCTGGTCAAAAATTCCAAATAAAATTTCGTGAGGATGTTAGGCGACCATTTTTTTACGATAGTAAAAATTTTTTAATCATCAAGACGCAATTGAAGGTCAATTTTTATCTCAAAAAAAAGTTGTTTTTCTACTCTTTTTGCATTTATTGACCATTTTTCATGGGAAAAAACTTTCATCAAGGGAATTATCTTTAATAAGCAACATAAACAACATGGAGCTTTTTTAGCCATTAAACACCGAAGAATGTCTGAAGTTTATTTGAATATTGTCTTCAATAAAAAATTCTCATGGTCGGTTACATGTTGAGAATGAAGTTCCAATGAAAAGGTGGTTTTTGGTATTTTTCACAGATAGTCAGTTTGTAGAATAAAATATTACGTGTTGCATAGAATGGACCTTTTACTTGAAATTAAATGAACAAATAATTTTCATACATTGTTTTTTTCGTATTATCGATTCTGAAAAATGTCAATTCTGCAGGATCTTGGACCCCCTATAAACTATTTTCAAGAACACAATTCACAATAAAATGACGTTTTTTCGAATTTTTAGTATTTAACGGTGAAGTTAAATATTTTTGTTTCAATGCCCCTTGTGACTCACAAGTTGTGAGTTAAATGGACATATTCTTGCATTAAAAAAATAATATTCGAAAATTTCAATTTATTCGCAAAAAGGTTGGAATTTTATAAAATGGATGCCTAATCGTTATGAATAAATAATTTTGCCATCAAAATTACCGCCTTACCGAGTTAACTACAAGTACTGAGTATACAAACAGTGTTTTTGAATGTTTATGATGACGTTTTATGCATTTTGAGTGAATTGGTAACTAAGAAAACGCTTACAATTTTGCTTGTAGCATTGAGAAGGTAAAATGGGCAAATATGAATGAACAAACATATGTAACTATAGTTAATGTACATATATAGTAGTTTGTATGCAAGCTGAAATGACGCATGCATCAACTTATAACCTCATTCTATTATGGTGAATCGGCTTTGATATGAATTTATTATTCAATGTTCGAAATGAATATGCCCTTGTTCACACTTTTTTCCATTTTGTGAAAAAAATTATATAATCAAGACCTCTCGAATGTTAATAGATAGGATTCGTAAAAAATGTCTTTCTGTCATATATGTTTATGCATGCACAAATCTTGTGCAATAACTCATACATTGAAAATTCAAAACAGTTTGCCATGAAAAGTGCACAAGCCAAATTCTTCAATTTTAAAGGTAAATTCAAGATAATCAAAAAAGGCTTCAGATGCTTCAAAAAACTTTTTGTAGCTGAAAATTTCTTTATAAGTACTAGTCTACTATTTTTACTTGATTTTGTTCTTGTTTTTTATTAAAACCTTACCTTGAATATATTTCTTTGCCTTTTTTGACGTTATATAAAACCCCGGTTCTGCCCAATTTTTGCTTGTGAAACCATTAGCAGTGAGTGCCTTATGATCAGATAGCAAATGTGTTCATCTAACTTAGATGATCTAAGGGTCCATTAGTAAGGAATGTGTACAGTCATGTACTACCTAGATTATCATTCGGAAGTTCTTGTTCATATTTCGGCCAGATTGACTGTTAATTGACATAATTCTGCTCAAAATCGACAATTTTAAACATAAAAGTGACAATTAGAACATATAATTGTCACCAATGTTCTTCGGGTACGGTTTGCTGGAAACGATATAAGCAACTATGGTCTGATTTTGAACAGAAACGATGCTAGAGATCAAAAAATAAATTTGATGAAAAACTTTATTTTTTCTAGAATCCGCGGTGTTCAAAATCAGACCATATTTGCTAATATTGTTCCCAGCAAACCGTACCCAAGGAATCTTTTGGTAGCATTCAAATTTTCTAATTCTCACTTTCATATTCAAAATTGTCGATTTCGCGCACTTTTTTGACGATTTACAGCCAATCAGGCGGAAATTCAAAAAAGTACAACCCATTCGATGTTCACTACCCCTTGGGCTTGTTACATTCCGAAAATGACGTTTCTGGCAATTCCACAGAAAAATCCTTTTATCAAAACGTCAAAAACCACCCTTTTTCGGCACATTCAACCAGATTGCTGACCCCTGAGGCAAAAATCGAAAAAAACAGAATCGATGCACTAAAACTCAGACAATTTTCCAGATTCTCAAGAAATCTCAAAAATTTCCGATATAAGCTCTAGGATCCTTGTTTCTTTGAAAAAAGCTGAGGGACTCGTGTTTAACCGCGGTTAACCAGATGGTTGGTGGGAGTGGTACTAAACTGTCTTATGGAATCGCGAGATTAAAGATAGATCTTTTTCATGTATGTTTCAAAAATGTCCAGTCTAAATTTGTCTAACCGTCCGAAGCCTAGAGGCTGAAGATACTATTCAGATGAAATCCCAAAAATCACTTACACCACCTCCTTAAGAGGATAAGGGAATCTGATTTAATTAAGGCCTTGAAAAGGCCCTTCAAAATGCTCTAAATTGCTTCTGGGTGTTAAAAAATGTACTGCGAACCAAAACATCCATTTTTTTTAAGTATTTAAGGGGGTAGGTGTCGCTTTTTTTTGAGCCCATTATAGAATTAATTTATGATACATTAAT
>SCLH01000943.1:104176-118694 GCA_004367855.1 Oikopleura vanhoeffeni | reverse complement strand
TAGCACTTCATACAGCCTCGCTGGAAGCGGTTTGGGGACCACCTGTAAAATCTCAAAAAATTGACCGAAAAATCGATTTTTTGTGAAAATTTTTGAAAAAACCAAAAAAATCCTACACCTTAAAATGACCAGAAAAAATTTTTCTACAAGATGGGTTAATAACATCGATACCCATTTTTGACTTTTGAAATTCCTGATTTCAGATTGTCAGGGTAAATTACCTTGGGTAATGCAAATAATACTCTGAAAAATTGTTTTATCGAAATTTTAATCAAAATTAAGAATGCAGCGAAAATTAGCTTCCTATCATGTCTGAGCTTCGAGATACAGCGTCCGTCAGGTAGTGGCTTAAATATTTGTAAGGTAAAAGTGATGCGTCATTGTTGCGTAGGCGCAGAAATACAACTACTGAATCATAAACTTCAAATTTTATAAATAAGAATTTTAGAGAAATCTGTGAGGGAATATCTTCCGATGAAAAAAGACTGTTGATTTAGAAAAACAATTTTCTGCCATTTCTTTAGATTTATTTTATATTGTAACTCTCGCAGGTGTCCTGTGTCAAGAAATTTCAGGAGTAAAAGTGGGTTTGACGATTTGAAATAAGGAATTTCAAAAGCGAAAAATGGGTATCGATTTTTTAAGCTATCTTGTAGAGAATTTTTTTCTGGTCATTTTAAGACGTAGGATTTTCTTTGTTTTTGAAAAATTTTAAAAAATCGTTTTTTCGTTACAAGCAAAACTAAAAAAGGGCTCTAGTGGATTGTTTGCACTGCTACTCCAGAGCCTAACATAAAAAACATTGATGCAAATTGAAGGAGGAGATAGCTCTTGAGTGTTTTTTTTGGAGGCTTCGGTGTGAACATAGGTTGGGTTGTATCAGATTAAAATTAGTGCTAACTTCACCTTGAAGACTTCAGGATTGAGCAAGTTTGTGCAGTGGCACCCTATGCAGATCAGCTAGAAAACGCGTAAAAAACAGCCTGATTAACGACACCAACACCAGGGTTGTAAAAGGGATTATCCGCGAACGGATTTCCCATCCCCATCTTTTCCCTATCATTTGCTTAAACCTACGCAAAAAGGGGATGGAAAACTCACGCAAAAGCCATCCCTTTTACAAGCCTGACCCACCCTTTAATACCTCATATTATATGAGTCATATATCGAAAATCTTGCCTATTCGTAAAAATTTATCACTTCGTCACAAGAATAGAAAGTGACCAATGAAATCACTGGATTCTCGAAAAGTGACCGATGAAAATACTTGATTTCTCTATTTGTGACGTAGTGATAAATTTTTACGACTAGGCAGGATTTTCGATATAGCGCTATAGCGTGTCCACCAATCGGCCATTTAACCAAATGGACAAAAATCTACCACTGTGTTGAACTTTCGTATATTGGGTTTTATGCAGAATTTCATGGCGCGTTTAGTGGTAGGTAATTTTTCTTTTTTCAAATAGTATTTTTCATCAAAAAATGGTGTTTTTTGTTGAAAAATAGCATAATTCACCAAAAAAGGGAGTTTTTCGTGTTGAAAACAACCAGCGCAGAGCTAAATGTTTTTTCATTGCTAGATCGCGTGGTACTTGCATAGAAAAATTGGATGTCTTGTCTTTATTTTAGTTTTATGATTTTCGGAACTTTGGATTTTGAAATTTTTTCCAATTATTTTGAAAATTTTACGAAAACGTTGTTTTTAAGTTTAATTCGAAAAAAAAATTGATTTTTTTTATGCTGATTTGGTTGACAGTACCCTTTGTGACAATCCGCGATCAATTTGGAGCATTTTTAATGCCCCTTAACCCCCACCTGCACGAGAGTGTTTCAGAACACACACATAGTTATGGTGTCATCTTAATAGACTAAAAAAAATAATGGTTGGGTTTTCCGACATTTCCTGGGGTTAATAATATAGGAGAATGGAAAAAAATTACGAAAAAAATTTTGGTTCGTCACTATATCGATAAATATAGCGATTTCTAAAATATAGCGAATATCTCTTTTCACACCGGTAGCGATGAAAATTAATAGGCAGTTCTTTCCCTCAAAAAGTCACCTATTAGAATTTTGTAGATCGTTACTTGTTCTAGTACGTTTTAACTACATTAAACAAAAATTGCATCAATATGCATTTCCGGTCTGATGAGAAATATCTAGAAATCACCAAAATTCTTGAAATTAAAATAGCAACTATCGGGGGTCTGTTCCGATACTCCGCGGCAAAATGACACTTCCAAAATATTTTTGTCTCTGTGTTCTGAAACACCTTCGTGCAGGTGGGAGTTAAAGGCCTTATGAAATCAAAGTCCCACACCCCCTTAATTTGTTTTTAAATTCAGAAAAAATTTGTTAGACGATGCAGGGTCAAGCGCGTACAGATGAGGAGTCGCTCAACAAGGGTCGGATCCGACTGCCAAAGATGGCAAAGGTGAAGAACAAGGCACCAGCACCAATACAGATCACAGCTGAACAGCTTCTTCGAGAAGCCAAAGAACGAGAACTCGAATTAGGTAAAATGCGATTGGGAGCGCCTATCTTTTTTGTTGAATTTTTAAATTGTGACCAAATTTAGAGGGAAGTACTGTGGTTTCTGTCTGTAAGGTCACCCTCTATAAGGACAATTTTGGGAAAATATGGCCAAAACCTAAACTTTTTGATTTTGGTCTACACCTCTATAACTTATATAAGTTATCCTTATAGACTATAAGGATAATTTGAGATGAAAATCCAAACTATATATTTGCAATAATATTCATAACACAACCCTTTTTCGTGAAATTTTGTGTGAAGAGCAAAAAAATGTCGTCAAATTTTAGGACGATAGTTTTTTGGGACGAAATATAAGTACAATTTGAGAATTATTGATCTCCTCAAAAGACCCCTCCGTTTTAAAAAAGTAAAGAGGAAAAAAAAGTCTTCATATTTTTTGGGAAGAATTAAAGTTTTTACAAAAAATATGAGTAGAATACTCAAGGACAGATTGATAAGGACAATTTGGGAAAATTTCGCTAAAGACAATTTGGAAAAATCTGAACTGTCTTTATAGACCACATTAGCGAATTTAGATACAGGGGGGGTGCGGCGTTTCAACTATACGCCGCATCCCCCTGTATTATAACTCGAACCTGTAAAAGAGTGCCGATTGACACACTGACATTCATTTTAGAAGATTTGTCATATTTCCTACAATATGAAGCTTTTTTTGAAACCTTTTTCCCCACTGAGCTTTTTTAGTTCGCCTATAAATAGGGTAAGGCCACTGGTGGTTTTTAGATTTAAATTTATTTATGATAATTTCGGCGTTAAATTCAATACAAAATAATAACCAACAACTCAAGTGACATTTATGTGAAAAAAAATGATTCGGCGCCACCTAGTTGTGGTAATTTCAATATTTCTTCATAATAGTTTAAATTGTTTTGATTCAATTTAAACTATTATGAAGAAATATTGAAATTACCACAACTAGGTGGCGCCGAATAATTTTTTTTAATTTTCCTTTTCCCTGAAGTCGATTTACCATAGAGTGAAATTTTCGAAAAAAAAATGAAAATACTTTGTTCCCAGTGGCCTAACTCTACCTATGGTTTTCCCGTAATCGCCATCGGTAGGGGTGGTTCCTTAAAAAAAAATTTCAAAATTTTGGACCCCTAAAATCATACTGAAACAATCCCAACGTTACAAATTATTTTTAGCTCCACCACCACCAAAGCAAAAAATTATTTCACAGGAGGAGCTAGAGGACCAAAAAATGAGACGGAGGAAAGTTTTTGAAGATTCTATCAGAAAGAATAGGACAACGATGTCTAATTGGTTCAAATACGCTGCTTATGAAGACAATATGAAAGGAGATTATTAAAAAGTACTTTCTTTTTATAAGGACAAACAAACTACAAATTAAGAAAACACCTGGATAAGGCTAAAATAGCAAGTTTCGAAAAACTTAAAAATATGGGGAAAATCAACAATTTGAATAATTTTAGAATCATAGGGCGAAAAAGTGGTCCAGCTTTTGCCGATCATTGCCCTACAACCTCCTTAACTTTTTTTCCCCTTTGAATTCTCCGTAAAATTTTTTTTCGTTGATAACCACCATTCAAAAGTTAGAAATTTGCCCGCTGCGCATCCTGTATGAGGCCCCTCAAATATTTATATACTATATTATATCTAAGATAGGGATCCCTGTTCCTTCGGTTTGCGTTCGTGTTTGACAGGCTTTTGACCAATGAGAGCACCGGATTTCAGTTTTTTGACCAATAAGAGCTTCGAAAAGAAGTTCAACCAGCGAACCGAAGGAACAGGGATCTAAGATAGGGAATATAGTCGATATAGTGTCTGATAGTCAACAAGTCTTATATTGTTATCTTTTCCCAATGATTTTTCAAATATGGATTAATATACCGTATACAGTAAGAGTATATTTAAACGGACAGTTTGTAGAATGGTTTGGGTCAAAAAGTCCTGTTAGCGTGCGTTTAATCGGGCAGTTTGACCATTCAAATTATCCGTTAGAACATAAAGAACACTTTGCATCCAAAAACTACTCATTTTAATGCACGCTAACAGGACTTTTTGACCCAAATCCATTCTACAAACCTGTCCGTTTAAATTCCCTCTAATGTTCTAAATTTTTAATAATTTGAACAGAAATTGAGCGTGCACGTAGTATTTATGAGCGTGCAATCGATGTGGATCACCGTTCGATCCAAATTTGGCTCCGATACGCTGAAATGGAAATGCGCAATAAACAAGTTAACCACGCAAGAAACACTTGGGATCGGGCAGTAACGCTTTTGCCTAGAGCTCAGCAATTGTGGTATAAATATGCGTATATGGAGGAGATTTTGGGCAATGTCACAGCATGCCGATCCGTATTTGAACGATGGATGGATTGGGAACCCGATCCTCAAGCCTGGCATTCCTATATAAATTTTGAATACAGATACAAGGTATTTTGTTATTTTATTTTAGAGCTTAGTACTAGCACCAATAAATGCCTAAAAACTACAGCCTGAGTTTATTCGATAACGGCGATTTTTTTATTCTGCCGGGTAGACAGCCGAACGCGGAACGAGAAAATCGCCGTATGTAAACAAACGCGCGAAAGAAAAAAAAGCGGGGCGCGGAATAGAAAAATCGCCGTAAATCACATGTCAAAATTGACTCATCGTTAAAATTGATCGAGGTGAAATTTAATACGTCTATCCACCGGGCGGAATAAACAAATCGACGTAAAATAGAAAACTAAGACTGTAGTTTTGTTGATAACGGGGTATTATAACATAATAAAAAATTTTGTTGACATATTTGATATCGTTGTAGATTTTCCTTCCATACGCAATGTGATATAACCCAATACGGATCATTTTTGTAATTTGAAACTTCGGTGTCATATTTCAAAATTTGACACCAAAAAATTTTCTTAAAATTTTTTAAACCGAATGGTTAATAAATCATACTCGTAGCATATCGAAGATCCTGCCTAGTGCAATTTTTATCTTGAGCGTCATCACTTTGATCCAGTGTCCAATCATAATACCCGATTGTCGACTCAATTCAAGAATCCCGCGATTTGATTGGCCACTTTATCAAATTGATGACGCTCAAGATAAAAATGACTCTAGGCAGGATCTTCGATATACAGTGACACTTTTTTACTTTTAGAATAGAAAAATAACCGGTTTCTGCTGATTACCGGTAGAGTTGAAAATGCCCAATAAATAAGAGGTTAAAATTATTTAAACTCTGTTTTTAGGAATATGACCGTGCCCGTTCGATTTATGAAAGATTCATTTTATGTCATCCGCAGGTCGGGAACTGGACGAAATATGCTAAATGGGAAGAGCGGTTAGGTTGGGGTTGGAAATGAGAAAAATAATAACTTTGAGCTTATTATCAAAATAAGGTCGCTTTTTTTAGGTAAATTTGAGGAGGTATACCATTTTCATCGATAATTTTTTTGGTCGACTTTTTTTTTGCTATAAAACGTAGTTAAAATTCTCTTTAAACGATAAACAATGATACAATTAAAGGTGGTACAAACTTTGTCAGAAAAACACTTTCATAATTATATTGTAGTCAATGCGAAAATAAAATTTTCAAAACAATCAGAATATATTCTAGAAATTTGCATTGGAAATAATAAATATTTTCCGCCTACACATTTTTCTACAGTTAAAGATAGGCTTTTTTAAAACGTCGATCAAAAAAAATATCGATCAAAATGGTATACCCCAAATTTGAGACCAGTCGAAAATCGCATTTCCCACCCTAGGTTAGGTGCAATCGATAAAGCTAGATGTGTTTATGAGCGGGCAATTGAATTCTATGGCGATGATTTCCTGAACGAAAAACTTTTTATTAATTTTGCCAGATTTGAGGAACGTCAAAGGGAATATGAAAGGAAAGGGAGAAAATGCAAATGTTGGACTTTCAATATTTTGAAAAAATGGAAATCGTAATAAACTGGCCAACTATTAGCAATAGCGTACAATTGAAATCAGCTAAGGTAGCTTTTTTTTAGGTTAACCCCTCCCTTTGCCCCCATGCCATATTTTTTATTATTTACCGGAAGTCCGGTAATACCGGAGATCAACCGGTAACAATTTATAATGTCGATTCTGACCAAACCGCGCATATCCTAAATTTAATATTTCGGCATCTAGTTGAACTTTTTGCCGATTTTTTTTTTGTAATTTGATAGCTCTCAAGAAGTCAAATAACAATTGTGCATCTTTAAAGTCAGGAGACCTGTGGACCTGAAAATATACTTACCTGGATAATTTTTCATAATACAATGCTTGAAAACAAAATTTTTGTCATTTAACACCTCTAAAGTGGTCAAACTACACTTTTTCGTTTTTAATAAAAAAATTTAAGGGTGGTCAAATTACAAAAAATTCTGGTCATAGAGTTGTTTATTAGCTTTTAAATGCAGAAATCCGTTTGCGCATATCTTGTTCTCAAATGGTAGCGACAAAACTGAATGGACCCCAGGTAGGTGTTCTAAAAAAGTTAAGGTAATTTTTTTTAGAACACCCAACTAGTTTTGTCGCTGCCATTTGAGAACGGAACAAGATATTCGCAAACAAATTTCTGCATCCAACAGCCAATAAAAATCTCAAAAACCAAGATTTTTCACCGGATGTCCGGTTATACCGGAAATGAACCGGTAAAAGTTTAAAAAGTCGGTTCTGCGAACACCACACATCGTTCGAAGCCAATTTTTTGCCAATTGATACAACTTTTCGTCAGAAATTTTTTGGCACAATTTTTTTTGTAATTTGACACTTCTCAAGGAGTCAAATTTCTGTTTGGTTATCTTTCAAGTCAGAGGACCTGGAAATATACTTACCTGGGTAGTTTTTCAAGACAAAATGTTTGAAAACTAAATTTTTGTCATATGACAGCTCTAAAGCGGTCAAATTACACTTTTTCGTTTTTTACAAAAGGGTGTCAAATTTCACAAATAAATCGGCAGAAAGTTTTGGCACGAAAAATTGTACGAAATGCCGAAAATTTGGCTTCGAAGTATGTGTGGTGTTCTCAGAATCGTTGATTTAAACTTTTACTGGTCCATTTGGTATTAGAGTTTTTTATTGGATGTTGGATTCCGAAGTCCGTTTGCGAATATCTTGTTCCATTCTCAAATGTCAGCGACAAAACTGGTTGGGTGTTCTAAACAAAAGTTACCTAAGGTAACTTTTTTTTTGGTCAACCCACCCTAGTCATGACGATTACGGGAAAACCATATGTGATATCGAGAAACGTTTTTTTGCATTCAACTACCATCTAAAAAAATGGACATTTTTTTTCTTTGTCATGGACAACCGGTTCACCGGACACCGGATTTATTACTATAGTATTTTCGGTATAAAATTGAGAAACTCGTTTTTTCTTCCAGGAATTCATCAAAAATATAGTTCAAGCAGTAAATGTGTAGACAATCGTGCTATAAGAATAAACGAACATAAAAATTAACTTTTCCGACTGATTTAAAGAAAAAAATCCTTGGGCCCATCGAGATTCGACCCTACCAAAAAAAATACATGCCGGTTTATATCCGGTGAACCGGATGTCAAATCAACTTAAGAAAATTTCGCCATTGAGCTTTTTTAGTTGGCAGTTGAATGCAAAAAAACGTTTGTCGATATCGCCTATGGTTTTCCCGTAATCTGCATGAGTAGGGTGGGTTGACCTAAAAAAAAACTACCTAAGGTTATTTTTTTAGGTGGGCCACCCCTTCTCATGACGATTGTGGGAAAACTATAGGTGATATCGAGAAACGTTTTTTTGCATTCAACTGCCAAGTAAAAAAGCTCAATGGGGAAATTTTATCAAGTTGATTTGACATCCGGTTCATCGGATATAAACCGGAATGTAAATTTTTGGTAGGTTCGAATCTCGGTGGGCCCAAAATTTTTTTTCTTTAAATCAGCCGGAAAGTTAAATTTTTATGTTTGTTCATTCTTATATCACGATTGTCTACTCATTTACTGCTTGAACTATATTTTTGGTGAATTCCTCGAAGAAAAAAACGAGTTTCGATTTTTTTTTCTCAAATTTTATACTGAAAATACCTATATAATATAACTACGGTTACCAGTGAACCGGGAGTCCGATGAAAAAGAAAAAAATTCTCCATTGAGCTTTTTTAGTTGGCAGTTGAATGCAAAACACCGTTTTCTGATATCGCTTATGGTTTTCCCGTAATCGTTATGAGAAGGGGTGGCCCACCTAAAAAAAATTACCTAAGTCAATTTCCATGAAAATATTTTTTCAAATTTAGTTTTGGCTCTTCAAAAATTGAAATAAAGTCTTGAAAATCTCCTTATAAAGATGTCGTGTTATCTTTAAATATGCTATTGATAACTTGCCCAAAGATGCTCAAGCCGAACTTTTTAAATATTTTTCACAATTTGAGAAAAGGTTTGGATCTCGGGAAAGTGTCGAAGATATCGTTTGGAATAAAAGACGAATGAAATATGAAAATACTTTATCCAAAACTCCTTACGATTATGATACATGGTTCGATTATTTAAGAATGGTCGAGGTAAACCAACCACATTTTTTATTCCTCATCGAAAATTTTGTTACAGTAGAGTGTATTTAAACGGACAGGTTTGTAGAATGGTTTGGGTTCAAAAAGTTCTATTAGCGGTGCGTTTAATCGGCATTTTGACCATTTAATTATCATTAAACATACACCGATTTTGGGCATTCAAAACTGCCCCTTTTAATGGCACGCTAACAGATTTTTGACCCAACCATTCTACAACCTGTCTGTTAAATCACTCTGCTGTTACAACTTTGATCATTTTGTAGAGAATCATCGCAAAAAATTTTTGCATTTTAACTGGAAACTAAAAAAGCTCAGATCAAATTTTTTTTTTTTTGCTACAAGCTCCGGTAAATTCACGGGTTGACCTGGTTGTTTTTTGATTCTCCTAAATATACAACATGTATATATAAAATGATATCGTTATTAATTAAACTTGACTAATATGGCTCATTATAGTATGTGGGCTCGCCATAATCGAGTTGGTACAGATTACTGTCTTAAGTTACGAGTTTTAATTCCGAATCAAAGAATTTTTTGAATTAGAATTACTGAGCTAGAAATTATAAATCATTTACAATTTTTTTTCTTGGTCAAATCCGGGTAGGTGGAGTCTAGACCCGACATATTGTTTTTCCGTCATCTCTTTTATTATCCATATTTATATTCATCTCGGGAACTTTTTCATGTTAGTTTAATGAAATTAAGATATAGATTAATTTTATTCAAAAATAAAGTCAGATGTTAGAAATTAACATTCTCAGATTTTTCTCGAGCCCAAACGCTGTTTTGACACTTTCTAACCTCGCCTGGCCTGTGACACTTAAAACCTCCTGGCTATGACCACTTAAAGCCCCCTGAAGCTTAAAACCCCCTTTTTGGCCAACAGTTCTAGGGGGGCTTTAAGTGGTAAACCACTGTAATCTAAGAATGATAATCGGGATGGTTGTATTCGAAGCCCGAATTATTTAAAAAATGGCCAAAAATTAGGCAAATAACGACCAGGAAGTCGCGTAATCGATATCGATGACAGCCAAAGAGTTCTTACGTGCTCTCGACCTGGTTTGTTAGGAACCGGATCACCGGTAATAACCGGTCAAATCTTAAAACCCCAGTTTCTCGAGATCAGGACAATGGCTTTGATTTTTTGACCAAATAACTTGAAATTTTTTGGACGCCACAAAAAAAGGCGCCACAGTTTGACTTTCAACAACTTCCGGTTTTAGGGGCAAATAATGACTCATCAATGATTAGTCATCATCGAAGAATTAAATTTTGTCATTATGAAAATTCTCCCGAAAACTTTATATTTGGAATTTTATTTTTCAGCCATTCTTCAAAGAATTTATTCTAGTTTCATTTCAAAACCATCTTCATTTTAAAATCTCGAAAAAAATTTGACCGGTACTTTTTTATTGCCCAGGGAGTATTGCTCTAGCTTCATATTTTAAACTAGCTAGAGCAAAATTGTAAAATGAAAATATTTTAGAATAATCCAAAAATGAGGTTAAAGCCGTTCGGTTTCTACCTGTCCGTTTAAAGTCATACTACTGTACTTATATTGCAGATTTAGTGAAATTTGTATTTGTAGGCTGAAGGCGATAGTGAAATTATCCGAGATACGTACGAGCGCGCAGTTTCTAACATTCCCGAGTCTTTCATCAAAAACGATTGGCGTCGATATATCTATTTGTGGATAATGTACGCCCTTTTCGAAGAGACAGAAATGGCAGATATCGAGAGAACTCGTGAAGTCTGGAAAGCCTGTCTAGAAATTATTCCCCATAAAAAACTGACTTTTGGCAAAATTTGGATTTATTTCGCACAGTTTGAGATTCGACAGAGGAATTTGGGAGATGCGAGAAAAATATTTGGAGCCGCGATAGGAAAATGTCCAAAAGATAAATTATTTCGAGAATATATCGAACTTGAGCTACAGTTGAGAGAATTTGACAGATGTAGGAAACTTTACGAAAAGGAACGGCTAAAATATCACCTCAAACTTGCCGTTTTAAACTATTTTGATCATTTCCGAGTATTTTTAGGTCTAAAAAATCCATGGGGCATCATATGGCCGGCCTTGAAGACAATGGCCACTAGACATGCTGCCCCCAAAAATCCAGATAAAACGAAAATTACCATTATATAATGATTCGGCGCCACCTATCGGTAAAAAGTACTTGCTGAGTTTTCTCGTTTACGTCATTTTTTTTATTCCGCCTGGTAGACAGCCAAAAAATCGCGGGGCGCTGAATAATGGCTGAAATGGCCTGCAAAATTCGACCTCTAAATGATTGATTGATGTTTATTTAAGAAAAACGTTCAAATTAATCGAAAAAAATTGATCACTTTCAAAAATAGAGAAAAATTATTGAAAAAAAAAGATACTTTAGTTAATTACTTAAGTAACTTCATTTGTAAAAATTGACCGGATAAAAATTCACATGTCTGTCTACCCGGCGGAATAGAAAACATGCCGTGAAGGATAACCCCAGGCTGTAAAGTTTCTCTTTATAATGGCTCTAGGGGAAAAATTTCAATATCTTTAAAAATTATAAAATTCATTATATATAATGTATTAATATATTACTTAATATATATACAATATGTGACTGTATCGAAGAACCTGCCTAGTGTAATTTTTATGTCAATCGTCTATGTTTTTATGTTGTTATTGACATAAAAATTACACTAGGCAGATTCTTCGGTATGTCACGTTTTTGCTTTGTTTTTTCTAATTTGCATAAATCTGAATTCCACCGTTTTGATTGGTTTAATCTGGAAAAGACGTACAGTAGGTATTTGCCAAAATTGATCATTCTCAATGGGCCATTGACAATGGCGGATAGCAAGTTATGCAAATTGGAAAAAATAAAGAAAAAACGTGACATACTGTACACTGGGTGTACCCTTATCCGTACACACCCTTATCAGTACGATTTTTGGTCGAGATGAAAACGCTTATAAGCCTAAACGGATATGTAGACGTGTACCCTTATCCGTACGTTGTACCCATATCCGAACGATTTTTGGCCGATCTGGGGTGTACGGATAAGGGTACACCCAGTGTATATTAATATTCCGAAATTTCCCTCTTCTTCTAAAGTTATAAAAATGTAAATGCGGGGAAACTCACGGAATATCCTCATATATAATCAGACTCTAAAAATGGCGTCGGTATCTTGATCATGGATTTTCCAATGGCATGAAAAACGCAAAAAATATAATTTCCAGCCATTTAAAGTTTCTAGAATTCGCCCCCGCGAATTGTTCCACGTGGATCAAGTTTGCTGAGCTTGAGACAATTCTTGGTGATCCAGAGCGAGCTCGAGGTATTTTCGAATTAGCAATTTCGCAGACACAGTTGGATATGCCAGAAGTTCTTTGGAAAACATATATTGATTTTGAAATAGATTTAAACGAAATTGATAACGGAAGGGATCTATACAGAAGATTATTAGAAAGAACAGCGCATCCTAAGGTAATTTCAAACTTAATTTTTCATTGGAAATTTATTATGATATGAAAGTCTCAAAATGCATCTTTGTGGTTTTTTTTCGTAATTTTCGCGTTTTTTCGATTTTATTCTTTTGAATTTCCTTGAGGGGTTCCTAAATTGACATTTCCCCGAATAAAACTTAGCCAAACAGGGCTTTCAGGATGCTATTTTGAATAGCTGATTGGTAGAACTAGCCTCTAGCCTGCGAAAAAAATATGTCAAATGTTTTTTGTGTGAATACACTCCTTGATACGCCACCTTGACGAGAAGACTTAATCAAAACGGAGAAGCTATCTCCTCCTAGATTTTATTTCGAAAAGATCCTTAATTTTAATATAACCTGTTGAATTAGTAGGCCGAACTCAAGGGGCGCCGTTTTGTCGATAAGTGTTATATTTTTTTTAGAATATGCGATAAACCACCGTTTTTTGGACTTTGTTAATCGGAAAATCTATCTCCTATGTTAAATTTTAAAAGTCACTCAAATTTTTGCAAAATGTAGCCCAAAACAAATAGAAACTCAGAAAAATCTACCTCATTGGAAGCCCTTTTTTCGATTTCGACCCCAAACTCAAAATATGATTTTTTCAAGGTCACTTATTACAATAATTTACATTAAACTCCTGACAAAATAAAATCTTTGACATACGACGTCATTTCGAACGCCTACGCGCTTTCATTTTTTGAACAAAAAAGTTATTTCTGTTCCCATATCGCCGAATTTGCCAATATCGCCGAATTTTTTGTCAAAGAACTTTCGGCGATATTGGGCCTGCGGTTTAGTTTTATTTTTGTGTGAGCTAGTTCAAACGAAAATTTGAGCGAATTTTATACTTTTTCCTAGGAGATATTTTTTCCGACAAATAATTTTCAAAAAACGGTGATTTTTTCCGTATACTAGAGAAAATAAAGCAAAATTTCAAAAACTGCATGAGAAAAAGTTTGGTCTGCCACTTTTGCAAGTTATGTCAAAATTTCAGCTAAAAAAGACATAAAACATGGGAGGAAAATTTTACCATATTCGCTTAGATCATCTTGTGTCGCTTATGTGTGAAGGAGTGTATGCATATAAAACAATTTGAGATTTTTATTTCACAAGCTTATTATTCTACAAGATTGCTAATCTGACTAGTATCCTAAAAGCTCGGTATGGCCCGGTCGGTATACCGTATGGCTAAGGTGGTTTTTTTAGGAACTACGCACAAATGGCTTTCTCCTATTTTGAAACCCAATGAAACCATATATTGACAGATAGAGAATTAAATTGCGCATCTTGCGGCTGATTTTTTTTCAATTTTCTGACCGGTTAACCGGTAATGGCGGATTTCCGGTCGGTCCAAATTTCAAAGTTGTCCCAATCAGGCTCAAACTCGCTCTGTAGACTAATTCGGACACCGGGAGTTCGAATCTGATATCAGATTTTATCGATGACGTCATTATGACTCATTTAGGGGTCACTTTAGATGACGCCATAGAAAATCTTTACAACTTGTACAAACACAGTAACTTAATAAAAACGCGAAATAAGGGCAAATTCGACACGGGGAGTTCGAATCTGGTAGTAGAATTCACTCATAACAACATTATGCGTCAATTTGGGTCAAATAAGAGAATTCGTATAAAGAAGATAGAGAAAACCGTCACAAAAATAAATCTTGCTCGGGTAGTGATTATGAGTCATAATGACGTCATCGATGTAATCTGATCTCAGATTCGAACTCCTGGTGTCCGAATTAGTCTACAGACCGAGTTTCAGCCTGATTGCGACAACTTTTAAATTTGGACCGACCGGAAATCCGCCATTACCGGTCAACCGGTCAGAAATTTGAAAAAAAATCAGCCGCAAGATGTGGAATTTAATTCTCTATCTGTCAATATACAGCCTGAGTTTTTTTTAATTGTCATTTTTTTCGTCCGGTGGGTAGACAGCGAGATTGCATCACTGCTGAATTTGG
>SCLH01000943.1:76913-95884 GCA_004367855.1 Oikopleura vanhoeffeni | reverse complement strand
AAATCAAATCTGCGAAAAAGTGTTGCCCAGGTATCATCTACATCATCTGTATGGTTTTCCCGTAATCGTCATGAGAAGGGTGGTGTCCTTTTAAAAACAACTACCTAGGGTAGTTTTTTTTTAGGTTACCCCTTTTTAGGCGATATCGAGAAACGGTTTTTTGCATTCAACAGCCAACTCAAATAGCTCCATAGAGAAATTTTATGAAGCTGATTTGACATCCGGATATAAACCGGGATGTAATTTTTGGGTAGGTTCGAATCTCGATGGACCCAAAAATTTTTTTCTTAAAATTAGCCGTAAAGTTAAATTTTTATGTTCGTTTATTCTTATTTCACGATTGTCTACACATTTACTGCTTGAACTACAGCGTGAGTCTTTTCGATTTCTCCGTTTTTTTGAACCCCTGGGTGGGTAGACAGCCAAAATTGCCTATACTGTGCTTAAGATTTTGGCTGGTTAGCCGCCTGGGTTAAAAAACGGAGAAATCGAAAAGACTCACCCTGTATATTTTTGATAAATTCTTGGAAGAGAAAAAACAAGTTTCGATTTTGTTTCACAAATTTTATACTGAAAATAACTATATAATAGATCTCTGGTTACCGGTGAACCGGTAGTCCGATGAAAAATTGAGCTTTTTTAGTTGGCAGTTGAATGCAAAAAAACGTTTCTCGATATCGCCATAGATGGTTTTCCCGAACCTAAGGTATTTTCAGTATAAAATTTGAGAAAAAAAATCGAAACTCGTTTTTTTCTTCCAGGAATTTATCAAAAATATAGTTCAAGTAGTAAATGTGTAGAAAATCGTGAAATAAGAATAAACGAACATAAAAATTTAATTTTTCGGCTGATTTTAAGAAAAAAAAATTGGGTCTATCGAGATTCGAACCTACCCAAAAATTAGATTCCGGTTTATATTCCGGATGTCAAATCAACTTAATAAAATTTCTCTATTGAGCTTTTTGAGTTGGCTGGTGAATGCAAAAAAACCGTTTCTCGATATCGCCTATGGACTATAGGCTATGGTTTTCCCGTAATCGTCATGACTAGAGTGGGGGTCCCCCTTAAATAAATCGCAAATCACCGGTCCAAACCGAGAAATAACCGGTTGACCGGTAGAGCAAAAACAAATCAAAATTTTTTTGCCTGAGCTTATATAGTTTCCAGTTGAGTGCGAAAAACCGTTTTATGATATCTCATACGGTTCATCTGTGGTGGCACATTCTAATCTGTCGCATTAAAAAAAATTACTTAATTGAGTTGAATAATATTAATCATTCCAACTGGGTAAATTTTTATTTCTAGAATGAGTGACGAATCTTCCGACGAAGACTATTGCCCCACTAAAGCTGAAGAATCCGAATTCGATAAAGTTAAAAAAGATCAAACTCTAATCCAAAAAATAGAAAAAAAAGAATGCATGTCTACAGAGGCTTCAAACGCGGCAGAAGAGCTCTTGAAAAGTTTCAAAGTCAAGCAGCCCTATATGACCAGTAAGACAAAAAATTTGACTCAAATAAATCAAGGTCAATCGGGTCAAGTGAATAAAAAACCACAAAAATTAAAAATTTGGGAATTTGCAGGAGAAGTTGTAAAGCCGGAAGAGACAGTAAAAGAAACGAATAAAACTCAAAGGTTAATTTTTGATATGTTTATTGGAAAGAGATTCCTTATTGCCAAAATTTTTCTCTCGAAAAGTAACCCGGAAAATTACATTTTTTGGTTCACATAGCATACCAGTGTCGAGATAAAAAATGTCGCGTTTACTCCACCAGGTGGTGTCTGGTGTCAAAATAAATATTGCCAAAATTTTTCTCTTGAAAAGTAACCCGGAAAATTACATTTTTAGGTTTACATAGCATACCAGTGTCGAGATACAAAATTTCGTGTTTACTCCACCAAGTGGTGTCTGGTCTCAAAATAAAAAAGACTGTTTTTTTAAACTGTTTACTATGGGTAGTTCTCTATAAACTGAAATTTACCGGTGTTTTTCGGTAATTACCGGTCAACTGGTCGGGGTCAAAAATCGAGAAAATTTCTCTTCGGCAAAAATTTTCTTATCTATCGGATACAAAAAACCGTTTCCCGATATATCTTACCGTTTGGTCTACAGGGGGGTGGTTCCTTTAAAAAAAAGCTACCTAGGGTAGTTTTTTTTTAAAGGAGGCCACCCTTCTCATGACGATTACGGGAAAACCGTAAATGCAATCAAGAAACGTTTTTTTGCATGGTTCACCGGTAACCGGATATCTATTATATAAGCATTTTCAGTATAAATTTTGAGAAAAAAATCAAATCTCGTTTTTTGTTCCAGGAATTCATCAAAAATATAGTTCAAGCAGTTAATGTGTAGATAATCGTGATNTGGGCCCACCGAGATTCGAACCTACCAAAAATTACTTTCCGGTTTATATCCGGTAAAAAAGAAGTTAATTTAATCAATCACAAATTGTCCACACTGTCACTTGATTACTATATCGACAATTATCCATATTGAGTCTTTCTCAGCACGCGTCATAACTTTGAGAAAGTGACCAATGAAATCGCGGGATTCTTAAATTAAGTCGACTATTGTGATTGGACACTGGCTCAAAGTTATGAGGCGTGCTGAGAAAGACTCAATAGGGATAATTTTCGATATCAACTTAAAATAATTAGTAACAGTTTATTAATCTGCTTTTATTTGGAAAAATAGCCATTTTACATAGAAATTCGTGATTTTTTCATCATTTTTATTTACTTTTTTCAAAATAACTTTTGTTTGATGATATAATTTATATAATATAAATATAATCCGATTAAAGTGTGACGCGTCATGAGGTAGGGCAGATACTTGTGCATTGGCTCCCATAAAAATAAAATTTGTGAAGACTACGATGGGCACGTATCACGTGATAAGCTACACCTTGGTTTTCCAACTATATTTTCTGGAACTAAAAATGGAATTCTAGAATTTGAATTGATTGATCCAAAAATATAACTTTTCAACTTCCTATCGCAAAAGTAATTGGAGCTTCAACTACCTTGAGCTTTCTGTAAACAACATTCAAAGTAGAGCCACAATTGTGGCTCTGGTGCCTTGGCAGAACTTCTTTTTTATATGCGCACGAGGGTTAAGGTAACTCTTAAAAAGAGTTTAAAAAATTTAATTAACGAAAAATATTTTAGTCCGTCGAAGCCGAGCAGATCAAAAATGATAAAACGCCGCGTTTCTAAATTAGACGAAATTTTGAGCAAAAAGCTGAAAATGACGACAGTGACGAAATCTAAACTGGACTGGGATCGTCACAAGAAAGAAAATAACATTGACGGCGAATTAGAACAATTTTCAAGATCCAAAAATTCACTCGTTGAGAAAAATGCTTTTTTGAACAGAACCGATACGAGAACTTTTGAGCTAGAAAGAGAAGAAAGATTGAAAAGAATAAATAATAGAAAACATGAATTATGACACTAGTCACGTGGGAAAAGTCACTTTACCTGAAAATGACTAAATCTGATATTTCAAGAGAACGGTTAATTTCAAGTTAAAGATACCGTCGCTCTTTTTGAGAGCAATTGAGAAATGTTTATATTAAAAAGTTAGGGGGGGTTGCCGAGATGCGATCCCATTTAAGGGGGTAGTGTCTGTGAAATAAATTCCTCCGAAAATGAATGGGTATACTAAATCGACCAAGAAAAACGATTGCTGGTGGTTTCACCCTTTGGCACCCTTTAGTGAGAGAACCGATTTTCACCGAGCCGTGGGACCACCACCAATCGTTTTTTCTTGTCCGATTTAGTAGACCTTATTATTTTTACTGGCCTACGTGTACCAACAGTGCAAAAGCAGCTACCTGATATAAAAACGTCTGATAATAAGGTCGCTTTTTTTCGGTAGCACCATTGTGATTTCGACTGGGAGAACTAGACAAGATAGCGACAAATAGTTTTCTGCACGTGAAACCTTGGAAAAAAATATGCGGTAGAAAAATTTTTTGGCTTCCTAGGTTGAATACGTGACCGGAAATCATTCATCGAAATTGCTCAAAATAACCCAAAAACCCGGTTTTTGCGAATTACCGGTGAACCGGTAATCACCGAAAAAAAAAATTTCCTGCGTTCCAAATTCGGTTAAGGGGGTGGAGGGGGCGACCTTTTATAAGCCGTTTAGAAAACATTAATTTGCAGAAATTTTAGTATTCTTTTGTCTGAATAAAGTATGAGAATTAATGGCTTTTACGAAAAATCGTAATCTCCTCTAGCAATTTTCTCAAGAATTCTATGAAAAACTATTTTCGGTCTAGCTGCGAAAACTAAAGAGATATTGAGTTAAAGACATAAAAAAAATAAAATCTAGATAGCCGTTTTTGGTATATTAAGTGAATATCATCAGATATAAAAATAAAATTCGACTTCCACTGTAGAATATTTTCTAGCCGCCACGTTTATGTTAGCTGTTAGAGACATGGAGTCTATTAACAAATTCTGTCTGAAGCGTTTTTATACTAAATTGTGGTAAGCTATTCTGCTTGAAATATTAAAGTTGAAAAGAGGAGAAGGTTTGGAAAAGTCTCGAAATCAGTTAAATTGGCGATAGAAGCATTCTATGGGCAGTTCAAATCTGTCGAAAGCGGTGTTTTTCTAATTCAAAATGATAGTGAATATTTGGTACTAGCCAATGAACAAAGACCAGAGGGAGATATAATATTGGCGTTTATTTGAAATTTGCTCCTCGTAGCTCTAACTTATGTCACAAAAATTCCTTAATCCCAATGAGATGCGACTATCAATTTTTGAGCCAATATTTTTTTACCTTACTATGACCGTATTCTCGACAATATTGCCTCAAAGTGACAAATATTGCAGACATAAATCCCCCTCCGCCACCCCCTTTAAAATTAAGAGCAAAACCGTTTGGCTTATCTAGTTGGTTCTCTCGAACCAGATAAACGCCATAGGTGGTGCTACCTAAAAAAAAAGCGACCTAACGAAATAGATCTAGATGTTTTGGTGGCCAGGAATAATTCCTTTAGATTACAGACTGTTAACTAAGTATTACTTTTTTTACTGCGCAAGTGAAAATTCTGTCCCTTAGGAATTACTGGGGCCATAAAAATAGTAACTAGTGGATCTTATTTTCCAAACCTTACATATGGTATAGCGTGCTTTCAAATAAATCCACCTAGTTACCATTTTTATTGGCCGTTAATTAGCTAAAGGGCCATTTTCCTCGCAGTAAAAAGTACATAATGTAACTGGTTCGTTTATTATTCGGATTGGCTGACACGCTAGTTTACCGATCTCATCCGGGCGACGAAGGTCCCTGACTTCAAGCGCCAAACTCTTGAAAACTTTCAGTTCAAAAATTATTTCGATTTACGTTCTTCGATTCGTACAGTATAGAACTTGTATTTAACGGACAGGTTTGTTGAATGGCTTCTGGGGTCAAAAAATCCTTTAGAGGTTCATACACATGAGTTACCCTTATATCCTACACCTCAGCTCGCCAAAAATCGTTCGGATAAGGGTGACAACGTACGGCATAATGGTACACGCTTTACATAGGCGTTTACTTATAAGCGTTTCATAATCGACCAAAATGTCTGTACAGGATCAGGTACGGATCGACGGATAGGGTGACCGTCGGGGATAAGGGTAAACCAGGGGGCAGTTTTGGGATCAAAGTGTTCTTATATGCTTTAACGGATAACTTTGATGGGTCAAACTAGCCCGATAAACGCCGCAAACGGCTTTGGCCATACCATTCTACAAACCTGTCCGTGTAAATACACTCTACTGTAGCAAAGTAATCAAATAAAACCAGTGACTGTAGTTTACCCTCTTATTTACTGTGCATTCAACAACATTACAAAATAGAGACATTTCAAAAGTCCAGTGAGCCTTATATGGTACGGGGTCACTCTTCCGGTTTTTGTGCCTGAACTTTAGTGAGTTCTGGGATTCACTCTTTGTGCCGGAAGTTGATTTTTGGCGAGTTCCAAGAACCACTTTTTGTGCAGGAACTTGATGTGTGGCGAGTTCCGGGTCGGAAACAAAATGACAGAACTCGCCATGAATCGACTTCCGGGACAAATACCGGAAGAGTGACCCGAGAGCCTTTATATTTCTGACAATTTTTAAAACATTAATAACATCCAAGTTTTTTTTCAAAAAATTTAAATTTTCTGGAGCTCTTGCCAAGAAATGAGCAGCTTTTTCACAATTTTTATTTAAGGGCAGACTGAGTCTGCCAGACTCATAGTTTTTTTTTATTCTAATTTTCGTGTTCTCCATATCGTTCGTTTAACTTTTATAAGTATTTTAACCATCCAGTAAATATTAAGTGCGTCTAAAACAATTCCAGAACCAAATATATTTATTTTCATTGCTAAAGGAATTGAGCTAAACTCTGGTCGATTGTACGTTTCGTAAATAAGTTGATAAAATTGAGGCATTGGGAGAAATCGACAGCAGAAAAATACTTAAAATTATGTTTATCGTATTCTCAATATGGCATATCGAAGATTAAACTTCGGTATGGATAGTTTCTCAGGTCGCTTTTTCTCGGTTGGCCCACCTAAAGGGTATCTGTTCTGAGAGAACTAGACTAGATACCGACAAACAGTTTTTTGCATCTGAATTTTAACCGAATTTGTAGTGGTAGAAAATTTTCTTTATTTTCCGTTGATTACCGGTAATTCGCAAAAAATCGTTTTTTTAGGTCATTTTGAGCAATTTCAATGACTGATTTCCGGTCACGTGATCAACCTAGGAAGCCAAAAAAAATTTCTACCACATATTTTTTTTCCAAGGTTTCACATGCAGAAAATCATTTGTCGCTAATAGCAACTCGCTATCTTGTCTAGTTCTCCCAGTCGAAATAACAATGAGCCAACCGAAAAAAAAAACGACCTCAGCGTCATAACTGTGACGTCAGAAAAGATACTGACTAATCAAATCACACGATTTTCAAGTTATCTTAGAATCGTGTGATTTGATTGGTCACTATCTTTTCTGACGTCACAGTTATGACACTGAGTAATCATCCATACCGTATAATCTTCGAGATGTTAAGTGTCTGATAGACATATAATAATATTCTTACCAATTGCGAATAAATAACCGCATCTTTCGTACCACAGATTTTCTCGCATGTGAATTTTTCCTAGTATAATTCGGCTTTTGTAGAAGGGCTGGCTCATCTCAGCCAATATTCGAATACAGGCCATGTAATAGCAACAATGATAATGATGAACCAAATAAAACCCACACACAGCTGAAAGGTGGTGCAGTGTCAAAGCAACATTTTCTGAATACAGCCTGAGTTATTTCAAATTAAATAAAAAATTAAGCAATTTACAAATACTAAGGTCGCTTTTTTTNATAGAAAATTGCATTTTGGTTTAGCCGGAAGTCAATTTTTGGAGTTTCTAGAAATTTATTTTCATCCGATTGTACCGAATTACCCTCAAATTGAAGCTACTGCAAAACTGAAGCAAAAAGGTGCTACTCACTTTTACTTGTTTTTAGAATTTTTTATTAAAATTGAGGTTTATGTATTTTTTTCTCAAAAAAATACTTAGAAAAAATCTGAAAAAACTCGAAAATTTTGAGAAAAATCTCGAAATTTTTTTTTATGATAAGAGCAGAAATGCATTTTGTGGCCTTCTTGAGGCTATTTGGTGCAGTTATTATGTCCCCAACCTGAATTAAAAAACCGTTGAGTACCCCCTTAAGGGGTATCTGTTCTGAGAGAACCAGACTAGATAGCGACAAACGGTTTTTTGCATCTGAATCTTAACCGAATTTGGAACGCAGGAAATCTTTTCTTTTTTTCTGGTGATTACCGGTTCACCAGTAATTCGCAAAAAATCATTTTTTTAGGTCATTTTGAGCAATTTCAATGACTAATTTCCGGTCACGTGATCAACCTAGGAAGTCAAAGATATTTTCTACCACATATTTTTTCCAAGGTTTCACATGCAGAAAACCATTCGTCGCTATCGTGTCTTGTTGTCCCAGTCGAAATCACAATCAGGCAATCAAAAAATCGACCTAAGGTAGTTTTCAATTTAGAGCCAGATTTTACATTTGCCATTTGAGAACGAAACAAGATATTCACAAACGGATTTTTACATCCAACAGCCGAGGGATAAATAAATGACCAAATTTTTTTGATTTTCCAACGGGTGTCCGGAAATTGACCGGTAAAAATTTCAAACGTCGGTTATGAGAAAACCGCACATTCTTCGAAAACAATCTTTCGGCATTTAGTATAACTTTTCGTCAGAAATTTTTTTTGGAATTTGACACCCCTAGATTTTTTTTTTGAAAACGGAAAAAACTCTAATTTGACCCCTTTATAGGTGTCATATGTCAAAAATTTTATTTTCGAGCATTTTCTTTTGAAAAACTAACCAGGTAAGAATATTGCCAGGTCCGCATGTCTTTTGACTTAAAAGATGGCCAAAGTTAGGTATGAACGGCGAAAAATTTTTGCAAATTATGTTTAAAATCCTTAGGACGCGTCCTACTAAAGACACTTAACTGTATAACATTGAATGGCAAATAGACGTACTGTGGTTTGCGTCTATAAGGACAATATGGCCAAAACCTACGCTTTGAGATTTTGGGCGTCCCTCAATAAGAACAATATGGCAACAAATTCAAAAGGGTCTTTTTTTCAAAAATTCACCTCTTTTTCGTAAAAAATTTTGACCGAAGAGCAAAAAAAACAGGTCTTCAATATTTTTTCTCAAAAATATTTTATTATTGTTAAGAATTGACCCCCGAAACTTTGGTGTATGTTTTCAGCTCTTCACCGTTATTTTTGAAATTTTTAGAGTAATTTTAAAAAATAAGGACGATATGGCATCAAAAGCTAAGGACAATATGGCAAAATATCAGCTGTCCTTATAGACGCAAACCACAGTAATACCTCTGCTATTAAGATGATCCACATTTACAAAGCGCATGAGATAAAAATCATAAACCATAAAAGCCAGCGCCATCTCGAGAGTGAAAATTGCTGTTTTTGAGGGATCGAAAATAACGTCTCTATGAGCATCTTGATAAAAAACTACGAGGGCACAGATTGACATAATTAACTGTTGGAAGCAAGTAACTATATTTACAGAAAGGTCCAATCTTTCGCCATCACATAAATTCGCAATTCTTTCACTTTTCGATTTTGAAAGAGAATAATTTAAACCTAAAAATAAATTTTCAAAAGTCCGCTTTAGATAATAGGACGTTTTCATCTACAGTGCTTTTAAAAGACCGCGTCCTATTAAGGTGGTTTTTTAAGGATATATTTGCTGGCTGCGGCTTCGTCGTATTTGGAAACCCATATCCCATTTTCACACTTTTGTCAATATCCCGGCCCTCATTAGGAAACGTAGTGTGCTTTTAAGTAGTAGGGCCGGGATATTCACAAAAGTGTATATCGGCAGATAGAGAATTAAATTCCGGATGCGTTCCTAGATTTAGAATTTCAGATCGGTAATGGCCAAAATTCGGTCTGTAGACTAATACTGGCATCAGGAGTTCGAATCTGATAGCAGATTTCATCGATGACGTCATTGTGAGTCATGATCACTCCCAGAGTCCGATTTATTCTTATCATGGTTTTGACTATAGTATTCCTACGAATTCTCCAAATTGACCTAAAATGACTCACAATGTTGGTGTTCGTGAATTATTGTATCACATTTAAAATCCCCGTGTTGAATTAACAATAAGTCCGCGTATTTATAAAGTTACCACGTTTGTACAGGTTGAATTTTATTTTTTGTCGGTGTTTCATGCATCACTCAATTTATAGTTAATTTATAATGTAATAACAAGTGATGCGTGAAACACCGACAAAAAATAAAATTCAACCTTTATAAGTTGGAAAGGGTTTCTATGACGTCATCAAAAGTGACTCTAAAATGAGTCACCATGACGTCATCGATGAAATCTGATATCATATTCGAAGTCCAGGTGCCCATATTAGTCTACAGAACGATTTTTGGCCCGATTGAGACAACTTTTGAAAAACGGAGCTACCGGAAAACTTTATTTCATAACTTAAAATCAATTTTTCGAAGAAATTAGTCAATTTTCATAATTTCATTTTTCACCCATAAATCTTAGATTTTTGTGCACTTTCGTCTGGTCCCCATTTGTAGTTATATCAGGCATTTTGAAAATCTCGCATTTTGAACAATTTTTAAAAAAATTTCAAAATGTCTTTTTTCAATTTTTGTGTAGAAAATTATTCAGAATGGCTTTATCACATATTTTATTTCCTTCGTAGCCTCCGTTTTCGGCTCGACCGGTGACACCCTAGTGTGCTCTTACCTTTTACTACGAGAATATTGCATGCAATTACCGCCGCTGAAACAGTAAAATTGGGGATAGCACCAACAACCAAATTTACTGAGCTTCCTAAGTTATCCTTCATTTCTCTCCGAATTTTATTGCGCAACAAAAAGTTTGAAACTTATTTATTTTTTCAATTCTGTTTTTTGCTAAAAGGTAACAAAATTCCAAAGTCTAGAAGAATTAATTTTGAATTTAAAAATTCGGCTTCGAACTAAAATTACGATTTTTTTACAATATATCGATCAACTTTCAAAAAATTCAAACAAGCTATACAAAAAGGTATGCCCGAAAAACCTATTTATTTGCCTACAGTAGGTGATTTTTAATATGTTCTAGCCTAAAACTTCTAGGAAATCATCAATAATAATGATTCATGCAAAAAAATTTTACCAGGAAAGTGTTAAAAACGCAAAACCGTTTTGACTTTGCCTAACATTTGGCTTGGCAATTACGAAATAAATTCGATAATAATTTCAAGCCAAATGATAGGCAAATGTTTTTTTTCGAAAAATGCTGGTTTTTGGAAAATGAGACATAATTATTTTCCAAAATCTCTGGGTCAATTTCAGCACAAAAACTAACAGCGTTCCGAAAATAAATGAAATCTAAGCTGGTCGATTTTTACCGTTCCTACCTTACTAGACAATATAGTCTATACTAGTAAATTTAAGTCACTCAAAATCATCATTACCTTACAAATCGTATAAAATTTTTTCTAACTTGTTTAAAACCTTCGCAGATCTTTATCCTGTGTTGAGAAATAGGGTGTTTGCTGTTGATAACCGATAAACAGGTAGGGCTTAGAAACAAAAAATAATTAACAATTAATATTTGCTCCATACCTACTACAGTAAAGTCTCTTTAGTAGGACGCGTCCTAATGAGTTTCAAAATACTGTCCTACGAAAACTAACCACGTAGGTTAGTTTTATTTACTGACATTTTATAATGAAAAACTTTCCAAAATTTTTGAACATTTATTTCTGGGCGCCATAAATATTTTTTGAACAATTGTTTCTTTAAAAAGAGAACTGCTTTTATTTTAATTTGTTCTTGTTTTTTCTATAGAATTAATATGAACAGTGAAGTCCGTCTAACAGGACGCACCATATCAATATTGAAAGTACTGTCCACCGAAAAGTACTAGACTGTACCAAAAAATATGCCTTGATATGATACATATGTTACATACGTATCGTACTATGGCGTCTTTTATTGCTAAAATAAAGTACTTTTCGCTGGACAATACCTTTTAATATTGATATGGTGCGTCCTGTTAGATGGACTTCACAGTAGTCAATTCTCTTAAGACTAAACTGAAGTCATCTTGCTCTAGTTTTTTTTGAATAATTTAAATTACATTATTTTTGACTAAAGTCAGGTTTGCGTTTCGAAGTCCATATTTCCGCCTAAACTCTTATGTATGCAGCATACAGTATGCTTTACTATTTATAGCTGGCTTGAAAGTACAATGACTATCATCTTTATTTCCAGTCTAAATATCCTCGGTATTTATTTTATTCTCTAGCTTTTTAATTTTCGTAGGACAGTACTTTGGAAATTCTTAGGACGCGTCCTATTAAAGACACTTTACTACAGTACGTACATACGTTTTTTGCTGAGCACGGACCTAAAAAAACCTAATACGATTATGAATGGTCGCTACGAAGAAAAAAAAATTCTATGTGTAGGCTTTTTATCATTTTGGCCTGACCATTTTTGCATTTTAGAAGGACAAAAAAAATTGTTCAATAGGACGGAAAAAATTAAAATTTACAGGTTCATTTTCTAATCAATAAAAATTTTAGAATGAAAATATGACGGTACTGAAGGAAGAAAATTTCCGCGTTATTGGCGGCGAATTTCGCGTGTCTCGACTGCAACTCGCAAAATTGATTGAAAATGATCCACTTATGGCCAAAATACATTGGACAAAAGAAGACAGAAAAAGTGTCCTACAAAAATTGCAAAAAATACTGAACAGAGGTCAAGATGGGATAGAAGTGATTTTAGATTTGTTCGGTGGGGCAGGGCCCATTCTGTCCTTATTCAACGTTCACAATTTTCAATTATTACTAGCCGTTACGAAGGACGGAGGTTATTTACTATCTAGTGTATATTCAGGGACGTTTTTCAAAAAACATTTTTCCAAATATCATTGATATGCGGTATACAGTGAAGTCCGTCTAACAGGACGCACCCTATCAATATTAAAAGTACTGTCCAGCGAAAAGTACTAGACTCTACCAAAAAAATATGCCTTGATATGATACATGTGTTACATACCTATCGTACTGTGGCGTCTTTTTATGCTAAAATAAAGTACTTTTCGCTGGACAGTACTTTTAATATATATATAGGGTGCGTCCTGTTAGACGGACTTCAATGTAGTTTTTTTGTCGGATTTTTAAATTGCATCGAACAAATTGTTTTTTACTTTTTATAATATGAAGTTTATATTGTCTAAAAACATTTCATATCCGAAAATATTAAATTTAAGTCATTTTGAAGGGTCACGTGATTCACGTGGTTACTTTTTTTACCTTAAAAAATCAAGCCTAAGTCTTTAGGGATACAGCCACTCATCTACAAGGCCCTCAGTGTAAACGACATTCCCTCCTAACGCCTGAAAGCCGTAGGTTCGAGGGTTTTTGGCCCTGATTGGTTACGTGGGCGTGAGCGGGAGACGAAATTGTAAAATGTATGATTCGAGAAGCTTGAAAAACGTAACTTGACAACAATTTTCATATTCTGATTCGCGGAACGGGTGAAATTCAAAGCAGAAAAATGAAAATTATAAATCCCGTATTTTTTATCGGTAATAATACCGGTTATTGGTTTTGATTACGGGTTACAGGAAAAGTGGAGTTCGGCAATGTTAGCCAATACGCTTTTCGTGTTCTCCTAATAATTTGACATTTAATACTGAAAAATGAAATTTTTTAGAAAAGATTCAGAAATTTTTTTCTTTGGAAATGACTGAAAAAATTTTCATGATTTGTTATTCAAAATTTTTATTTTACTAGAAATGAGGTAATTTTTTTCTTACAACAGTCTTAGTTCTGTAAAATTAAAAAAATGAGTTTTATATGTAAAAACGGAAGTTAGTGCTTAGTATGAGACTTGTAAAAACACATTTTTGACCACTAGATGGCCGAAAATATTTTTTTTCTGCCCGGAATCGTTTTTTAATTTCCCCCGTAAGATTGATACATTTTTCTCAACTACTGCAGTTTTCCATGTAGTTATACGGTATAACTTATACCGCTGCGCACCCTATATCAAAGATTATACCTACGTGTCCCGTAGAGTATTGACCAATCACATCACACGATTTTTAAGGTATCTGACGTCAAAGTTCAACGGGACACGTAGGTATAATCTTTGATATCGATTACGCGACTTCCTGGTCGTTATTTGCTGTATTTTTGGCAGAAATTTTTCAATAATTCGGCTTTTGAAAACAACTAATCCGATTACATTCTTAGATAGCTCAGATGAGCTTCAAATATCTTGTAAATAATAAAATACAGAAAATGGTCTAAATCCGACAATTGCTCCAATTTTTTAAGAAAAACTAATAAATACAAAATTCAGAAATCTCAGCAAAAAAGACAAAATAAAATTGGTCCGATAGACCATTTTTATGTTATTATTAACAAGATATTTGTGCTCAGTTTGACTATCTAAGAATATAATCGGATGAGTTGTTTTCAAAAGCCGATTATTAAAATTTTGGCCAAAAATCTAGCAAAGAACGACCAGGAAGTCGCGTAATCGATATATCTATGTTTGCCAATAAAAAATTGTCCAAAAATTTTTATGAAAAACGTTTGAACAGATCTCCGAGAAAAGTCGTATTCTAAACCTTCCAAAAAACGGAGAAAAACAAATTGGACATTATTTTACCAAGTGATTCGTCAGTTATATTTTAAGGAGTCTCCGTTTACATTTCAATTATTAAAAAGCGATTTGGAATCAGATCAGAAGAGATCACAAAAAGAATTATTTTGGACTTTCGGGATGAAGCAAGGAGAAATACCAAATGAATTTTTTACTCCTTATTTAAAGCAGTTTAAACAGAAGTCTAACAGACACAATATTTCACCAGAACGAAGTTTTTCAAAAGTCACAAAACAGGAATGTTATTATATACTTTGAGTGATTTTCTTTAGGTTACTTTTTTTAGCAGCATCAGATTTGACGGTGCCACCAAGAACAAACCGTATGGTATCTATTACGGTACTTGCTGGGGCTTTTATGCCACTTTTTTAGCCAAATTTTTCTATATTATTCATCTTTTGAAAACGACTCATCCGATTGAATTCTTAGATAGCTCAAACTGAGAACAAATATTTAGAAAAAAAAAATTTAAAGAACAATGATCCGAATCAGACCATTGTTTCCAATTCTTTAATAAAAACTGATAATTAAAGAATTTCAGTAATCTCAGAAAATAATCAAAAAGGTCCGATTCGGACCATTTTTATTTTATTATTCACTAGATATTAGTTTGAGCTACATAAGAAGTTAATTGGATGAGTCGTTTTCAAAAGCCGAATTATAAAAAAAAATGGCTAAAAAAGTGGCATAAAAGCCCCAGCAAGTACCGTAATAGATATATCACAAAACGGTTTTTAGCATCCAACTGGAAACTAAAAATCATGTGGGGAAAATGTTTTTGGAAACTTTTTCTCCACCAGTTTACCGGTAATTCAAAGCATAACCCGATGATCTTTCTACCACTGAAAAAAAAATTTCACCACATTTTTTTGCAGACGTTTCAGTCAATTTTAAAATAATTTTGGTGGAGATTTTGATTTTTTTTTTCTGGTGGGGAAATATTTTTCAAAACAATTTTCCCGCATCATATTTAGTTTCCAGTTGGATGCGTTGCGTTTTGTGATATATCAATTACGGGGCCCTGCGGTCACTTTTTGCCACGTTTTCAGCCAAATTTTTTATTTAATTCGGCGTTTGAAAACGACTCAACCGATTGAGTTTTTGGATAGCTCAAACTGAAAACAAATATTCGAAGAAAAATAAATTGAAACAAAATAGTCCGAATCAGGCCATTGTTTCTAATTTTTTGAACTAAAACGTACAATTAAACTATTTCAGTAATCTCGGAAAAAAGCTAAACATGGTGCGATTCTGACCTATTTACTATTATTGTATAATTCACTTGATATTTATGCTCAGTTTGAGCTATCAAAAAACTTAATCGGTTGAGTCGTTTTCAAAAGCCGAATTATATAAAAATTTTGGCTGAAAAAGTGCCAAAAAGTGACCGCAGGGCCCCGTAATATATATCATATGGTATGATTCATACAGTTCGTTCGTGGTGGAACAGTCAAATTTGTCGCTGATAAAAAAGTTAATAATAATATCTATAATAACATTAAAAGACCTTTTTGTCATCTGATATTGATAACGACCATTTTACTACAATTTGTGGTATCCCAGTTCCTAAAGGAAAATCTCAATCTCTTACTAGACTCCCACTCGCCTCAAATGTTCAAGTTATAGAATCTATCCGTGATATGGCTATTGGTCTCGTTAAGGGTATAAATTATTCAACAAAAGTGAAATAGTCACGAACTACCATTTTTTAATTCAAATAAATTTCAGAATCAATGTTCATAATATTGAAATTACCACATGGTTTCTGTCTAAGCGGGCAAAACCTACGCATTTTTTCTGAAAATACGGTTTGAAGTGAGTTTAAGCGGACAAAACGGGGTGATTTAGAGCCGAATAGGTGTCTAAGGTATTTGTTTTAGAGGAGGCCACTCCATTCTCATTGACGAATTAGGTGAAAACCATAAGAAGACATATCGAGAAATGTTTTTTGCATCAATTGCCAACTGAAATCAGCTGAATGGAGAAAATTTTTCCTTTTTATCGGACATACCGTTCACCGGTAACCGGAAGATTATTTTTAAGCATCTTCGGTATAATTTGTAGAAAAAAAATCTGCAGCTCGTTTTTTACTTCTGGGAATCATCAAATATATAGTTCAATGCAGTTAATGTGTAGATAATCGTGTATAAACAACGAAAAACGATAGAAATTCAACGTCGGCCACTGATGTTAAGAAAAAAAAATTCTGGCCCACCGAGATTCGAACTACCAAAAATTACTTTCGGTCTATATCGGTGAACCGGATGTCAAATCAACTTCATAAAATTTCTGTATTGAGCTTTTCAGTTGGCAGTTGAATGCAAAAAAACATTTCTTGATATCAGCTATGGTTTTCCCGTAATAGTCATGAGAAGGTTGCCTCCATTAAAAAAAATTACCTTAGCGGACAAAACCGGCTTTCGAAATATGGGCCTCCCCCTGTATTGCACTTTTTAAGCTCATTTGTGTCATTTCGTGTTTTTTTATGATTTTCATATTTAAACCCGATCTCAGCCGCATCTCTCCCACTTATTGTTACAGGATCAATCGGTAGTGGAAAATCTCACCTTATCAATTATATTTCTCAAGAAACTCAAAATCATTTAATCCGTTATCAACTGAGTTGTGAAACTGACGCTGCTTGTCTTATCGGTGGATATGTTCAAGGAGATGATGGCCAGTTTGAATGGCGATCTGGTCCACTAGGTACCAAATATAACCTTTCAAACAATTATTTTCGTAAAAATAAAAAAACTCTTTAGAATTACTATATATAGTAACTACTATAGTAATTATATTTAAACTTCTTGTTTTTTTGATTATTTAATAAAGATTCTGCGCAAAAAATACTTGAAAACGTTAAACTGGAATTTTTGTCATTTTGTGTTGATCTCTCTTGATCAAAGATACAGTGCGCGCGGCTTCATTATAATTCGAATATGAATTATAATGATATACTTATATCACGATGAATTCAAAAACCACCTAAACTTTAGGGCCTAAAGGAAGTTTTTTAGAGCAACCACCCCTACCCACAACAATTATGGCAAAATATCACCTTTTTCAGTTTAAGGGGGTAGCAGCGATGTGGCAGATTGTACATTTTTTCGGGTAGTGAATTTATAAGAAAAAAAATGAAAATTTTTTATTTCTTTTTAACTTAATAAAGTTACACTGTTTAGATGAAGATAAAATAAAATTTTCACATTCATAATTCATATCTTGCAAAACGTTTATATTTTAATTCTTCAACATAACAAAGTTATTGTAAAAATTATCAAAAACATGTTTCTTGCGAACTCCATTTCCAACTACCCATGTGAGAATTTTTTGAAGGCGATATTTATAAATTTCAGGCATTTCGGGTGCTTATGCGCATTGAATGGAGAATCATTATCAAACATGAAAAAATTCTCTCTTATATGAAATTTTTTCCACTGAAAATAGAGAAAACAGCTTTTTAGGAATAAATTGACCTTCAATTTCCGTTTAAATATGAAAAAACCTGTCCTGACTTTTGAAAGAAAAGTAGCCTAATAACACCCGAAATTTAATTGAAGATTTCACGAACAAATTTATAAAATACAGTGCAAGTGACAAAAGCGGTTTCAGCAAGCAGTGTGTAAATTCATCAGTAGTTCAAAACGATATTCGATTGAATGCCTTCCACTGGGTTTGAAATACGGAAATCAAATAGATATCAGAAAATAAACACAATGATCATCGGGCCTGATTTTTCAAGAAGAATTGAAAAAAAGCAATTAATAAAAATTTTGACTGATTTGCGGAAAATTTCATAATATTCTACAAAAAAGTCGACAAAAATGACAAATGAACATTATGATTTTTTAAACAGCATTCAGAAAATAGTAAACATGCATGAAAAAAGTTAAAGTGGCTATTTTTTTGTTTTTATTCACAAATTTCAGAGTAAAAAACAAAAGAAATTTGGGTGAAAAATGCGTGAAATTTTAATATGTTTGAATTTTTTTGAAAATTTTACGAATTCAAAAAAAACGTTCGACTCAAATCTTCTTCAATAGATAAAAAAATATTTTAATGAGCTGATACACATTTATTGGTTCAGCTAACGATAAGCACAAAAATAACCAACTAATTATTTTCGTAAGTTAAATGACGCCGGTCTGCAATCGCTGCTACCCCTTAAGCGAAACCGCGTCGAAAATCTTGGAAAACAGCTTAATCAGCGTCACCCCCAAACGGATTTTTTCCAGATTAATGCATGACACTTGATGATCTTTTAGCTAATGCTGCTCAAAGTGGCCAATGGATCTTATTAGAAGATATTGATCAAGCTGGAGGAGATTGTTTTCCTCTGATTGCGCAGCTCGTAGAAAGAAATGTTCTCGCTATTGCTGGCCATGGTCGACCGCTCACGCCACATCCAAATTTTAGATTAATTTTAACTCAGAGAACCACAGAAGGTGTAAAATCAGCAAATTTAGTTTCCTCATTATACACCAAATGTCACTATATCGCACTTCCAGGAACGGTTAGAAAAAGATAGTTTGTATACAATGTAAGAAAATGCGAATTGGAAAAACATTATTTGAAAAATACGTGACATTTGTCCATTTAACATATCAGTATGTGTTTTGCGGGAAATGACCTTGGAATAGGCTCAAATCAGCGACACCCACTCCCTTAAAAGAATAGGGAATAAGTTTGAAAAGTGACCCGGGCATAATAATGGATATA
>SCLH01000943.1:0-30579 GCA_004367855.1 Oikopleura vanhoeffeni | reverse complement strand
TAGACCCGGATGTTGCGACAGAAAGTTATTGAGCCTCGTATCACATTTTTGTTATTTTTCACATGTACCTCAAAAATCCTTCGCAATAAACCTGACGCAAGTTAGAGAGTTTCTACTTTGCTTGATCTAGACGATAATCATGGTCGGAAAGTCTGAATTAATGGTAAAATTATCAAAATTCTGCGTCCTGTTATTCGGAGCTGGCAAAGTTTTATATAAAAAGTGCGTCCTGTTATTCGGTACGTGGTCAAAGTTTTTGAGTCAAAGTGCGTCCTGTCGGTGCGTCCTGTTAAACGGACTTCACTGTAGGTGTACACCATGTCACCTTTTTGCTTGCGATCTTCCCTTTTTTCTCTAAACTGATCGACACTGTTTATTGGTCAATGAGAATTTAAATTTGTGAAACACCTACGTGTTTGTAAATTTAATGGTTTTGATTGGCGGAGGTGAGTTAAATCAAAACTAAGATCCCAAGCATAAATGTGACATGCTGTATATGTTACTAAATTAATCCAAGTGTGGGTTAACAATGCCAGAAAAAGTTTGAAAAAGTATTCAACCTCAAAACACGTTAAAGCATGAATTTTAGGGAAATTAAATCGTAAAACGCTAAATCTTGAAAATCGACGTTTACAGCTGATTCTTGGAAAAACTGAAAGGAGATTTTGAAATTCAAAAAAGTTGTATTATAAATTATAATTTATAATGCCTTTTTACCAAGTGGTGTATCAACAGCAAGACAAATATTCACTTTTTTCTCATAATTAGTTAAAGAAAGTTTAAAAAGGAACCACCCCCTTAGGTGTTGTGGGTGTAAAATGCAAGCTCATTGAAGGACTTTGAAATTGATATTACTTTTTGACAATAAACCGTATAATTTTAAACATTTAGAATAACTTTAGGCAAAATAATATTCTTAGATTTTAAAATTTCAGGGGACATTTTCAAATGATTTCAACAAAATTTTCAGGAATTATGTCAAAATAAGCGAGTTTGAAAGTTATTAGCTCTAATTTGCCAATTTTGACCCAAGTCGCTCACAAATGAAAAATATTTTCATTTTTTTATTTCATCATCAAGACTGGGGAAAACTGACTTAAAAATTAATCAAAATTATATGCAACATAAAAAAGTTATTCACTGATTGATAAAAAAATCAAGCTTTGAGAACCAAGCTCCCAATTTGCTTATTTTAACAATTCAAGTTCAGTTTTATGCTTAATCGATTCGTAAAGATCATAACTAAACCCATATATTCTTAGTTTGGATTCAAAAAATGTGTCACGAAGCAAAATATTAAGAATTTCATGACAAATGTGTTAATGAGGCATATAGAATAGAAGCGCGATAATCTTTCAAGGTATAGCAAAATATATATTCCCGTGGTCTCACTAAAACAGTACTGTGCAGACTGTTCTTTTTTCGCCTACCAAACATGTGCCCTACCTTTTATCCATTTTCTCTATTCTAATCTCAATGTCTTTGCCTTGAAATAAGTATATTACTGCGAGTTGAAGGTGTTCAAAAAAATATTTTTCCAAATTCGTCTGAATCCGAAATGAGTCCTGTTCGATTATATTAATTAACTCGCAACCGGGCAGCGTGTCATTAATTTAGACATCAATAATTTAAGAAATATATAAAAGAGGACAAAAAGAATATTGTATTGTTACTCGTTTAAAGGTCAGGTGAAGGTCAGGATAAATCCTTTTCGCAATAGATATCAAATTGGTTGACAATTAACTGAAAAACCAATAAAAGCTGAATTTATTATTAAAGCCCCTTTAAAAAATAGTATTGGAAGCGGAGATTAAAAGGACAATCCAATTTGGATCATTCAGCCATATAAAAAATAATTGTGCGCGTTTTCAAATGCTGTATTTGAAGTGGTTGACAGCAAAACGGTAAAAATTTCTAACTGCGATTACCTATATACAGTATATCATATTATAATATACTCAAACTAAGCTTATTTATAAAATTTTCATGTAAAAAAATTCGAGGATGTTGATTTTTTTTAATTTTAATTTCTTCCTATAATTGAACAAGCTCCGTGGAGATCAAAAATTTAGTCAATAGATTTCTTAGCCCAAAAAAAATTATTAAATAAAAAGGCTTTGTTATGAATAATCAGCGGAAAATTCAGGGTTCAAAAAAAGACTATTACCGGTTTGGAATTTCAAAAATCGCGAATGGGTAATTGCTTTGATTCACAGTGAAGTGCATTTATCAGGACGTATAACACGGTCCTGATAAACGGACTGCGGCTAAGTTTTTGAGTCAAAGTGCGTCCTGGTAAATGCACTTCACTTTACAGAGAAAAAATAGGTTATTACGAATAACGAAGTTGAAAATTAAAATCATGATTACTATCAATTGAGATTTGGAACGGGAAAGCATTAGTTTATAGCGTTCAAAAGTTGCAAAAACTTTCTTTGGAAGTGCTGTTTCATAATTTTTCAATTTTATCCTTGTTCTTGAAACAAGGAAATGTGATGACAATGTCATGCAAGATTTTTGTTCAAATATATCAGAGAAAGGTAATATTTGGTCCAACAATTTGTACTGTTGCAACAACATCATGACATACCATAAATAAAAAATCACAGTTGTATTTCCTGAATTTAATCAAGTTCAATTGACTCACTTTAAGGGTTTTTCAATGGCCAATTGTTGCAACAGTACAAATTGTTGGACCAAATATTACCTTTCTCTGATATATTTGAACAAAAATCTTGCATCCTAAAAAGAAACGTGACGGATGGCTTGTCCAAGCAGAAACGTGCTTACAAAAGGACCGAATTATTTTTTCGAATTATCAATTAAATTGTAAGAAATCCTCATCCACTTGTTTTGATTGGCCTTAAGATTTGTCACATGTCACCAAATTTATCTAATCGGCCGCGCTCTGATTGGTGGTCATTTCACTCGGGATCAGTATTGCGCTATTTTTATTTTCCACGCTACCCTCATTCACAATATTTATATACTGTATGTATCTCCTCCCTAAGTTTTTAACGCACAACAATGATTCTTGACATAAGGGGGTGGTCAACGCAAAATTGGCCAATATCGTAGTTTTGTAATCGGTTTCACGATGAATGTAGAAACAAGAAAGATATGAAACCACCAGAAATGAAATATTTGAGTCAATAGGCGCCGAGTCAGGGTCAAAGTTAATCGCACTGATAGTCACTTCCGCCGGAAATACGGTTTGAAAAGTTTCTCTTTGAAAAATTAAAAATGTAACTGAGGCCGGACTTAAAGAGGTTTGGACTTGATTTTTTTTTAAATGACAGAATTTATAATATCAACATCACTGATCTCACAGAATTTTCAAACAAAATTTATAGGGCTTGAAATCTAGAAAAAACGGTTATTTTGGCCTGAAAATCATGGGTTTACAAACCTAACTGAGCCCTTAATTTTGAAAATTTATTTTTTGATCAATATCATCGCAAAGGCCAAACACCGTCCATACCACTGATCTCACAGAATTTTAATTAAACCTCTTAGTTCTCTCCCAGAGAGGTCGAAGTCACATGCAAAATTAAATTTTAGTCGGAAAAAAATATTTTTTTTTCTAAATTTTTTTTCAAATTAAATTTCATAACCTATTGGAACGCAGAATTCAATGCAGTTTGAAAAATTTAATTTTGATATTCTGCAATGAAAATTAAGTCTTCAAACTCAAAATCAAATTTTCCAAAAAAAAAAGACTATTTTCTAGAATAGTACTTTCGGGGTAGTAAGACTGTGTCAAAATACCACTTATTGATTTCAAATGCAGAAAATATCAGTTTCGAACGTTCTAGGAAAATAACCTCATTACACATTTTGTCCAGATTTGCGTTGACCCCTTAAGGGGTACCCCGGGGCCTACTATTTTATGAGTTATTATGTCATAAAAGACACCAATCACATTGTTATGTTTTTGAAACGCATAAAACACCCAAATGACAACAAAAATTTTTCGAATAATTTTGCGTTTTTTTCGATTATTTTTCTAATGTATTTTTCTCAAATATGTTCAAAAATTATACTTTGTGTCAATTTGACCACTAAATAACTATCAATAAATATCGGGTTGAACGTAAGCCATACTTTCTCTTCAGTGTTTCCCTGAGTTCTTCTTTGGGCCACTTTCGAAAAAAATTCGAAGCACATTTTTTTTCAGAAAATTTTTCCACGTGACCTTTTCAAAATATTCATATTTTTGAGTTGGCGGTCAAATTGAAAAAAAAGGCTCCTCAGAAAGTTTCTATTTGTTTTCGAGCACCGTACAAAATTTGAGTTGAATTTTGAATAATAAACCTAGGAGGAGATTAATTGTTCCAATGAAAAAAGTCCAAAAAACCGGAATTTGGACCGGTTTTTTACATATTCTAGAATGGAATATAGCACTTATCGACAAAAGCGCTCCTCAGAAGTTTCAAATCACTAATTAACAGGTATTTAAAATTTCGGGTTATTCAAAATAAAACTGGGAGGAGATAGATTTTTGCGTTTTGGCTGAGGCTGTGCTCTTGTGCCGTCATGTGTGAAGGAGTGTGGCATGCAAAAAAAGTTTTGACACATTTTTACGCAAGAATGAAGGCTAGTTCTACAAAACTGGCTAATCTGAATTAATCTCGAAAGCTCTGTTGCTATATTTGTCGAGAAATATGTCAATTTAGGACCGGGATACCCTGGGAGTACCTGACGGACCTTATATCTCGACACTCAGACATGGTAGAAAGCTAATTTTAACGTTATTCTCAATTTTGCGATCAGTTTCATTCCAAAAAAAAATTTTGATATAAAAAAATTTCCTATTTTTCTGAGTATAATTTTCCTTCTACAGGCTCTAACTTCTAACGTTTTACCCCGTTCACGCTAATTTTTGTTGCATCAGTTCACTCTGAATTCAACCTTGAAAATAAAAAAATTTCGAAAAAAAAAATTCTTGGATTGAAAGAATAGGGGTACCTGACGAACGTTATATTTCGGGAACCATATATGGTAGAATCTTAATTTTTGCTGCATTCGAAATTTTGTTAACGGTTTGCTTACAAAATAAATAAAAAAATTTAATTTTGACCGAAAAAAAACTCATAAATTTGCAAAATTTCAGTTTTTTAAGTATTTTTTCCAAATAATTGACTGAAACTCGTGATATAGACATCGGATGTGACTAATTATTTTGTCATTTTAAATTTTTAATACTTTATAAAAATGAAAAATTTTGTATTTTTTTCAAAAATAATTTTGCAAACCTAAGAAAAAAACATATTTTTGCCAAATTTTGACTGCGCATAAAAACATAACCAGAGTAACAGAATAAAGAGCGCATAAAAATCATGAGTTCGCAATTTTAAGAAAGTGCTTTTTTTCCAAAAAAAAATTTGTTAACTGCTCCAAATGAAATTGAACTAGCGCCTAGAGTACCAAAAACAGCCATTTTGAGGACTATATTAGTGATTGTAGGCTAATTAAATGAAAAAAATAAATCTTAGCGCATAACTTTTTTTAACTAACAAATTTAGGTATCCTTACAAAAAATCAGAAAATTCTGTTAATACATCGCTAAATGAAATTGAACCAGTAAAAGTCGAAAAATGACTTTTTGGACCGGTACAAATACCGGTACGATCATACAAAAAACTTTGGTTACTTTTTTTTGAAAAATTTGGACAAATATCTCCTTGGTCTCAAAATACATGTATGAAACTTAAGGGACTGTTATTCAGCTCAGCAAAGACGTTTAAAAATCACTAAATGGCGTCAGGTACTCTCTTAAATTAACCGGACAGAACGTGAGCACATCAGAACGGAGAGTTTTGGGTAAAATTCTTGGATTTGGCTTCAGAATCACCAAAAAACAGTATTTTGACCCTATGTTAACTAGTGCGACAATTGGCCATTTAAATGCGACGACCACCCCCTTAACTAGTTGGCAAAAACCGTTTTTCGTTATTATTTAAATGTAATTTTAGAAAAAATTTTGACGGTGACTACGAGTTAAAAGCTAAAATTAAATAATTTTTCTGAATAATTACCAAAAAAAAGAATATGCATTCAACGTCCTGATAAAAACGTTCTCACAAAATATCAAACGTCATGACAAAAATTGTTAAATCATAGGTGTCAGGGAAACTGTTCAAATTCTGAGGTCATTAGAGACACACCCTTTTATGTGACTAATCGAGAATGTTTACTCCATTTCGTGCCTTATTTGTTTTCAAAAGTCCCCAAGCCTACGCGTTTTTAATTTTGAACGAAAACTTTATTCTTGTCTCTTCAATGAAGAGTATTCATGTCCGAAATGTTTTCGAGATAAACTTTTGGACAAATGGGCACCGTTGTATGTTATATTTTTGAACATAAATGCGTTACCTTTGCATATTACAAATAATTTTCACTATTTTCCAGTAGTTTTGCTCGAATTAACCGCCGGCAATTTTTTCGCTCTCATTATTCATTTTCGGTCGAAGTCTGCCAAAAATGATGAAAAGAGAAATTTTTCTTTGTTGTTTGGAATAATGCTTGTCTCGTGGGGGGAAAGTTGTTTTGACCTGAGATCAAAAATTGATCACTAGATTACAAATAAAACAAATTAGCAGGCGTTTTTGATAATTTAAGAACACACAAGATGTCGAACTCAGTGACCCTGATATACATTTGGATTTTTTTGAATCGGATGTATCGTTTTCGAGAACATGCCATTGCTACTACAGCAAGACAGTTTGTAAGAACGGGTTTGAGTAAAAACGTCTTACTAGCGTTCGTTCACATGGACAATTTGGCGATTAAAACTGTCCGTAACGTTTAACACGGTAAATTTGAATTGCAAAACTGTCTTTTTAAACGCACGCTAGAAGGACTTTTTAACCTAAAATAGTTCTACCAAACTGTCTGGTTAAGGCAGTTTTGTCGCTGCAATTTAAGAACGGAAAAAGATATTCGCAAACCTATTTTTGCATTCAACTAAATGACCAATTTTGTATTTAATTTTTCATCGTATGTCCGGTTATACTTGTAATTCACCGGTTAAATAAGAAAAGTCTGTTCTGAGAAAACCACAGAATTATGGTCTAGGAGTTAACCCTTGGCTGTTGAATGCAGAAATCCGTTTGGAATTATCTTGTACCTTTCAAAATGGCAAGGAGACAAAAATTGGGGTGAGCTAAAACTAACTACCTTTTCCTAGCCTGATACCTTTGACAAATTATACGATATACGAGGATTATATCTGGAAATATTTAAAACCAAATTGGCAAATTATACAGTTAATGATAATTATTTTGAGCTAATTATTGAAACAATGGCTCCGAAATTACTATAGTCTATACATGTAGTAAAAATGAATATTAAATGAATAATTAAATCTTTTATTCAGTATCAACTCAACCATAGTTCTTGTAGAAATCGTAAAAGATGATTTTTTACAAAGAAAATACGATCGCCACCTATTTTTTATTTGTAAATAATTTACACCCTGTCATACACTGTGTTCGACCGGGATTATTACCGAATATCGAAGTGATTTTAAAAGGACGCGAGAAAGGAGTTTATGCGTTCTTATGAAACAACTGTTCATATTAAAAAACCTTGTCTTTCCAAAAATCCAAAATGGTTCGGTTTTTAAGAAATGTTTTTTATCTCGGTGAGATCGCTCGGAACTGGCTCATATAGATCTTTAAGAAATTTCATTTTACATGAACTCATTCGAAAAAATCAAGGGATCCAACAAAAAAATGCCGAAAATGAAATTTGACACCGGATTTCTCGATAACGGCTCTACCTATTTTTTTTCTAAATCGACAACTGTAATTTTTTTTGGAAACGGGTCCATTATTTATAAACACGATATTGAGTTTTTGGTTCGTCTTTATAAACGCACTCCACTGTACTATCTTTCCTGAATATAACAAAGAATGAACCCTCCAACTATTGGCAAAAATTATAAACTAGTCATTTACTTCTGTTCGACCGAATGCTAATAATGGCATGTTAAGCCACCACTAATGACGTCAATTGATTTTAATAATCTGACTCAATAGATCTATTTGGCCTCCTCGTTTAAACCCTTAACCCCTGCAAAGTCCATGCAAATAATCAGATCTAAATGTAAAACATAATGGTTTGATTTCTGGTATCAAAATCTATCATCTGTAATAATCTTCGAGAAGTATTTAGTGGCACATGTCTTAAATTCGAGGAAAAACAGTGATATCCATTTGAACTCAATGGCGTTAAAGAGGGGTTAATAGTAATTCGTCGAAAAATCGGAAATTTTCATTTTTAAAATATAAAGAAAACTTTTAATTACAATTTGTAAAATTTGTCTTGGCCATCTTTTTCAGCGTAAAACCTTATATTTCATGAGTTTATGTTTAAGTTGAGTAAAGTTAGGGCTAAAAAACTCAATTTTTATTGAAAAACAACTACAGTAACGTAGGGCGTCACAGGACGAGGCCAAAATAGAGAATAAAGGGTATCTGAAAAATCCGAGGAAGTCAGTCCTCTTTATTTTTCCGGAGAATTCGAAAAAAATAACTTTTTGAAAATTTTCCAATTTTTTTCAAAATATTTTAAAATTCGAAATTTTCAAATGCATAAAAATAGCAATATATGCACAGTAAACGAAAGAGGAGAAAATTCTGAGAATTTTGGCTGAAAAAAAATTTAAAAAAAAAAATTCAAGTAATTTTTCATAATGACAAAAAAATCATTTTTCGACGATGAGTCATTATCTCTCTGTAAAACCGGAAGTGGATATAGAATTTTAAGTGACAATCAGTTTTTCAATAGAAAAGGTCTTGATGCTGAGTCATGCCAATTTTCAGAAAAATTGAGGCCAATCTAGAGGTTCGTAAATTAAATTGCGATGGGACAATTACGTATTTTTGCTCATTTTTCTAGGGATTTTGCCCTTTTGCTACCGGATATAGAAGAGAATGTGTTTTTGAATTACACTTGATGCAAAGAAAATGGATCAATTAATAATCAGGCAAATTCTCGGAAAATTTAAGGCCGATTAAGGGGGTAGGCGACTCATTTCAAATTGGAAAAGTGCGATTTTTTACATTTTTTTGAACAATTTATAACTTTTTTNACTACCGTTATCACAAAACCATCTCCCCCTGATGATAAGGCAAAATTGTTCTATTTAAAAAATGTAATCTTTTTGGTGATGCTGCGCATCCCCAAAACGATTATATTGTATAAAATAACAACTTTCAAAGGTTACTATTATTAAATCAATGTGTTATGGCGCTATCATAACGGAATAAGAATATTACTTATATATAGTATTTGAATAAATAATTTACACAAAAAGGTTATGAACTGATCGATCTTTTTTCTTGACTTAAAAATATACAAGTTCAAAATTATGAATTTGGTTAAGAAAAAAAAACATATGTGATGCGTACTAACTTTGAACAGTTTTATTTAAAATAAAAAAAAATGTAAAGTAAAAAAAAGGTAAAAAGTAGTGTTGTGTCTACTAGTTTAGTGCAGATTTGTACAATTGGTTGGAACTTTATGATGAGTGAAAAAAACGAGAAAGAAAATCATCTTTAAAGCAAAAATCAAAATTTTATAAAAAACAAAAACTGTATGTACCGGTAGACATTATTCTAAAAATTCAGCAAAAAAGTTCAAAACTGTTCAAACAGGTTTGCAAAGTATTTCGATTCTATAAAATGATGAAAAATATCTTGTAGCCGGTCTTACCATGACTGCAAATAAACCAACAATAATAATAATATTATTGATCAAAGATTGAGATCCCAATGCCTCTACTTTCGCGTTTGCGTTTGACCTGCATTTGAGCAATGAGAGCACCGGATATTACTTCTTTGATCAATAGGAGCATCGGAATTAAGTTCAGACGCTAAATCAAAAGTAAAGCCATAGAAATCTCCTTAAGAGATATCCCCTATTCACACTTTCGTGAATATCCCGGCCCTGATTAGGAAACCTAGTTTGTTTTTAAGTATAGTAGGGCCGGGATATTCACAAAAGTGTGAATAGGGGATATAAGATATTATGTATAAATTATTATATTAAACAAAATGAAGGCTTAAAAATTCCAAAATATGAGTGACTTTAAACAAAAAGACTGTAATACACGTATTAAACAGTGTTTGTATTTTCATACAATAATTCGATATGAATCATTATGGTGCTACCGAATACATTAGAAAAAATTAAAAGTTTTAAAAATCACCTAAAATAGAGCGTCATGTTTTGTATAAGATATTATGAACGAGCCCTATTTTGAAAAAGGCGATAACTTTATCAAACAATCAAGGGTTTTTATTTCCTATCAACTACTGTAACTGGTATTTAATCGATGGTGAAAAACCCCGTCAGCCATTATAAGGCAACGATATAACAACTACAATTTTAATCTGTATCGCTGTATTGATATAAGGTGTCGGATAAATCCTCAAAATACAGTATACTTCTTGAACTACAAACAGTAGGAGATCCCGGGTGCGAGCAAAAAAAAGTATAAAATGTAGTTCAAGTGCTGGGGTTTTTTTTGCTCGAACTACATTGTAGTTCAACTATATATGGGGCTCCTACTTGAACTACATTTTAAAAATATCTGATCAACTTGGTGGGAGTTAGATAAATCTCGATTTAAGAGGGTGGGCGTCGTAATCTGGTACCTTTCAATTTCGCCTCAGAATAATTATAGGGCAGTTGTGAAAAATCTGAGGATACTCGTTGGTATATCCATCTTTCGTCTAACGATCACACATCTCAAACTCTACATTGTTACATCACACCACCAGGTGGTGAGTCTATTCTAGTACACTCAACAGTTTTTTTTTAATCTATCTTCTTTTAGATCCCACATTCAAAGCGTCTAAAAATATACACAGAGTACCGGATAAATGAGTACAAAAATAGGATCGTTCTGATTTTTCGAATTTCGATCTTGTTTTTTCTATAATCTCACTTTAACGTCGATTTTTACAATTTTTCGACTTCAAACTCTATCTTCTTTTAGACGGATGTTCAGAATAAAGCCGTTTTTTCGACTGAGGTTGATAAATATAATGTCGTCAATATGATCGTTCTGAATTTTTTATAATTATTTTAGAGTTCTAGAAATTTGATTTCAAGTGAACCGGAAATGAAATCTGATCGGCACCAAACTACCACCAAATTTAAGCTGAGATTTCACTAATCAAAAAATCTGCTTACAGCTCTTCGAAATTTTGAACCAATCAGCGTATAATTATTGAAATTTCTAGAATTTGATTAAGACATTTCCGATAATTTTAATGTCCTGCATCATTTTTGACGGGTCATATTCACCGAAAAAAGGTTATATAATGGTGAAATACTAGTTTAATGCGGGGTAAAGCAAAAAAATATTCAAATTTTGAAAATTCAAGATTTTGTTCTAGATTGTTTTGAAAAAAATTATTGCCACCATAAGATTCATTCGGTCAACTTTAGTCATAATCGATATTAATGTATCATTTATTAATTCTATAAAGGGCTCAAAAAAATACGACGCCCACCAACTTAAGCTAGATTAATTACGGTTTGAGTTAAGAAAATTACAGTTGATCTTCAGATTTTATCTAAATGAAACAGATGAATTAATACAATTTATACAAACGCCTTGTTGACTGAAGTTGGAATAACTTTCATGTCTGACAAAAATATGAAGAATGAATCATTCTGAATGATATATTATAATGGTTTTTCGAATTAAATAAAACCTTTGTTAAGGGGGTAGGTGTCGTAATTTTTTAGCCTCTTATAGAATTAATTTATGATAAATTAATATCGGTTATGACTAAAGTTGACCCAAGGAATCTCGTGGTGGCAATTAATTTTTTCAAAACAATCTAGAACAAAATCTAGAATTTTCAAAATTCGAATATTTTTTGCATTAATCCGCATAAAACTGCTATTCTACCATGATATGAACATTTTTTATTAGTGAATATGACCAGCTTTAAACGATGCATGACATTAAAATTATCAGAAATGTCTTAATCGAATTCTAAAAATTTCAATTATTTTTAAGCAAAAATGTTAAACCCAATCATCGAATTTGACGCTGATTGGTTCAAAATTTCGATCAGCTGTCAGCAGATTTTTTGATCAATTAACTCCCAGCTTCAATTTCGTGGTACTTTTGTTCCGATCAGACGAGCTTTTTTTTCGGACTTTTCATTTCCGGTTCACTTTAAATCAATTTTCTAGAATTCTAGAATATAATTCAAAAATTCCTTCTCATCACATTGACCGCCTTACATTAATCTACCTAAGTCGAAAAAACGGCTTTATTCTAAACATTTGTCTAAAAGAAGAAAGAGTTTGAAGTCGAAAAACTGGAAAAATCGGCGTTCAAGTGAGATTCTAGAAGAAAAAAAGTCAAAAATCGAAAAATTCCTTCTCATCACTTTTTGCTCTCATTAATTCGCTACTTTGCGTAGATTTTGAGACGCTTTGTATGTGGGGTCTAAAAGAAGATAGATTAAAACAAAACGTTTAGTGCTCTAAAATAGACTCACCACCTGGTGGTGTGATGAACAAGATTGACTTTGAGATGTGTAATCGTTAGACGAAGGCTAGATCTACAAACGAGTATCCTCAGAATTTTTACAACTGCNTTTCTTACCTTACAGTAACGTGCCTCTATAAGGACGATCCGATTTTGCTCCGTGCGTCCTTATAGGAGCACCGGCAAACTTTTGGAAAGAAGGGTCCATCTTTTTACGATGACCGCGGCAAACTATTTGACCAAATTGTCCGTCCTTTATAAATTCGAAACCGATGTGACATGTCATGACATCGGCGATGTCAGTATCTTTAAAATTTAAAAAATATGATTTTATTGAAAAAGTGCCATTTAGGCAAAAATTTCTAGACTGAACAAGTAAAAACTTAAGTTTTTCATTTTTTATATTAAAATTTGGCACAGAGAACGATGAGTCGAAAACATTTTCAGAAAAAATAGTCTTTAGATTTGAAAAATTGAAATTTTCAATTTTCCGACGAATTACATTTTCGACGAATTACTATCTACCCGTGAAAGAGTAGTGGTGAAAATGCAAATTTCCAGGTACATTCGATTCATGAAGAATATGACAGAATTTAATGAACAATTTTTTTTTAATATTTCATATGCAAAATTATCTTTGTAAAGTTTCTCGAATCGCCTTTCGGAATAAATTTAAATTGTAGACTGTGGGACCTCTAATTTTTTGAATGCCCTCGCGAAAGACGCAGACTAGGGCTAAACTCGATGTTACTCCGTAAAGACAAATGATGATTTGATTACTCATGGTAACCCAACTTTCTTGGTTTTCATCAAATTGAGGCCGAGCATCTTCACCATTTTCTATTTGAGACCTACAAAAACGTTTTAAAAGGTTTTGCTTCAACATTATTGGCTTTAAAATTACGAAATAAGGTGCCAGATAAGGGAAAGGCATTTAAGCAGGTTTTTGGTGATCGGAAATTTCGGGACAGAAAAGTTTTGCTGGAAAAAATATAATCGGAAGTTTGATTTGAACATTGCTGATCAAGTATTTAAAAAACTTATTTATTTCAAAATTTTGCTGACTTCAATAAAAAAATAGATCAAATTGTATATCTTACAAAAATCTGATTTAGAAAATTCAGATTTTATTATATTTCAAGTTGAAATTTTCAACAATCTAGTTTTCATATGATTATAATCAGTGTTATTTACGGGGAGAGTGTAATTCGTCTACTAAGTTTTAAGTTCAATAGAAAATGAGTTTTTTTTAGGTTTTAATTAACGCCAAAAAAGCTGTTCTACACGATTTTTTAGGAAAATTGTCTTTATACTCGAAAAATTTGCAAATTTTCAACGAATGACTCTATCCTCTTACAAAAATTGATTTTCAAAAATTCTCGTGTTTTGTTTCAGAAAACTAGATTATTTCAAAGTTCGATTACCGGTGACCTGCTTAAGGGAGTGGGTGTCGCTGATTTGAGCCTCTTCCGAGGCCATTTCCGCAGCAAACTAGCAACGGTGGATATTCCAAAAACATTTGTAACTAACCGAAACCACCTTCGCGTAATCATTTGAATTTAAACAGTAATCTGAATAACAATCCCCACGTGCCGACACCTACACTTTTAAAAAAGCTTCTTAAAAAAGACACGCCGCGTATCGTACCATACTACCTTCATTAATTCACATTTTTTAAATTATTTTTTTGGTGGAGGCTCCGCAAGAAGCCTAACAACATATTGCAAACTTGGCTTTTGTTTTTAAAATTTTGCATTTCGGCGACCAAAAAACGCGAAAAACAAAAATTCATTTGATTTATTACTGATTTAAATTGAACATAGTGCGCTAATACTATGTTTATCTTTGAGCTACCCGAGTTACAAAATTGCAAGCCAAAATCCTTAACAAGCTTTTTTGTTATTTACGTAAAAAAAATCCTCATCTTGAAGCATTTTTCATCTGGTTGATCTAAAATTTTTGTCAAAAAATTCTCAAGGCTCCAACAATGAAAAGTTAGACGCGGCCTTCAATGACGAACGACAATCAAAATATTCAAAAACAAAACCTCTACTAACAATGAATTGTCAAACAAGGCTTGTCTTTCAGATGACAGTCATGAAGCCGAAACGTATATTTCCTAAACTGGTGGACGAAAAGAATACCTTTGCCTGACCTCCTAAACTCCGGAACCATGCATTCAATCAATGCTGGCTATAAAATGAAACATCTATGACACATGGCCCCCAAGAGACGCGCCGAAGCCTAATTTCAAGAAAAAAAACGATCTAATGAATTGTTCAAACAAGTCCAGGTGCATTTCATGATGCAGATATGAGTCAGAAACTAATATCTCTCAAAGACTGTGGAGGAGACCTACTTTTTGCCTGAGCCTCCAAAAACTCCCACCATTTAAAATAATTAATTTCTGGTTTTTTTCAGCGCGATTTTTGTCTGTTGAAAGACACATTTTAAAACAACAGCGCTTTTGAATTATCTTGTATAAGCGCTTCTCCGAGCCTCACACAAAAAAATAAATAAAATGATGAAAAATCATGAAGGAGAAGAACAAACTGCGTGTTTTTTAAGAGGCATTTTTAAAAGCGTAGTGTGTCGCGGTAGTGGGATGATGAAGATTACTGTTATAAGTTCAACCAAATTACCGCGAAGGTTGGTGTTCTGTTAGTTGACAAATGTTTTGGAATATCACCTTGCTAAGTTTTGCGGGAAATGACCTTGGACCAGAGGCCTTCCAAATATCAGCGACACCCACTTCCTTAAGCGGGAAAACATTGGTCACGGCAAATTTACTTGGCACGATGCAAAAAGTTCTATGTTTATATCTGGTACCTTAATAATGACATGAAAGTTTTACTGATTTCTGGAAATTAATGAGATTTAAATTTTTAACTGCAAAAATTTCAAGAATTTGTGACAACAATTTGAATTTTATAAAAATCTATATTATTAAAAAAATATAAGTTTATCACATTTATTAATCAACTCTTTAAAAAATGTAAAATAACCTGTTTCCTTCATAACCATTTGAAATTCCATCAACCATTTCAATCATTCCAGAACAAATTTCGTACATTGTTAATTCATTAGGTTGCACACTGTCTGTAGCAATATATAGTTTGGTTTGTACATCAAATAAATAAGCTTTTTCTACGGATGCCTTGCTAAAATATACCATGTAAATATCAGATCTGTTTTTCAATATTTGGGACACATGTTTGGATTTGTTTTGCTTGAAAAAAATGTATTTCGAAAAAAAATTTGTAGCTTTTGTTATTTAAAGTTTTCTAAAAATGCTTGAGCATTGAAATGCATATATTTTGTCGGCCCTACCTCATCCGGTTAACCGGTAACATATTATATAAGCATTTTATATACATTGTTAAAGTACAAAATGTTAAGAGTGGTTATATTATTACAAGCAAGAATTACAATTTTCGTCAAAAATTAAATTCCGGTTTATAGTCGGTGAACCGGATGATAATCGAAATAAGAAAAAAAAGTTTCTCGATAATGCCTATGGTTATATTTTAATAGTCATAGTGGCGCTTATTTAATTCCAAAAACTAACTTAGGTAGCTTTTTTTTAGGTACCCCTCCCTTTGCCCCAATGCCATTTTTTAACAAAGCAAGATATTCCCAAACTGATTTCTGCAACCATCAGCCAAGGAAAAACTCAATGACTAAACTTTTTTAATTGTTTACCGGAAGTCCGGTAATACCGGAAATCAACCAGTTAAAACTTAAAATGTCGATTCTAAGAAAACTGCACATAGCTTATATTCGATATTTTGGCATCTAGTACAACTTTTCGTCAGAAATTTTTTGGAAATTTGACACCACAAAAATTTTTTAGTAAAAAACGGAAAATCTGTTATTTGACCTTTTAAGAGGTGTGATATGGAAAAATTTTTATTGCCAAACATTTTCTCTGGAAAACTACCTAGGTAGGTATATTTTCAGGCCAACATGTTTTCTGGCTTAAAAGATGAACAAACTGTTATTTGACTCCCCGAGAAGTGTCAAATTACAAAAAAAATTCAGCAAAAAGTTTTGGCACAAAAAGTTGTACTAGATGCCTTAATATTGAATTTAAGCTATGTGCAGTTTTTTAAGAATCGACATTTTAAACGTTTACCGGTTGATTTCCGGTATAACATGAGGGCAAAGGGTGGGCCTAAAAAACATAAAGGGTGTGGGAGTCGCTGATTTTGACCTTTTACGAAGCTATTTTTGGATAAACTACCAGAGCTGATATGATATCAGTGATATCCCAAAAACTTTTGCATCTTGAAGAACAATTCTTCACGGTGATTTGTAATTTACCAGTAATCTGATACAATCCCACCTACGCCGACACCTACGCTTTTAAAAAGCGTCCTAAAAAATCACTCAAAACGTATCTTCTCCTTCAATTTTTACCATTTTTCATTATTTTTTTGTGTCAGGCTCCAGAGAAGCCTTACACATAATGCAAAAGCGCCTTTTCCTTGGAATTTTGCTCTTGGCGGACAAAAACGCGAACAAAGAAATAGTAAAATTTTTGAAACGCTCAGTTTGGGAGGCTCAGTCAAAAGGTATCTCCTCCACCAGTTTAGAAGATACAGTTTCGGCTCATACTGCATCTGAAAGCACAAGACTTGTTTGACAATGCATTAGAGAGTTTTTGAATTCGGCGTCGCTTAAGGGCCATGTCAACTTTTTATTTTTATTTTGAATTTTGACAGAATTTAGAAACCAAAAAAAAATGACAAAATGCTTCAAAATGATTTTTTCCGTAAGTTTAAACACTTTAAAGGATTTTGGTGCAATTTTTAACTCGGTAGCGTCAGACGAAAAGAATTTAGCGCACTTTCAATTTAAATCATAAATAAATCAATAATTTTTGTTTTCTAGTTTTTTTGGCCGCCAAAAGCAAAATTCCGAGGAAAGGGCGCTTTTACATTATGTATGAGGCTTCTCTGGAGCCTGACACAAAAAAATAATGAAAAATGGTGAAAATTGAAGGAGAGAAATACGTTTGAAGCGATTTTAGGGGCCTTTTTAAAGAGTAGGTCCGGCGTAGGTGGATCGTATCAAGACTTTAGCTGGTGTTAGAAGGTTAGCAATCACTCGTGTGAAGGTTTTCCTTCAGATGCAAAAGTTTTTGGGATATCAGCTCTGCTAGTTTATCCAAAAATAGCTTCGTAAAAGGTCAAAATCAGTGACACCCTTAATTAAGGGGGTAGTTGTCGCATTTTAAGGGTTTTTCAATAGCCAATTGTCGTAAAAGCACAAATTGTTGGACCAATTTTTACGTCTCTTTGATATATTTAAACAAAAATCTTGCATCCTAAAAATCAATCGAAAGTGACGGATGGCTGGTCCAATCAGAAACCTGCTTACAAAACTGACGGAATTATTTTTTCAAAGTGTGTTTCCTCCCTGAGTTTTCAAGGTTCAACAATGATTCATGATTCAAATTAACCGGGCAGAACGTGAGCAGACCAATATGAAAAGTTTTTCGAAAAATTCCTTGATTGGCTTCAGAATTACCAAAAAACTGTATTTTGCACTAGTTAACATAGGGTCAAAATACTTTTTTTGGTGATTCTGAAGCCAAATCAGAGAATTTTCCCAAAAACTCTTCATATTGGTCTGCTCACGTTCTGTCCGGTTAATTTAAATCATGAAACATTGTTGTACCTTGAAAACTCATGGAGGAGATACATTTTGAAAAAATAATTCCATCACTTTTATAAGCACGTATCTGATTGGACGAGCCATCCGTCATTTTCGATTGTTTTTTAGGATGCAAGATTTTTGGTTAAATATATCAAAGTTGGTCCAACGATTTGTACTTTTGCGACAATTGGCTATTGAAAACCCCTTAAAATGCGACGACCACCCCCTTAAGAGGGGTCATGTCTGATTTGCAATTTTGCAGAGCTATTTCAGGAAAATCTGAACTTTGAGAAATAATTCCGAAAATGCCAATTTGTAGATCTATCCTTAATCTTGCGAAAAAGTGCATCACAAATTAAAAAGGAAATTTCAGGATAAAATTTTAATTTTTTCCGAATTGTACTAACTTTATCATAACATTTAGCAAATTTTCTAACTGAGCTTGTTCTGGAATTAATTTTTGTATAACTTTTGACGTCGCATCAAAAATAGTCTGATCCATACACGACGTAAAATGAATAGAAAAGACCAAATCTAATAAATCTGATTCATCGGCTTTTAACTGCTCAATATGACTTTGAACATCTTCGTATACTTTTGATGTGTCGTCATCATTCATATTTTCGACTTTGTGAAGAAAAATCTCAAATTTAATATTTTGATTGTGACGGTGGAGATGAGAAGCGTATGTGACCATTCGATTCAGGGATTCGTTATAACAATTTTGATCCTGAATAAAAATAAGTATGAAGGTTTATTTCTTTGAATGAGCCAAAAGATGACAAAAATAATAATCATTCTTCTTTTGAAAATTACCCAACGATTATATTTTCAATAGTTTATTTTCTCGAAAACGCAACATAACGGTGTTTAAAATTTTTAATGGCTTTGATTGCAGAAAAAACATTTCTAGGTTTTCTCACCGTTCGGTCTCAAAGGAGTGGACCCATTAAAAACCTACATAAATTAAATACTGTCGTATCTGTTTAAGGGGGTTCTATAGGCCATACAGACTTTTTTCGGGGCTCATAACTTTTTATTGCTACATAACAATATCACAAAAATCTCTTGAATAATAGTTCATAATCTCGTGAACAACTTTCGCTGTAAATTTTCAAGATCGCATGTAAATGAGGTTAAGGGGGTGGTCGTCGCAAAATGAGGCTCTAGAAACAAATTTTCCCAATTTTATTTTTATTCCTTTTTTTTGAAAATATGGAAAATTACAAGCATTTTCGTACTCGTTTTATTTTGATACATGGCTAGGAAAGCACTGTATGAAAAAAGTGAAATTCTTGGAGTTTTTGGAAATTGAAACACGATTAACCGAAAAATCTAGTCACGTAAATTACGACGAAAATTCGAATTTTTCATGTGATTTACAAAACTATTTTAACATGTATCACAGATATTGTACAATTAGAAAAAATGACTTTTTAACTCCCAGGAGCACGATTTGAAAATTATTTTTTTAATCTCAATGTCATCCTATCGCGTTTTAAATAGCACCAATCTTAAGCATCACTTTTCTGGAATTGATATTATAAACTGCAGTATGTTCAAAATATCAATAGTTCTAGCGCTAGAGATCAAAACATTTTATGTTTCCTGACACTCAGAAAAAATTTCAATGTTTTTTTGGAATATTTTCGTCATTTTTTTACAAGTTTTGTGTTATTTATAACTAAACAAGTCTCGTCGAGGTCAAAAATCATAGAATTAGGTCGATAGAATTTCTGGTTCAAAAGATATGGACTGCCTATAGAACCCCCTCAAGCGGACGCTCTTTAAACTTCCAAAAAGACTGCTCTGACGCACGAAAACGTCGGCTCAGACAAATACGACATTATCAACCTAAATACATGTATATATTCGATTAACACGATAAATCGATTATGATGCTTATCGATAAAGGTAATATTTATTCATAAAACTAATTTGTAATTCGCTTATACTCTGATGATATAATACAAAATTACACAAAAAGACTTATTCTTTTGAAACCAGACATTTTGTACTTCAGGAAAAAATAAAAGAGTTCTAAAAATAATTCATCATAGAAAAATGTGGGTTATTATCATTGAGTTATGTTCTAGGTTGATTGAATAACGTTAATATAAAAAAAATCTATTCAAGGGCATCCGAATGTACTATATATGTAGTATATTAAAAAATACGAAAATTCAGCCTTGTCTTTATCTCCTGAGATCAATGAAAAATCTTTAGCTTAAAATTTATGCATATTTTACCTGTGCATCTACTACATATATAACAGCCAAATTACTTTTTGGCCCTCCAATTCCTAGACCGCCTTTTTCCACCGACAAGCACCATTTTTGTTCTAAAATTTCATCAACAAAATTTTTCGAGCCGGGATAATCAATTATTCTCATTTTTGAAAATGAATCCAGTTTCTGCACTCTAGCTTCAGTCGTCAGTTCAATAAAATTCATTTGATTGTTCTAGCACTCGGGGTTCACACATTAAAATGATGATGAAAAAATAATTAAACTAAATTCTGTCTACTGTCAAATACAATTTGTTAACAATTTTGTTGCGGCGAGAAGTAATATTATAAAATTTTTTTTTCATTTTGTATATTAATTTCGACAAAATATGACGCCCATTTTGTTTCAAAAACTCATGTTTTTAACTTTTTTTCTAGAACATATTTTCCGAATCCATATTTTTGTTTCTGTTTTTAAACTATTATACCGTACTGATGATGAATGAAAAATTATAAATTAATATACAAAATGAATAAAAAAAAATTTATACTGTCAAATGTGTCTGTTAGGACAAGCTATTTTTTGTCGCTTTGTTTATGTGAAAAGTGTTGTTTTGTCCCTATAAAAAAAATTTTCGCTAAAAATGCTCTTAAAAATGGCGCTAACAAGCTAAAATTGCAAGCCAAATTTCGCAGGACTTAAACTTGTGTAGTTTTGTCCATATAAAGGCACCTACTTCTCGAACATGACCGAAATCACACGTGCGCTTAGACAAATACGGCAGTAATTTCTGTCGTTTTGTTCTGTTATACTAAACTGTACTAATTATAAATCCCTAACTAAGCTGTAGATAATTTTTATCTTTCTGAGAAATAAAAATACGGTACAGTGCACTTTTGTTTATAAGGACATGTTTAATTTTGCTGTATTTTTTCATTTAAAACTGGCCGTATAACATTTAAAGTTTATCAAATATGTGTCAACCCGTAGCTGAAGTCCATCAAATACCCTCTAAATAGAAAATGAAGAAGTTGGTATTTCGAGAATATTAAAAACACAAACCTCTTTAATTGTTGTTTTTCCTGAACGTTTCCAACCGAGAAATAAAATTATTATTTCATTATCATCAACATCATTGTCATTTTGATACGCCTGAAAATCGTTGTTGAAATCATTGTTAAACCCTTCATTAATGGACATTCTTAAAATTAAAATATCATATTTTTTTGAAATTTTGGGTTATAAATTTTTCGTACTTTTTTCTTTCTTTTGCAATAAAAAATATTATGTCAAAAAATACGAATTTAATTCCATAAACCAATCGGTTGCAATGCAAAAATAAAATATAATTGAAAAATTAAATATTTATAGGAATTTTAAAAAAAGTTTAAGAAAAATTTTGTCGAACAAAAAACGATTCACTGTGATGTTTGTCTATAAGGACATTTTTTACTAAAGTGATGCAGTTTTGTCTATGTGAGATTACGGTATGTATAATTAACTCGTAGAGTCACTTTAAGCCAACTGGTTGGCAAAGTTCGTCTTTTCTTTATTATTTAACTTAAATCCTAGAAAATATTTTATTTAGGCGACTCTACATGTAGCTCAATTTAGATAGGTCCATGCGTAGACGGTCATCTCTCTCTCGCTCTCTATCTTTCTCGGGCCCCTCGGACCTATTTCTACTGAGTCTACGGTACGAGGTAAATATTCAAAAAAAATTTCAGTATATTTTTATCTCTACTGAAATAGTTACAAAAATAAAATAAATTGGTAACAGAAAAATAGCTTTTAACAGGACTCGAATTGGTCCAATTTTCTTAACCCCCTCACACACGCGCCATTTTGAATTAAAACCTATAAGATAGTGACCAGAATCACAGGTTACTTCTGGAAAATACTCAATTTTAGAGAAATTTTTTCCCAATCTACTCCATTTTTCAATTTTGAATCTTGATCTGTTTTGTAGTAACTTTTTATTTCTTCAGAAGTTGATTTCGGATAAATTGCGTTGGGTTAAGTTTGATTTACGGAAAACAGCTGTTAGATTGAAGGACCGAAAAGTGCAGGTTATTTCTGAAGATAGTCACGATTTTAGAAAATTGTTAATTTCTGGATCTCTCTATCATTAATTTTGGTTCTGACATCTATCATTTTTCAGAAATGATTTGCGATAGGTTTACGTTAAAAGTCTTTTATTCAAAGTCCATTATTCTACGGGTTCATGAGTCAAAATGTTAATTACAGAGTTTAAAAAGTTGGTCTATTCCCTCAATCTCAAGGGACTGAAAAAACAGTGAAGTTACAAACACTTTTACTCCCTTTCCGTTTATAAGCGCTCGTTTAGCGTCCCGAATGGCGTTTTATTGTGTTGAGAGGGTTAAGATAAATTATCTAAATTTTAGTGTTTTTTTGTATTAAATGAATCTTAACAAAAAGTTGGAGCCTGTTTAGGTCTTATTAAAAGCTCTCTACTGTATGTTTTTGCCCAATTTCCGCCGTTTTGTCTTTATAGACAAACATGACAGTACTCCGTAATTTTTCATATTTGTCGGTATCTTTTTCGCTGCAAAATCAAATCAATTGGGTTCAATAATAAATTGTATTCTAAGTTAATCACATTGGATTTTTCATCAAGATATAAGTTGTTTTTGAAGAAACAGAAATAATACCCGAGTATAACGTAAAGTAAGAACGCAAAAACTTTTTTAGCTAAACATTCACTTTCATAAAAAAAACTTCTGGAAAATTGTCAGCAATTGCTAACAATCTAAATAATTTTTTCACTGGAAGTGATATTTTTATGGACTACAATTTGAAAATGATTCAAGGCGTGTTAAGGGAGTGGTTGTCGCTGATTTGCCTGTTTTTAGATGCGGTTTCTGGCTAAACTAGCAAAGGTGGAATTCCAAAAACTTTTTTAACGTATAGAACAACTCTTCGCAATCATTTCCAAAATTTCAGTAATCTGATAGAATCCAACCTACGCACTCACATGAATGTTAAGTAAACCTTACCAAAAAACACTAAAAAGCTGTCTTCTCCGTCAGTTTTCATCATTTTCATTTATTTTTTGTGTCAGGCTCCAGACCATTAATACGAAGAATAATCAAGAGCGTTTTTTTTCGAAATTTTGCTTTTGTCGGACAAAAACTTTGAAAACCTTTTAAAAACAAAATCTGAAATCGAGATTTAGAGGCTTTTTCAAAAGCTATCTCCTCCGCCAATTTTCAANTTTATACTTTATATGAAAGCTCAAAACTACTTAAACTACGTTTAACAATAATCTAGAGCGTTTGTTCCGAAATTTTGATCAGACTTCGTTCTGGAGGCATATGAAGGTTACTATAATTTTTCAATATTTGAACACTAAAAAGCTTACTGCTCCTACAATTTACATCAATTTTTTCTAATTTTTTGAGTCTAGTTCCGGAAAAGCAATATCAACAATAATCTTTGGCCTTTTTTTCAAAATTTTTCTTCTGACAGATAATTTTTCTTTCGACCAATTTTCGTTGGAATTTTTTTTTCGGTATTTTTGCATTTTTTTCCGTTAGAGGCAAAATTTTGAAAAAAAAGGGCTCTAGATTATTGTTGATATTGCTTCTCCGGAACTTGACTCAAAAAATTGATGTAAATTGTAGGATGAGTAAGCTTTTGAGTTTTTCTTGGGAGGCTTATTCAGGGTTAGTGAGTGGGCGTAGGTTGAATTGTATCAGACTAAAATTAGTATTAAAATTATCTTCTAGACTTGTTCTGCACGTTTTGAAAGTTTTTTCGATACCACCTCTACCAGTTCATCAAGAAACCATGTATACAAACTTCAAAAACAGCTTAATCAGCAACAACCACTCCCTTAAGCCAACAAAAAATTTGCCGTTCTTACCTTAGTATAAGGCCAAGAAAGAACATTTTTAAGGTTACAATAATTGAAGTTCAGATTTTAATACTGCTCTTAATTGATTTATATATTTTTGGACTGAGTAGTTTTTTTGAAGGCAAAGCCCTTTTGGCTATTGTCACTGAAAGCGTTTGTAAACTATAAAATGTGATTTTTGTCTATGAAGAAAATGCAGCATAAGAATGCCAACCTTTTCCTATAGAAAACCACAGTAATAAAAAGGCAATTTTCATCAGCACCAAGAAATATCAACAAAACGCTAATTTTTGTACTTTTAAATAAAATAATTCTATGATTGCCTGAGAATTAAACAGCGTGAACTTTAGGAACTCACTTTTAAACAAAATAAAAGACTGTACAAATTTAAAAAAAGAAGCTTCTTGACAGAACAAACATTGAAATAAATTTTTATTAATTAACAAAGGAAAAATTAATTTATTTTTAGTGTTTTTTTGTCTATAAGGACAGTATGACTAGCGAGTGTTATCCTTATGGAGCGATATGCAACATTTTAAAAGACATGTGTTGTCCTAATAGACCAAAACCGTTTGATTAAATAAAATGATTATAAAAAGTGTTTTCTAAAAAAATAACATATTTTATCACAATTTCTTAAAAATATTTTATAAAAACTATGAAATTTGACCTTGTATTTGAAAATTTTTTTATTTGATAAAATTATTTGAAAAAAATAGTTTTCACTCTTGAAGATATTCGAAAAAAGATGTGAGCAAAAACATGGTATTTAAAGGGGGTACCCCTTATGAAAAAAGACGATTTTGTATTTTTGAGGCAAAATATCTTAAAGACCACACATTTTAGTACTCATTTTTTTGTTTGATCCTCAATTCATGAGGGGTACCCCCTTAACCCTCCGAGGCATATCCCCTTTTGAAAGGCGAAAGTCACTTTAAATCAGCCAAAAATGATGGAAAAATGATTTCAAAAAGCTCTTTTTCGAATAGATTTTAAAACTCAACAATGTGAATCTTGAAACTATCACCCAAATTTTTCTGAAAAAAGCGTTCAAATTTTATGACGAGTTGATTGGATAGGCGATTTTTCGCTTAAGTCTTACTTCCGAAAATAACTCTTTTGACTCCAACTGTAGTTGAAATTAAATTAGCCAGGATTTTTTAAAAAGTGTTTTGAGTACGATTTGCGAAACAAATTAATGCATGCCAGAGTGATACACTTATACATTGGCTTGAATATTGTAAAAATAATCAAATAATCTCATTAAATCGAGAAACTTAAAAAATTTTTCCTAAAAAATCGTGATTTTTCTGAATATGTTTGAACTTATTTAAAAATATTTGATTCCCACACAGATCAAGTCTATCAGAACAAAAGCATCAAGTAGAACAAGCATGCGCGTTATTGGAGATGACATACATTTCCTGGAGCCTATCATACGTAGTATCACTGTTGGTTTAAATTACCATTTTTTTCACTCAAAATTTTAAAGTTAAAAATATATTTTTTTTTCAATTTATTGAAAAATTTAAATATGTGAAATAAGCTTCCAAAATGATATTTCAATTAGAATTTTATAAATGGATTGAACCGTTTTGGTGCTGTGAGTGTGCAAATTGTGCTCTCCTGAAAGGGGATTATGCCTCGGGGGAACTTTTTTTTCTATGCCTCGGTGGGTTAAGCATAGGTCTGTTTGTTTCATATGGCCGAAAATCCAAAAAGTATCGTATGTGCCAACTTCCAGCGTTCTCAAGCGCCATTTTGAGCCCTCTAAAAACAGACCTAAAGAATAATTTATAATTATATTCTCCAAAGAGTTTTCCATTTAATCAACAAAAACTAAACGATTTTTTATTTATTTAGTTACATTCCTAATTTTAGGCCAAAGTTTTAAAAAACACTATCATCCCTTAGGTAGTTTTTTTTAAAGGAACCCATCTTGTCTGCATAATAACTCGAAGGCCATAAGAGATATCAACAAACGGTTTTTTGTACCATGAACACGAGTGCATTTGTGATATGGAAAACTTTTTGTTTTTTCCATGTCAACCAGTTCACCGGTAACAGAGCTTTGAAATTACCGGTTTTCTGAGGCAGAACATGGGAATTTTCGAAAAATATTTTTTTTCGGAAATATGCCGTACGAAAATTTTGTTATTTTTACACTGCTGTTGATTCGTTGCCACATATAGACCGATTATTACCAAGAAGAAAAACATTTCGATTAAAATAGGTGAACAAAAGTGTGCCTATTAAGATTCGAACTCCTCAACTTTCTGTTTAAAAATCAATTACCGGTGAACCGGTTGACTTGGAATAAACAAAAAGTTTTCCATATCACAAATTCACTCGTGTACATGATACAAAAAAAAACGTTTGTTGATATCTCTTATAAGATGGCCATATGGCCTTCGAGTTATTATTATTGAAAAGGGTGGGTTCCTTTAAAAAAAAGCTACCTAATTTAAAATGTTGTAATTTAAAATGTTGAACAAAAACGTCAAAAAAACTCTACGGAACTTTCGCGTGTGACTCCTTGGAGAGTTAAGAAAATAATTTTTGAAAATATAATTTATAGATCATACTTTTCACAAAAAGTTTCAAGTTTATTTCATCATTTTCACCGAGAATCAAGGTGAAATACAGCTTAATTGAGTATAACCAAAAGTCATTAAAAAGTAAAGTCTAGTGAGCCTATTGAATGTATCGGATCCCTTGGTGGGACAGGCGGCGGTGCAGGATCTCGCGGTGGGACCGGTGGAGGCGGAGTTAGTGGTGTCGTGCTGGTTTGGGGAGTACTAGGCGTCGGTGGCGTCAGCGGGGGGCGAGGCGGTCTACATTTGGTTATTCATTGCATAATGTAAAAAATGTAAATGTGGTTTCTGTCTATAAGGACATTTCCCCAAATTGTCCTTAAGGAGCTAAAGCTATTTTTGTAAAAACCATAGTTTTATTCTAAAAATATCAATAACTATTTTACTTTTAAAAAATGGTAGAAGGGTTTTTTTCAATACATCTAATAGTTAGATGCCACAGTACCAAAGTAAAAATTTGTCGACTCAGAAAAAAATAAAAAAAAACTTATCAACAAAATTTGACGTATTCTCAGAATGATGTTCAAACTTTTTTTTTTAAAAATGTATAACCGTATTCTTGGCGGAACTGGAGGATCTCGTGGCGGTATGGGCGGGGGCACCGGAGGATTGACCGGATTTGGAAAGAAATGTTGATCCCCTCCCAACCGGTTTTTCCTTGGGGGAATTGGAGGACCACCCAGATTTGGATCTTTATTCGCTGAGAGTTGCTTGGCCTCTGGATGGCGCCACTTTCGCTTTTCTTCCTGGATTTTTTTCATTTTATTCTCAAGCTCGTTGTAATTTTTAGTCAAGGAATTAGGCCGTCTGTTTGATGGGGATTATGATGAATGTGTGAAAAATTAACATTTCCGTTTTTGAACAAAGTAAAATAAATAATAAAAGGGCAACGGAATGATCGGAAATCTTGTTTTTTAAATCGGCGAGATAAAAGTGCTTTCGCCGTCTTTACCGGGGCCCGTTAATTGTGATCTGATTTGACACTATGTGGCGTCAAACCCGCAAAACCCGTCAAAGCCGCAAGCACCAGCCAAAAATGGCTAATCAAGATCAAGGTCAATTCTAACCTCATTCGAAAACTTTTGATTTAACTCACGTTTTTCACATCTGAATCGACTGATTTCGTGACATTTTTGCGCATCTACTGTAGAAGAAAAATCGAAATAAAAATTGCCATGAAAGCGATCAGTTTATCTAGCGCGAGAGCCTGTTCAATTTTAAATTCTAGTTATACAGTGAGTCAAAATTGTCCGATTTTTTTTGGTTAAATTTTTGGTTTGAAACCCATGCAGTAATTTTAATTCGATACAAGTTTAGGAAACCCGAAACCGTACAAAAAATGAGTCATTAATAATTATGGTATAGTAATAATCATGTTTCGGAACTTCAGACTCTGAAGCCGAATGAATATTCGAGTGTTTTTCCGGTCAATCGATTAACTGCTACTGTAATCTACTTTTGATTGGTATCGGGTTTTCTTAGTCAAAACACGAGAATTTCCAAAGAATATTTTTTTTCATGACTTAATACACTAAAAATTTTGCTAACGCTTCTGTTAATCTACATTTGAATGAAAATAGACAAAAAATGGGCTCACTGAGATTCGAACCTATGAACTTCCGGTTAAGAACAGCAGTTACTGGCAAACCGGTCGACTGGAAATATATGCTCATATCTGGTATAGACTATATGGTTGTTTTGTCCATATAATTGAAATTTCGCAAAAAATGCTACAATATTATGGTTTTTGACAACAATAATATTCTTTCCAAAATTCACTTTCATACATTTTTAAGGATTTTTTTGTCCATATATAAGTACCTACTTCTCGAGAATGGCCAAAATTCTCCGAATTTTCATTGTTTTGTCTATAAAGACATATTTGACTGTAATCTTTATTAAATTTGAAATATAATCCCATTTTCCTATGCGGTGCTGTGGGTTCAATAATATTTGTCGATCTTTCGATATCATATAAATCATTTGCAACGACGTTTAAATATCTTCTCAAATCATTAAATTCTTTTGACGATGCTTCATCAGGGTCAATGGTACTATATCGCGGACATTCAGTAAGAGGTATTTTGGAATTCCAGTCATTTTCATCGATCAAACTCCAGGGGTTCCAATTTCTTAAGTATAATTTATTTGTTTTTTGAGACTTAATTATTATTTGTTTTTTTGAAATTCGAAAACAACAAAAAAATCTATTCTTTACCATTGATTATATTTTTCGTATTTGATTATCTATGAGCAAATTAATTGAAAAACAACTACAGTCCTCGCTTCTAACTGGTTCACATCGCCCTAACTGGTACACTTTTTTGAGGTTAGTTAATGTGTCCCTAACTGGTACAGTAAAGAAAGATGTTTTTTGAACTGCTACTTGTAATTGTGAGAGTCCCAAAAGGCAGACTTACCACCTTTTTTATATCATTCCAGAAATTTCCTCTAATTATTGAGGCTGTTACATGTAGATCTCTAAAAAAGTACAAGTTTAAAAATTTTGATTTTGTGAATTCTAGATTCAAAAGCAAAGCAAACTTTAATTACAATTTTTTTTCAAAAAAATGATATAAAACTGTTGGCTGTATTTGATTTGTGTTATTCAGAAAACTTTTCAAATTTAAAAATTTTTATCTACCATGTAGCTTTCTTAGCAAAAGTATAGGGATGCGCCCTAACTGGTACACTTTTTTAAGATCGGTAAGTGTACCAGTTAGGGAGCGAGGACTGTATCGAAATTATTTTTGAAAAAATGTAATTATTATGTACGGCGAAAGATTTAAGAGTGCTGACTGAAAATTCAAGCGTGTAGCTTCTCAAATTTGAATTTCAGATAACTGGTCAAGTTTTTTGAATATATTATTGGTTGAAAATCATTCGAAGAAAACACTGCTTAAAAATATAAATTTTAAACGACGCGAGACGCGTATTAATATTTAGAGGAATTTGAAAGACCTGACACTTATTTACTCGATCTTTAGCTAAAAGATTTCAACAATTAAATCATCACAATGAAAAAAATGACAGGTATTCTGAGTTCACCTACAGTAGAGTGCCTCTATAATGACGGACCTAAGGACGGGCACTTTGGTCGAAAAGTTTGCCGCGGTGCCCGTACAAGGACGGACTATTCTTTCCAAACGCTTGCCAGGTCTGGTATAAGGACGAACAGTTATTCTATTTCAGCCCAAAATTTTGGGACCACCAGCATCTTGCTAATTTCANAAAAAAATAATAGTAGTAAGAAAACGTCTCTGCTCAGCGAAGAAACTGTTATGTTCCCTCAAAAGCAAGGAAATATGAATCGAAAACATACATAACAAAGTCGCCAACATGTCCATGGAATGCGAGAAATGCCAAAAATATGTACTGGGTCTGATTCACAAAAAAATCAAAGCTGACAAAATTAGTGGAGACTACCACGTCAATCAGTGTTGACTTCTCCATCATCCACAACTTTGTCAATGGAATACTGGTATTTACATTTGCTCACTCACAATACACGTTTGCAAAGCCCTAATATGCTAAAGGCAGAAGAAATTGCTACAACAATAGTAACTTGCCTGCTACAAAACAAAAAAGCCGATCAACGATGAAGCTAGACAACCAATTCAACACAAAAGTAGTCGTAAACATGGCAGAACTAATGCGAATACATCAGGAATTCAGCACTTTAAGGAATTACCGATC
>SCLH01000942.1:165492-175691 GCA_004367855.1 Oikopleura vanhoeffeni | reverse complement strand
ATAAGCAACATTTAAGCATCAATTAGGTTGGGAAAAGCGTGCGAAAAATACATCATAAAATTATTTTGACCTTTACATCAATAGGACAGTATCGTAACAAGGTGACATTTTCCAACTGCAAAATCAATTTCCCCCGGACGGTATATCAAATTGAGCTATAAAAGTTTCACAAACCGGTAACGGTAGTATGGTTAATCTTTTAGAGAGCTTTTTCTTGATCGGCAAAGCAAAAAGCACTTTTTATTGGTCCAAAAGACGATTTGAAGTGAATATAATAATGATTACTGAGAAATTAAGATTATACAACCAGTATGCGTTAGATAAGGGGCAAATGTTGTTCGAAAACGTTTTTTATCCAAAATTCTGTAGTGGCGACCTTTATACTGGCGCAATTAAAAAAGGAACTTCTTAATTTGGTGAAACACATTTTTTAATTTACCGGTACTTTTACAATGGTGAATTCTGTTCCGCATAAAAAATTGGACAGTTTTCGTGGTGTGTGTCGTGGGCGATGTGTTCTGCGGTGGAATCTGTTTAGAAAATTGACAAATTTATCGGCAAAATGTGCGTGTATAAAAAAATTTTGAAAAAAAATCAATGTGTGTGGTTGGGGGTATCTATAGAAAGGGTTAAAATTTTCTCGAAAGGTGTGGTGTGCTCCGCCCACAAGCGGAAAGTACGGAATTTTTGGTTGGGGTGGTTGCCAATTTTTGAAAAATTGCCGCAATTTTTGTCATTCGTTAGAACAGAGGCACCCGAAAAACTACAGAAATGCCCACAAAAATCCAATTTTCATGCGCAATTACTCTTCATATAACCTTACTTAAATGTAAAAAATTTTTTCAAAAATGAAGAGTCTCTGATAATGTGCACACGTAAAATCTTTACAATGTTTGTCTTTAGTGTGAAACGTAACCCCAAAAATAGTTAGCTTTAATAATACTAACTACAAAATTACAGCGGGTCGGCGGAATAGGTGAAAGTTTTTTTTTCGCTGCAATAACCTTCACCTATTAGCCGTATTTCACCCGGCCTATTTGCTCCGGATTTCACCTATTAGCCGGTATTGATCACCCATCCGCCGGACGGCTGGGAAGATAAGCTCGGATTGGTCATAAACGAACAAGAAACAACTGGTCTGATTTATAATTTAGTTACAGGGTAGTTCCGAGTGAGGACATTTAGGGCTTGATTTTAGCTCATTTTTTATCATAAATGCAAACAGAGGAAGGGTTTTGAAAACCTCAGAAAACTACTTTTCGGGATTTATGTGACTCACGCAGTAACTTTTGAACTTTACGCTTTCTACCAATGATTTATTTTATTATTCGCCCACAATATATTTAAACTAAAATCCGTTACAGCCTGAGTTTTTTTTAATTGGGTCCATTTATTTCCAGTCGGCTAGCGAGCGTTTTGACTGGAGAAAAGATGGCCCCAAACAACAAAGGCTAAACTTGGGCCTTTTTTCTTCCGGAGAAAAAAATGGGCCACCCAATTTTTGCTGGAACATTTGAAAAATCGTTCTAATTATTTGAATAAATATTATTTTATTCCACTTATGATTTTTATTATGATTCAACTGAGAGAACATGAGTGGGAAAACTTGAAAAATTGTTCGCGCGGAGAACAATTTCAACAAAAAAAATACAAACTTATCTGAAGATGTTTCACTATACACGGCATATCTGTAGTTTTTTTTGAAAGAAATGGGAAATTTGAAGAATACTATGATTTCGTCCAGTCGCGGGAAAATTTAAATGTTCTGGAAAAAAATATTTACCTTCACTTGATTTGTGGATGACGTTGCCGCTTTTGGGGTTGACATCATAGTCGGACCCAGACTGGAAATTACAATGATTATCATGAAATTACACAAAGCTAAAAGACATGGTGTAGACTGTGTAGTTGTCATGGCACTTTATATCGCAAAGAATATATTCCAGACAGAGGTGTCTCAACTTTGCATGGTTCAAACGACAAGAAAATTCAAATAGCATATCGTGAAAAATTCGCCTTATGAATAATTGTGGATATTGAACAAAAATTGTGTGCAGATTTGAGGCAAATCAGACTGTATAGATAAAAGAATAAACGCAATTAAGTTCGAATAGTTCTTGTAATATAAAAATTTCTCAAATTATGGCCTATATTTTGGCTTTTCAAAACGCCTATCTTTTTTTGGCCTCAGGAAAGTTTTGAAAATAAACCACTATCTTTTGCCTTTACGTCTATCGCCGGGAAAAGTTTCTTTTTCGCTCAAACTTCAAATATATTAGCGTTTACACTATTGCCGCCCTCACCTATCCGCCGGACCCTCTGTCATTAGGTTCAAAATATTTAGTGCAGCAAATTTGCCACGCAAAAGAAACGGGTTTTTTAGAGTTCGAAAGTAAAATAGACGAAAAAAAGTGTCGGAACGCGGATTCGTACCCCGGACAGCGGCGCTCCGTAAGCTCCTTCTAACTCCACTCACCACACACAGATACTCTTAGCAATTTTGAAGTATTACTGTCGACATAATTTCTAACAAGTGCTATAAACCGTGGCTAACACGCATGAAAATCTTATATTCTGCGACTTCTTTAGGGTCAAGTTAGAACCAATTTATTTTTTTTTGGAATCAATAAAAAATGCTACAAAACCGCTTACTTGTCTCTTATTCCTCCCTCAAAGTTTCGAAATTGCGTTTTTCTCGTCATCAATTATCAAAATGTACACGATTTTGACCTGTTTCAAAATTTTGACTTATTGCGGGAAAAATTTCGAATTCAACCCCCCCAAAACTGAGACGCTCTCCCCCACTACAAAAGTGGGACAAGGTTTTTAAAAAATTTGTTTGTTTTGGAATTCTGACGGTAGTTTTGGTTTAAAATCGTGCAATTTCGTGATAAAAATCACATTTTTGCAATTTTGAGGGTCCGCCTTAGAACAAAACATCAAAAATTTTACGTTTTACACTGAAATCTAACAAACACAATAAAACAAATGCCTTCGAACAATGCCTCACTTCACTTCTTTTCCCCTACTTCTACGGTTCGAGACAGGTCTGGCCTTATGGTCTTCGGGCGTTACCCTACTCATATTGTCAAACAACTTTTCAATTTTATAAGGAGGTTTCACGAGGTTTGAATAGGCAGAATGTACATTCGCCATCAAACCGTCAATAAGCTAAAGTTTGCATTCCAGAAGTAGATTTTGGAAAATATCTGGACGAGTGACGTCATTCATGACGCAAACCTAAGTATAGTTGACGATATCAAATCTCAAATCAAAGAATCGGCGATCTTCCGGCAATATTTGGCACTTTCCGCACATTAGGAATTGTGTTTCGCTAACAAATGTTGATCTTGCGTAGGTTTAGCTAATTCGGCCCATATTGGACCGGGCTATTGGTGCCCCTCCCTGCTAGCCTCTTTTACATTAGCTCCACCTACCAGTCATTTTTCTCGAGGACCATACCAGGACCAACCAAACGGTCTTTCTTGCTATGTAAATTTGTTGCCCAAATTTTTCTTGTTTTTCTCTCTCGTTCTCACCGGTTTGGCCGGTAATCAACTGTCTGTAATTACTGTTTTTTGACAGCAACGTTCTTTGCACGTATATGAGTTAATCAATTTCCCAACCTCTGGAACCGATTCTTATATTCAAGATACATACATTTTGATAAAAAAATGAGCTGAAATGAGATTCTAATCTCCGGATCAGAACAACATTTACCGGACGAACTTGATTGACACAGGAAAAAAACAAAATTTAGGGCTGCCACAAATCTTACTGTGGCTTGCACCATAGCAAAACTGCTTGTTGATATATGGTAATGGTTCTTCGAGAAAAATGACTGAGTGGGCGGGACCCGAATTAAAAAAAAACATTTTAAAATCTCAAAAATGTAATTTCGCAAAATCATTGTAAACTGATTCGCCGCGTTAAAATAAATCAATGTCGAATTAAGAGGGCCTCGGTGCATTTTGACAGATACCTGTATCTGAGATACGATATGGGCTTCTTGATGAAAACTTTTTACTGGGTTTTATATCACATTAGTGTTCTGTCTCAAGTATCCATCAAGTTATGTTTCATAATCGACGGCAAACTTTTGTAAGCTACAGAATTTTCGGATTATTGCCTTTTTTAGAAAATTTTGAGTTCAACATTAAACTTTCGAATTCGACAAATTATGAAGAATTTTGTGTGAAAAGAAAGTTTCACAATATGAAAAAAAATGCCTTATTTTGTTCAAGTGATTTTGTTTTCAATAATTCTTTCAAATCAACGAAAAACAACTTTCAATGGGCACCTTAAACTTTTCGCGTGGTGACCACATATTTTTGATAAAAATATGCATTTGAAAAAATCATATGACATGGTTTTGTGATTTTTAGTCAGAGTATTTGGAAAGTATTTCTGAAAATTTTCCTCCATTTCTTAATTTCAAAATTTTAAAATTATTTTTCTGGACCTCATAGCTGACAATATTGAAATGTACTTTTAGTGTTCAAATTTCCTCGTTTTGTTTCTTACGCTCTTCTTTATACTCTGAATTCAATTTTTGCAACGGAAACTACGGCTTGGGAGAACAATCGGTTGAGATCCTTCGAATTTTTTGAATTTTTAATTTCGATTTTGACGTAGAAATTAGATATTGAAACAAATATACATAAATTGAATTCGGTGCTCGCAGGACGTTTTTCTCCCGTTTGATGGTTTTTTCAAAAGACGAATTTATAACAGTAACAAATATGCGAATCTTTTAAAAAAATCAGATTATATCGAAGGGAGCTCAAAAGTGCCAACGTTCGTTCGGAAAAAGTTTTTTATCCGAAAATTTTGAAGTGGCAAACAGAGTTTTCCCATCAGGAAAAAAATCGAAAAAAGTGCAAATCTGTCCTTAGCGGCATCGGTGATTTTGGACAGATTTGCACTTTTCGATCTTTTTTCTCTCTGATAAGACTTTTGTCACTTCAAAATGTTTTGGAATGGAAACGTTTTTTCGAACAAAAGTTGCACTTTTGAAGCTCACTTTGTATAATCTGAATTTTCTTCAAATCAATTTTTTTACTTTATAAATCTTCCTTGTTGAAAAAAAGTATATCAAAAAACGCGCGTTTGCTTCCATGGTGTCTAAATAAGCAGTAAAATTCTATAATTTTTTTTTATTACTTCAGAAGCCCTAATATGTCTCGACCACCAGCTCGGATTTATTAATTTTTTATACGATTTCTACGTCAAAACTCGAAAAATTTAAATTTCGTTGAACAAAGACGGAAAAAGAACGAAATATTTTACCACAATCGAAAGAGAATGATATTCTTCATTGAATTTAATTCTCAAATTTGACGTATGGATCGGCTTAGTTCAAATTCGGCAGTTTGGGTGTGATAAAATTTTTTAATTCCGGATAATGGGGGCTCTTGTAGATTCTTCGTGCCCGATCCTGTATTTCGTTTAATTAAATGTACTGATTTCCAGAGTATTAACAGGAGCGAAGAAACAAAAACAAGGCATATTTTAAAACTATACTTGTGATTTCTGTTCTATAAAGGAACACCCATAAGGTTTGGGAATATGGCCAAAACCTACGGTTTCTGAGATTTTAGTCCGTCCCCATTTATAGGACAATTTGGAAAATAATCGACATAGGTGTTATTTATTTTCCATAAATAAAATTCCCTATAAAAAAAACCTCTTTGGTCGTAATTTTTGGGGAAGATGCAAAAAAAAAAAAAAAAAAAGGTCTTCGAAATATTTTTCATCAAACGTATCATATTCAGTAAATTTTTCAGTAAATCTTTCAAATTGTCCTTGAGAGAATCCTGTCCTGTAGTAAAAAAATTTTATCGTGTCCTTAGCTATCTCTGTTCCTTAAAAATTCAAAATTTGTCATCTGTCCCTTAGTAAAAATTCAATCCGCAATTGTCTTAGTAAAAACAATTCAAAATTGTCCTTAGCCAACTGTCCTTAGTAAAAAGAATTTTCAATTTTGTCCTTAGCAATACGTTGTGAAAGATTTTCAATTGTCCTTAGAAAAGGTCTAGTAAATTTCAATTGTTCCTTAGCAATCTGTCCTTAGCAGAAAAAAAATGGGCTATGTGAATAAAAATTTTTCCTTAGCAATCTTGTCCTTAGTAGTTAAAAATTTCAAATTGTCCTAAAGCAATGCTGTCCTTAAGTAAAAGAACTTTTTCAATTTGGTCCGTCTTAGCAAAAAAGTTGTCATTTTATGACAGAATGGATTTTTAAGAGACGAAATGGCCATTTTAGAGAAACATGGATTAGCAGGACAGATGGAATTTACAGTATACTCTGTTAGATACCCCTGTTGTAGTTACCTTTATGCTGTTGTAGTACCCTTTTTTTGAAAAGTTCATGCTCAGTTATCATGTCTGGAGTTCCCCTTAGTAAAAACCAGAAACTTAGACTTTCAAATAACATTCAATTTTTTGTATGGCACATTTTTATTTTTAACATTTCTAGATTAATGAATATCTAAGGACAAGGTTTGGGAAAATTTCCATAAAAACCAGTTCTAGGCAAATATCTAACGGACACGGTGCTAAGGACAAATTTGGGTAAAATTCCAAAAAAAAGCCCGTTTTTGGCCAAAATATCTAAGGACAGGGTTGCTAGGACAATTTGGGAAATTTCAAAAAAAGTTTTGAGGCAAACATATCTAAGGACGAGGGTGCCTAAGGACAATTGGCGACCAAAATGTTCCAAAAAAGGCCGTTTTGGGCGAAAAATCTAAGGACAGGTTGCTAAGGACAATTTGGCGAAAATTTTCCAAAAAAGAGACCGTTTTTGGTCAACAATATCTCAAGGACAATTTGGGAAATTTCCAAAAAAAAGGCCGTTTTGGGCGCAAAATATCTAAGGACAGGTGCTAAAGGACAATTTGGGAAATTTCCAAAAAAAGGCCGTTTTTGGCAAAATATCTACAGGACAAGGTGCTAAAGAGACAATTTGGGAAAAATTCTATAGAAATGACCTGCTTTTTACGTTTTTCAAAAAAGTGAGAGCCAAAAAAAAAACTAAAAAAAAAAAAAATATCCCTAAGAACGCTTTTTTTTTTTGGTTGGGAAAAATTATCCGCTTTTTTAAGAAATATGAACCAAAGAGCTCTCAGGACAGATTGCTAAGGACAATTTGGGAAAATTAGCTAGGACAATTTTGGGAAATTTTTAACGGACAATTTGGGAAAATCTCACCTGTCTTAGTCGACGAAATCACAGTAGTGAAAGTGGCCATTCTCATATTTCAGCTAAGGAATTCCAAAAAAATAAATTTTAAAAATTTTGAACAAGAAAGAAGAAACATTTTCAAATATTTTTGACCAACAAATCACAACCAGGTAATTGGTTTTCAAGAGCATATATAAAATAGTGGCTCACCCAGTCGAAAAGTAAAGTAGCCATTTTGTTGAGTTTGAAACATATACATTGAAGAGAAATAATTCTTTGAAAAAAATTAAGCATTTTCATAATGTTTTGAACTTTTAATCGGAAAATCTTCTCAAATTGTTGCCGAATTCGAAAAGTTGGTGAATGGGTCGAATCAAATGGTCTTAAAAAAGCCATAATGCAAAAATTCGTGTTACAAAAGTTGCCTGAATTATGACAGACATCGACTGATGATGGATGATATATTGAGAAGAATATATTAATCCAGTGAAAAGTTTTTCATCAAGAGCCCATATGAGTATCTGTCAAAATGCACCGAGGCCCTTAAGTGCACTCATTTTCTCATACCTGATAATGGCGGTTTAGCCAAAACGCCAAATAAAAACTATCTATGATAGAAAAAATATAATAATTTCATGTCTCAAAACCACTGAATATATTATTAAATTATTTATGATTTTAACAGGTTTTATCACGGTGCACATGGTGTCGTGGTGGTCTTCGATTTAAGCAGTAAAGAATCACTGTCCGCTGTCAGAAGGTGGTTAAGTGAAATCAGAAGCCATTGCGATGAAATTCCACGAATTTTGGGTAAGACAAAAATATGAAAAAAAGATCCATTTTTTGAAATCATTGAAGAAAACGCTACATTATGAGATTAAAAAGTATTTCTCCGTCAAATGTCTCTGTAAGGACTGCGTATATATATATGAAGAAAACAATTAGAAATTCTGATATTTTGGCCATTTCGAGAAGTAGGTGTCTTTATATATGGGGTGGAAAATAAAATGTCGATTTTTTTTAAATTATCATCATTATACAGTAACTCTTAATGGAGGTTAATCATTTTCTACTTAAACATCATTATAGTACGTTTTTTTTGAGAACTTAAGATCTTAAAAACTTGAACAAGGCTTTATCCATTAAGTCTTTGGAGCTTAAATATAATTTTTTTTCACTATTAATGAAAAAAAGTATTTTTTTTGTAATTAAATAGAAAATATTCAATGAGAACAAAAAGTATTTTTTTCGTAATAAATAGAAATAATTTTTTGTACGTTATCCAAAAAATTTCTATTTTTTATCAACTGAAATGATGCCTTTTCCAAGCTTTTCAAGACATGGGCACTGGCCGTTTTGGCTTGATTAGCACTCCCTTCTTTTACATTTCAGGTTCTTAATGTTCGTTTGGATTATTGTGTACACTTTCAGGCCGTTACATTATAATGCGCAAAAGCAAATAATGCTAATGATCTTTATTATTTTGTGTGGACAAAATGAGAATTAAGTCCGCCCTCTGGGCGAACTAATAACATTGAAGTTACACAAATAAATAAAGTTCATTAAGCATTATTCTACTTTTGCAATCATAATATGTAAAGGTCGGCAATTTTCCCAGCAATTCCGACATTATACTGTCGGATTATTATTACAAATTACTTTGTGAGCTTCATAAATGACGTTATTCTCATTATTGGATTTCCTAAATTTTCTTTTCTGCCTTACAATTTCCATTGATTTTAAACATTTTAAGAAATTTTTTCAGAGTATTTTTCTACAACTGGAAAAAAAAATTTGATCAAAATTTTTTTGCAGACGTTTTAGACAATTTAAAAAAATGAAAAAAAAATTCTGAAAAAAATTCAAAAATTCTTTAAAAAGTGTAATATGACACCATCTATTTGAGATATATGTACCAAAAAACTGTACATAACTACGTTCAACAAGGCGGTTAATTTGATAATACAATATTTTTTGTCCGATCAAACGGGCATCCCTTTTTTCTTACTTTTACGTTTTTTTTCTCGAAAAGTCGAGGTTTGGGAGCCAAAAAATCATAATTTTCAAAATTTTTATTTTTTTCACAAAAAGTGTCAATTTCATTTATAAGTGGCGTTGACCCAAAAACTATCAATGCGGCATTTGTTTTAAAATAATTAAATACTGAAAATACGAAAAATCGCTATATTTTGATCACGTGACGACCAAAAATTTTTTTCCATATATTATTAACCTCCAAGAAGTCTCAGAAGAATCCACTTATTATTTCTATAAGTCTATATTAATGGTGGAAACCCTAATTATACACCAACAATAGTGCACTCAGCTGTGTAAGTTAAAATTTCCAGCAGGTTTTGTGGTACATGCAGGCTGTCACCTTCAAATTTGGGTGGAAACTACGAATCTTGGGTATCGTGTGGTTAATCATTTTTGTTATAAAATTGTGTTATTTATATTTTATTTTAAATTGGTCGACATTTTATAAACTTTAGATACTTAGAAATTTCAGTCAGCATTTTACTTTTCGTGCTTAATTGAAAAAGTCTACATTTAACACCGATTTTGTTGACTTTTTGGGAAAGTCGACATTTAACAGTCCACCCCTTTGGACACCCTTAAAAATGTCAAAAAAGAAAAATTTTTAAGATTATTTTTGTTGTCAAAACCATAATATTGTAGCGTATATTGATAATATATTTTAAGAATAAATAAAATTTCTTAAAACAGAAAAATTGGCTTGCTTGATCTGAAAACGGAAATTTATTCTCAATTATTCGATTTTAAGCATTTTTTTGAGCATCAAATCAATATTTCCAACCATAAAATTCTGATCGAATATTACCATTTTTGGCGAAATATTTATAATTTAGACAAAACGACACCTTTTCAAATGAACAAAACGACAAATTCTTTATAGACACATTTGGCTGTAAATTGAAAAAACTTTTAAGTGCTCATCCAATATAACTAGGCAACGCACCGTGCAAAAATTCAAATGAGGCCATTCACCTAAAAATG
>SCLH01000942.1:153205-165479 GCA_004367855.1 Oikopleura vanhoeffeni | reverse complement strand
TTGGGGGATTTTTACCGGTTAAAATGGCGGTCAAAATTTTATATCAACGGTTTGAGCCGGAACGCATCGTGCGCAAGAAATTCCATTATGTACAAATTGTAGCCCGTGACATTCTACCCAAGATAGGCAAATAAAAAGTGGTTGCTGGCCATACCTGAATTAATTTTTAATAAAAGACATTTTTCCGCGTACGCATTTTCGCCATTTTCGATGGTCAAATTTTTTCTTATTTTAATTGAAAAAAATCAATATTTATCTCCTTTTTATCGAGTTTGAAGCCAGAAAATAGAGTTTTCCAGAGCGATTTTCTGACCACTAGGGGGCCCAACATTTTTTTCATCATTTGGATCATTTTATTTTGTTACGATAACCCCCCTGAGATCAAAGCGCACTCATGAAAACTTTTAGTTTGGTCCATCGGCCTCCCGGTGCGCACCCTAAATATAACTGATATTTTTAGTGGGAAATAAATGTGATGTGGCGCACCGCGAAGTTTCTCGCGAGGAAGGTGAAGCCATGGCTTCTCGTTATAATCTTCAGTACGTCGAATCTTCCGCAAAAACAGGCGTCGGAATCGAGTCGACATTTAACATATTATCTGATATCATCCTCCAGCAACGTGCCAAAAATGCTCAACAAAACGCTCAACATCACGCTGAAAATAACGTCAAAATCAATCACGCGAAAAAGAATAAAAAGTCTAAAAAACACAAAAAATCGAAATGCAGCTTTTTATAGTGAAATCATATTCATCTTAATTTCCAAAGTATCAGAAGCACCCTTTTAAATACAAGGAGAAGAGTGTTGTACACTGCCTATTGTCAAATTAGCTAGCTACAAATTCTAAGCCATTTTATGAGCAGAAAAAACGTCACGTTACAGAATTGGGACCCTAGCTGATGTGCCGGAGGAGTGATTAAAACATTTTACACAGAAATTTAAATCGTACTTACAATTTAATCGTACTAATCCTGGATTTTGCATCGGATATTATGTTCAGTTTTATAAGGATTAATTGGCCCAAAAATGTTTCAGATGGTTTAAGGCGGTGGTATGTTTCGTATCCATTTTTTTCAAATTCAAAATGAATAAAAACGCAAAAAAAATTTCCAATTTATGGCTTCTTTCCTGCAAATTTAAAGTTAAAAAAAGTCGATGCGAAAGATACTTTCTTCTTTTTTAATGGTGTGACTTATTTACTTTAAGTAAATTCCAAAAGGTAACTTTTTTTTTAGAACACCCAACCAATTTTGTCGCTGCCATTTGAGAACGGAACACGATTTTCGCAAACGGATTTCTGCATTTAACAGCCAATAAAAAACTTTTAAGATCAAATTTTTTTGATTTATTACCTTATGTCCGGTTATACCTGAAATTGACCGGTAAAACTTTAAAAAGACGATTCTGAGAACACCACACATCCTTCGAAGCCAATTTTTTGCGAGTTGATACAACTTTTCGTCAGATTTTTTTGGCACATTTTTTTTGTAATTTGACAACTCTCAATGAGTCAAATTTCTGTTTGGTCATATTTTAAGTCAGAGGGCCAGTGGACCTGAAAAGTTACTTAACTGGGTAGTTTTTCGAAATGTTTGAAAACTAAATTTTTGTCATATGACACCTCTCAAGGGGTCAAATTACACTTATTCGTTTTTAGAAAAGGGTGTCAAATTACAAATAAATTTCGGCGGAAAATTTTGGCACGAAAAGTGGTACGCAATGCCGAAAAATTGGCTTCGAAGGATGTTTGGTGTCTCAGAATCGTCGTTTTAAACTTTTACCGGTCAATTTCCGGTATAACCGGACATCCGGTGAAAATAAAAAAATTTTGTCTTAGAGTTTTGTATTGGCTGTTGGATTCTGAAGTCCGTTTGCGAATATCTTTTCCGTTCTCAAATGGCAGCGACAAAACTGGTTTGGTGTTCTAAAAAAAAGTTACCGTATGCCTAGATTGTTGCATTGAATAGATTGAAAAAGTTGTATGAGAGCGCATTTGAAAGCTAGTGTTTCAAACTAACTAATGCCCTGGAGTCTGGACCTGTACCATTAACCGGTTTACTGGATATAAACCGGAATTTCATTTTTTGGTAGGTTCAAATCTCGATGAGCCCAAAAATTTTTTTCTGATAATTAGCCGGAAAGTTAATTTTTTATGTTTTTTTCATTCTTATATCATGATTGTCTACACATTTACTGCTTGAACTATACTTTTGATGAATTCCTGGAATTAAAAAACAAGTTTCGATTTTTTTCTAAAATTTTATACTGAAAATGCCTATATAATCACATGACAACTAGTTATCAGAAAATCGAATAATGTTAGTACACATGTGACATATTATTTGTATTGATATTTATGATTAGGGTGCTTTTAAAGCGATGAGTCCTATTAATTTAAACATTTAATTTAACATAAAAAATAGTTTCCCACGAAAAGTATAAGCATAAACGCGTATAAAGACATGTACTCTTATCCGAACGATTTTCGGCTGATCTGAGATGTACAGTCAGTGAACTAAACCTCACCATGAAAAGATTCCTTGGTTTGCTACGTACATGACATGTGTATCATACAAATGCATAATGTAATAGTCCGTTACTATACCGAGTTGACCGTACAGTAATGTAATTTTCGTACCATCAAGTCAGTGTCTTTTATAGAAGTTATTGGTAGAAGTTATTTTTTTTGAATTATGACTCATCTTAAGCAAAAGAGGGCAAGCGTTTGACCCATGAGCGCGCTCAAAAGGCGTAAATTTCTTATTATATTAATAGGGGCCGTCCTTATAAAAGCACTTCACTGTATCTAGGCTCTGTTTTTTAGATTTTTCGATTAAAATCTTCACAAAATCGCTCAGGCTGAAAAGAAAAAACTGTTAAAATGTCGCTAATGTTGCTTTATTGGGATTTGTATTTATAAGCATACAACATTTTTACCCTGACATGATCCGGATCATACTATAAATTTTAATCCCCGATATTCATTTTTCAGTTTAAATAATTACGCAGCCGTAAAATAACTCATTTATTTAAAAATGCCTTTTTAAAGGCTATTTTTAGAAGGTTATAAATATATATTGCTCTTTAAATCACTCTGTTATACCTGAATGGCAGGCATTTTTGTAAATTATTTCTCTCTCACCAATGCAGATCAATATTTTTGCTTTTATAATATTTCTTCAATTTTCTTGCAAATCTTCTTAAAACTGTACCAATCCAAACTGAACCCTATTATTATTTTGATAACAGTCCCTAACCCCTTAAAGTGCAAAAAATTGTCTCGACTTTAATTATCTAAATAAAAGACCTATGAAACTATTATATGATTGTTTTATTTCAAATTTCTCGGAATAGATAAAAATTTTAATTAGAAATTATTTTTTGTGGACACATTGAGAATCTCAAGCTGAGTTCTCAGTTTTCAAACTAGCTTTGTGACTGAAATTTATAAAAAGCAATTATTTAATTTTCCTCCTATATAATAAGAGTGACTTTGATAAATTTCACTCACAAATCAAGTTTAAAAACTGCGATTTAACAAAGTTGTTGGTTCTGATGAGCAAACGTTGCTTCAAATTATCTTTTGGGTAACATTTTCGTTTTTTCGAAAAATATTTCATAGCAAAAAAAAAGACATGGCAAATCTTTTAAATACTTCGAAATATATTTTTTCTGGATCAATTTCGAAATTTACAAAAATTGTCTTTTGGCCATATTTAAAATATGTAGTTACTACATTGTAGTATAAATATTGTCGATAAATTGAAAGTTGACCTACTCACGACAACCTACTCACATTCCAAGCCCCTCATTGCTCGACCAATAAGAGCGTGGCCAATTAGGAAATTACTACCAAATAAGAAAACTATGCACATGAGAATATTATTCACAAAACGCCCAAAGTCCATATGGTACTATCGTGGCCTAAACGTAAATGTCGAGACTCTCCACTTTTGCGCGCCTCCATACCCATCGTTTAACTAAGGCAAGCCAATCACAGGCGTGGATTCAAAAGCGTGCTGCGGCAAACACATTTAGGCATCGTTATAGTACTGTAGTAAAAATATAATATGAAGTGATTTTCGAATTGATTTTTTCGAAAAAAAATTATAAATTTTTTTTCTGCAAATTTGATTTAAGGGTATGGTTAGCATTTCCACCATTAATTTGCAAGCCCAATTAGTTGATTTTGGCCCAAAATCGAATGGTGGAAATGCTAGGTATGGTGGTTCCTACATTTTCTGCAGTTATTATGTCATAAAAATGCACCAAATCAATCGTGTATGTTTTAAAAGCACAAAACAACCCAAATAAGAACAAAAAATTTTTGCGTTTTTTCGATTTTTTTTTAAGGATTTTTTTCAAAATTAAGTACAAAATAACGTATGTTCAATTTGACGCAACGTAAAACTTCAAAATTCGGCTTAACGTAAGCCAACTTTCTCTTCAGTGTTCCCCAGCTTCTTTTGAGCCTACTTTCGAAAAAATCGAAGCACTTTTTTTCCGGAAATTTTTCACGTGACTTTGAAAATTCATATTTTGAGTTTTGGGTCGAATTCAAAAAAACGCTTCCACAGAAGTTTTATATTGTTTTGAGCTTCCTTTTGCAAAAATTTGAGTGAATTTGAAATATAACTTCAGAGGAGATATAATTCCGATGGAAAATGTCAAAAAAAGACGGTCTATCGCATATTCTAAAAAACTAAGCCTTATCGACAAAAAATGCTTCCACAGAAGTTTTGTATACTAATTATACAGGTCATGTTAAAATTTAGGTTTATTTCAAAATAGAAAACTCAGAGGAAGCAAGAATTTCGGTTTTGGCTTAGGTCTCCCTGTTTCGCTAATGCGTATGGGAGTGTATTCATGCAAATAAGTTTTGACACATGTTTTTCGCAAGATGAAGGCAAGTTCTACAAACTAATCTGAATTATATCCTCGAGGCCCTGTTTGACTAATATTTTATCGAGAAAATGTCAAATTAGGAATCACCATAATTTCATTGATTTTTATTCAGAGTAAAAAAACTGCACTATGGGAAAAGCTGAAAAAGGTACTCCAAAGGATATTGCCAATCGCATGAAAGCCAAAGGTCTTCAAAAACTGCGTTGGTACTGTCAAATGTGCGAAAAACAATGTCGGGATGAAAACGGTTTCAAATGTCACATAATGTCCGAGTCCCATCAGCGGCAACTTTTGCTGTGCGCCGAAAACCCTACAAAATATCAAGATGAATTTTCGGATCAATTTCTATCAGATTTTTTGAATTTACTGAGGCGTCGCTGGGGGACTAAAAGGGGAGGTTTACTATTTTTGTCCGATATTTGTATCAATTGTATTGTATGAAACTATTGAGATTTTTTAAAAACTAAATTTTGCTAATTTTCGTCTATTGCATAAAAAACGAAAACTTTCGATTTTTTTGTGTTCAAATTTGTTATTTTTTAAAACATGAATTTCAAAATTCGGAAGACAAGATTTTTAAAAAATCATCGTTGATTTTTTTTCAAATGGCGTTCGAAAAATCCCAACAAAAATCGTCAACCTTTACAACGGGTGTGGAATAATGCAGTTTACAACGAGTACATTATGGACCGCGAACATGTGCATATGAACTCAACTAGATGGTTAACCCTTTCAGACTTTACCGAATGGCTCGGTACGGAAGGTCATGCCGAAGTCGACTATCAAGAAGGAAAAGGCTGGTTTTTAGCATATATTGATAAAGATCCGCAAACTATGGCCCGGAAAAAAGAACTGGAGAAACTCATGAGAAAAAAGGATCGGGACGAATCGGAAGAGGCAATGAAAATTCAGCAAATGATCGAAGAAGGAAAAATTAAGGAAAGTATATCATTTTTTGAGGGAATTTTATTGAGTGAAAGTATATTAAGCATACAAATTTCTGCGATTGGCCACTGGGGACAAAGTAGCTTAAATTTTTTTGCTCAAGCATATTTTTTTTTGTTATAGAATACAGGGGGGGCAATATCTCCGGCCCAATATTGCCGAATTTGTCAATATGTCCGAAATTTTTGGGCAAAAAAATTCCCGTTATATCGAAGATCCTGCCTAGTGTAATTTTTATGTCAATAACAACATAAAAACATAGACGATTGACATAAAAATTACACTAGGCAGGTTCTTCGATATAGGCCCCTAGTACAAAAGAGGTGCCCAATATTGCCGAATTTGCAAATATGTCCGAAATTTTTGGGCAAAAAACTTTCGGCAATATTGCCCCCCCCCTTGTATAATATTCTAAATATTGTATGTTTTCTTTTATGGAAATGAATAGTTCGAGGTTATTTTCCTAATAAAAACCTAAATTTATCGGCTTTCAGATGAAAAAGCTCAATGGAAAAATTTTGTTAATTTGATTTGACATCCGGTTCACCGGATATAACCCGGAATTCGAATCTCGGTGCGCCCAAAATTTTTTTTCTCGAAATCAGCCGGTAACTAAAATTTTTAACTGCTTTAACTATATTTTTGTTGAATTTCTGGAAGAAAAAACACTAGTGTCGATTTTTTTCTCAAATATTATACTAAAATGCCTATATTATATATCCGCTTACCAGTATACCGGTAGACCAATTAAAAAAAATCCTCCATTGGCTTTTTTTAGTTGGCAGTTGAATACAAAAAACGTTTCCCGATATCATCTATGGTTTTCCCTTAAGGGGGTTGTGGGTGTAGCATGTTGGAATTGCTGGGGAAAATAGCCCTCTCCTCCAGCTGGACTGTAACGGGCAGATAAGAATCAATGAGAAAAAATACGGGAGACTAAACTTCTTTGTCAACTACAAGTAAATTTTTTAATTTGGTGAAGGATGGCTCACCGGTGTGGCATCGAAAAACTGAATTCACACAAAATTTGTTAAATCTCGGTCAATTTTGCTTTAAATTGAATAAAACAAAGATCTTTCGGAAAAGTACGACGTCTTCAAATAATTACCAGAAAAGAAAAATTAAAAAAATATCCTTCGGTTTTCAGGCGGTAAAAATGAAATTCAGAAATTTTCTTTAAAATTGAATAAAACAGAAAATTTATGAAACCTATGAAATGTTGTCATATTTTATCAGAAGCTCGTCGAAAAAATTATTCTCTGTTGGTTTTTATACGTAAAATAAGTTCATTAGTATAATTTCTGTGTTGGTGAAATACGTTGTAGGAGTCATGTGTTCGAGGCGTGGTGTCATCTCGCCTCATTCCACGACCTCGCTCAACCAATCAAAATATTAATTCATTTTTTTTTGAGAAATTATTATTGTTGTTGTTGGATTCTAGAAAATGTTTAACTATTTTCTTTCACTCATGTATTCTTTAGACCCACAACCCCCTTAAGGGGGGGTACCCCTCATGGGAAAACAGGATTTTGTGTTTTTTGAGGGCGAATATCTCAAAGACTACACATTGTAATAGTTTAAATACAATGTGATTTTTTAACGAAATCTAACATCCTGAACATTATTAAAAGATCACTGATTGCTCGACCATCAGGAACGAGCTTTCAAAATAGGTCAAATTTTGTAAAAAGCCTATTTCTCCGTGAGTTTTGAAGGTAGGAAAATTGTTTGTAGCTTTAAATAACAAGAAAATACGTACGCAGATCTGTTACTATCGTTTTTAAAATTTAAAAATAAATTAGCTCCAGAATAGCCAAAAAACGTTTTCTAGAGCTGATTTTGAGGGTCTCGCGCAAAAGCCTATTCCTTCCTGGATTTTTTAGTAAAACATTTAAAACCTGCATAAATCAAAAGATACTGAGTTTGTGAAGAGCTGTTACTATCGACACCTAAATTTTGATGATTTGTTCTCTTCCGAACTGTACTTCTAATTGCTGAAAATCCATAAATTTTGATTAAAATGCTTAAAATGAAGACAAGATATTTTCAAAATCATTAAAAAGTACTTTCCTAACGCTGTATCGGGATGCAAATATCACCAACTCATTTCAAATTATCCATATTTCTAGAAAAAATATATAAGAATGAAATTTCTGATTTGTTTGTTTGGCCTCAATTATCAGGGTCCCCCTTACCTCGAGGCATATCTAAGATAGGGATCCACAGGCTCCTTTTGCGTTCGTCTTTGACCTCGATCTGTTGGCTTTTTACTGCGCAAAGAATGTGATGGGGGGCAATGGAGATTGACATGTCTGAAAGTTCGAATAAAGGACCAATGAGTCATTGGCAATGACGCGTCCAAACGATATTTATTTTTCGAATCGTTATATTTTTTTCACGGAATTTATTACGTCCGATTGCAGACTAGAAACCCTTACGTGAAAATATCCTCCATAGCTTCCCGCCGGCATTTTTGAATAATAAGACCTTGTTTTGATCCCTTTTGGTCCTTTACTCGAACTTGCAGACACGTGTCATCTTCTCACGCCCCCTATCAACATTTCTACTGCGCAAACAAACAGATCGAGGTCAAAGACGAACGCAAAGGGAAGGGCTTTGGATCCTATCTTAGATATGAAGAGTTCGGATCACTAGCCCCTAGTTCGAGTTTGACCCGGTTTTGACGCAATGAGCGAACCAGGTTTCACTTTTCTGACCAATAAGAGTTCGAAAAGAAGTTCAACCACGAACGCGATTGAGGGGCTGGTGAGCCAATCTAAGATAGGGCTCCCCTGTTCCTTCGGTTTTTTTCGGCGCGTTCGACGCGAACCGAAGAACGGGATCGCTATCCTTAGATATACCCTTTTAAGGGTAACGTCACTTTAAATCAGCCAAATGATCGCAGAAAAACATCTCCTTCCGATACATTTTAAATTCACAACGTGATCTGAAAATCTTTTCTAAAATTTTTCGGTACTTGGTTCACTTTATCACGAGTGGATTGAAAGGCATTTTTCGCTTAACCGTGTGAGCACAACACCTATATATAGGTGACTGCTATTTAAAATCATCTAATATGCAAAAAACCATGTAGATTGTCTCTTCGAATACATTATAAAGAATTTTGCAGGATTTAAAAAGTGATTATTTTTTTTTGGAATTTTGTTAATTTTACGAGGGTTGATTTTTTGAGATTTTTTTTCCAATCTTTTACTCAAAAAAAATTAATGCGACCTATTGCGTCAATTAAATTTGAAAATAGCCAGTTTTAGGAAAGTGTTTTGTCCATGGTAGACCATCAAAACAATATTAATTGGTTACCAGGACAGATATTTTTTTCAGAAGTGTATTTTCAATTTCAATATATAATTTCCGAAAATTTTATTACTAAAAATTATTCGAGCAATTAAATATTGTCACAGAGTCACTTGATTAGTATATCGACCAGAATATATCTAGAAGTGTATTATCTGCTTTATTAGGGAATAACCATTTTTTAGTGAAATTGTGATTTTTTCATCAATTTTAAACCTATTAAAAATATTTTTGATTTTATAATAAATTCAAATCAGAAAGGTGGATAGGTAGTCATCCTGTGCATCCCATTGCCAATAACCAAAATATTTGTTGACACCACTGTGAGTTGTGATCACCTGATATGCTGTACCTTGCTCTTATAGTATAATTTCTAGAATTAAAAATCAAAAGTTCTAGATATCAAATGTGGATGCAAAAAATATATCGTTTCGAACTTCCTTATGCAAAAAAAAAGAAACTTAAACTACTTGGCTTTCTGTAATAGCGGTTGAACAGTCACCTGATATATAGGGTCGGTGCCTTGGCGGAATTTTTTTTTCGTGCCACACGGTAACTTTTATTTCGAAAAATATTTTGATCAATTTGGAATTTATATTCAAATTAGCAGTATTTAGAAAGTTTTTGAGCTACAATTTGCTAAAACATCAGCTTTCTAGACTATCTCGGGCAGAAATATTTTTTGGAGTGGAAATTTCAACAAATATCCGTTTCGATATAGTATGGATAAACTGATATGTTTAAATAAATAATTTGTGAAATTCATGCCAGATGTGATACAGTTATACCATTTGGCTTAATATTGGTAAAAATAATCAATATTTCATTAAATCGAGAAAAACTAACAATTTTTCCCTAAAAAACCGTAATTTTTCATGATATTTTGAACTTATTTAAAAATATTTTTGTTCCCAACAGATAAAGTCAATCAGACAAAAGTATTGAGTAGAACAAAGCACTGCAGGTTATGGAGTGAACATACATTTTCTGAGCCTACCTGACGTAGTTATCACGTGTTAATTAACCTTTCTTTTCAAAAGTTTTTTCTAGAATTAAGGGGTGGGTGTCGGTTTTTTTTTGAGCCCTTTATAGGTTATTTATGATATTAATATCGGTTATGACTAAAGTTGACCAAGGAATCTCATGGTAGCATTATTTTTTTAAACAATCTAGAACAAAATCTAGATTTTAAATTCGAATATTTTTTTGCTTTAACCCGCAAAAACCGGTATTCCACATGATTGAACATTTTTTATTGAGTGAATATGACCCACCGAAAACGATGCAATATTAAAATTATCGGAATGTCTAGATCGAATTCTAGACATTTCATTATTTTAAGCCAAAATGTAACCTAATTATCGCAATTTGGCGCTGATTGGTTTAATTTGATTACTGTAGCCAATTTTGTCAGTGAAATCTCGCTTCAATTTGGTGGTATTTTGTTCCGATCAGACGAACTTTTTTTTTCGACTTTTCATTTCCGGTTTACTTATAGTCATATTTCTAGACTTCTAGTGAAATTCAAAAATCCGAGCCAAAACATATTGACGACACTATATTCATCTACCTGAGTCGAAAAACGGTCTTTTCTGAACATCCGTCTAGGAGAGATATCACTTTGGAAGACGAAAAATTGTAAAAATCGGCGTTCAAAAGTGATTCTAGAAAATTCAAGAGCGAAATTCAAAAATGGCTTAACTATTTATACCTCACTCTTCCGTACTCTGTGTAAATTTCAGACGCTTTGTATGTGCGGTCTAAAGAAATAGATTTTGAAAAAACCGTTTAGTGCTCTAGAATAGACTCACCACCTGGTGGTGTGATGTAACAAGGTGACTTTGAGAATGTGTAATCGTTAGCACGAAGGCTGGATCTACAACGAGTATCCTCAGGAATTTTTACAACTGCCTTAATTTGATCTGGCGTTGATTGAAGTACCAAAAGCGGACCCACCCCTTTAAACATAATTTTTCAGATTATTATTTAGTGTTTAAAAGTTATAACTTAACTTGTCATACAGGAACATTGAGGTTGATCTTATAGATTTCTGGTAACCCGCTCCAAAAGGCCCCCCTGAAAGGGTATTATGCATTGGCGGAACTTTTTTTTATATGCTTCGGAGGGTTAAGGAATATAAAAATAGTCATGAGTAGAGTAAAAAAACTACCTAAGTATGGAAACATATTATTTTCTAAAATTGCATAAAACACAAAGAAAATTTTAGTGAGAAAATTTTTTTTTGCGTTTTATGCTATCTAAAATAAATCCATTGAAAAAAATTTTCAAAGAAAATTGTATACCTCAAATAAAGGAAGCACGAGAACTTGCGGCGGGAGCTGAAATTGAGCTTCGAAAACGAACAAATCCAACAGCAGCTCTCGAAGAACAACCATTTAATAAAATTCTAAAGCAAGAAAGAAACACGGTTCAAATCGCTCATATCGAATTAAAAACTAACCACAAACTCATTGCCCTAAACAAACAAGAACGATGGGTAGGGTTGCGCTAAGAATACCTCTAATATGAAACTAAAAATTGAAAAAAATGGCATTCCGAGGTTATAAAGCCCGAAAAATACGATTTTTTGGATTTTTTATTTCGCCTTCTGGTGGTCAAATTATGCTGTTTAAAATTTATACTTTTTGATGTAATTTGGAGTTTTTGATATCAAATATAAATTATTGTTAATTTTCATTTCCTTGAACTTTTTCAGAACGGAAAGTAGGTATTATTAAAAAATTCAGGGCAATTTTCGCCTAGGTGTTTTTTAAATTCAACCTGTATTATTTTTCCCAAAATTTTGAGCACGAAAAACTGTTGCTGGAACGCGATTTTTTTTCTTGTTTGTGGTCGTAGATTACTTGAATTTTACAATGAAATTGAAAAAAGATTGTCGCAAGATGGCGCACACGTTCAAATTGTCATTTAAAAATAACCGCAAAATTCTCCCGTAATATTTTTCTTTAGAAAGAGAGATAGATATAATTTTCTTACTTTTTAAATTCTTCCTTAAGGATTCTTCCTAAAGGTAGTTTTTTTTTAAAGGAGGTCACCCTTCTCTTGACTATCACGGGAAAACCATAGCTGATATCGAGAAATGTTTTTT
>SCLH01000942.1:132180-152746 GCA_004367855.1 Oikopleura vanhoeffeni | reverse complement strand
TTTTTCGTTCTTATATCACGATTATCTACACATTAACTGCTTGAACTATAATTTTGATGAATTCCCGGAAGAAAAAAACGAGATTCGATTTTTTTTCTCAAAATTTATACCGAAAATGCCTATAAATAAATCTCCGGTTACCGGTGAACCGGTTGTCCGATAAAAAAGAAAAAATTTCTCCATGGAGCTTTTTTAGTTGGCAGTTGAATCCAAAAAAACATTTCTCGATATCTTCTATGGTTCTCCCATAATCGTCATGAGAAGGGTGGCCTCCTTTAAAAAAAAACTACCTTAGAAATTCGTTTTAGTTTAAAGTTTAAACCCCTCGTGTAAAAGTGGAAAATTTCACCGTGCGCAACCCTAACAATGGGTACAAACTGGAGCAGTTGTCAAGATTAAAAGTAAAGCACTAGAAGGATTTTTTAATCAAAAGGGATTTATTACCGAAATATCTGGTGTTCGAGCTGTTGTGCAAATTGTCACAACTGGAAAACGTGCAAAATTTGCTCAGAAAGATCTTGAAACAGTTATTCCACAAGTTGGGAGAGAGGTTTTGGTCATGAAAGGAGAATTTTCGAAAAAAACAGGCATTTTGAAGGAAATTCAACAAAAACAATTTAGAATATTAGTTGATGTGAAACTTTCTGATGATGAAAGTACAGAAGTTTTATTTAGATTTGATGAAGTTTCGAAAAAATATGAAAAGAAGAAAAAAAATTCGGTATCGGCCTAATAAAAAACCTAGGTCTAACCTAGAGATCTATTTTTTTTAAATACTTCACATGGTCGGTGCACCGCGGTGGGATTGGTACATGCGATCTTTTCAAAATTTTGCGCAATAATATAACTTTTCAGGCCACGGGCCACTGCACTGCCAGATGTTTCTATTTCATTTTTTTACCTGTTTTTTTATTATAAAATTTTATGTTTGTCCCCCGTTTTTTAAAACGAAGAAGGCAAAATTAAGGATGTGTATCATTTTTAAGAACTATATCGGATGGAGCATAGTTTTTTTTAACTTTCCGATTTCAACAAAAAAATTTGCGTTTTTCATGGAAGTTTATAAATAAATCTCAAACACGGCTCTGTAACACGTAGCTTGATAAGTTATATTATGGACCATAATTTATGGTTCATAATTAATGGCCCGAAATTTCAACTATCTCGCCGACCATTAAGAGCCTTTAAAAACAGACCGTAGACTTAGTCGGAAGAAAACTTACAATTAGTTTAACACTTTTTTCAGTAAAAATACAATTGATTGTAAAGTTCGAGGACATTGAATTTATTTGAAAGTACCATCAAAAAATGAACGTATAACCAACTCTGGGTTAATTTTGTATGAAAGGTCGCTAAAAAACAAAAATGGCCGATCTCAAATCATTCAAATTTGACCTTATTATCTATTTTTTTTTGAAATGTTAAAAAACGATAAAAATTCTTTAGAACTTAGATAGACTTGTGTCTTAAAATGACCAGAATTTGATTATCTAAAAGATAAGCCAATAAAATCGGGACCCATTTTTGTCTTTTGAAATTCCTTATTGCGACGAAAAATGAATGAAATGTCACGAGGACACCTCCTTCGATTAATAAAAACTGAAAACTTTAAGGGGGTAGCAGCGATGTGGCGGATTGGTACATTTTTTCAGATTGATTTATGAAAGAAAAAAATGTGAAAATTTTTTTTTAAATTTTTATCTTCAATAAAAGTGTTCATTCTTGCTAAACGTGTTATATTTTTAATTTTCAAAATCTAAGTATCTGTAAATAATACAAAAACCTACTCATTCATACAACTCCATTTCCAACTTGACCCGATGTGGGATTTCTTTGAAAAGCGATATTTAAAACTCAGCATTTTCGGGAGTAATGACTAGATTAAGTGGAGAATCATTATCCACATGAAAAATATCTCTAATATGAAAGTTTTTTTTCATGAAAAATAGGAGAAAAACAGCTTTTTAGGAAAAAAAGTTGACCTTCAATTGAGTTTAAATATAAAAAAAGTGTCCTGAACGTTTTAAAAGTAAAGTAGCCCTATTAACACCCGCATTTTATATGGACAAAAACAACTCGTTTTCACATGGACAAAACGACAAAATTTGCCGTGTCCGTTATAGCCAATATAACAGTGAAGATTTTTTCAAAAAATAAATATTCTTTTAAATATTACGTCCAAAATGGCACAAACCGGTGTCCACAAGCAAGGTGTTGAAATGTTATCATAGTTCAGAAAACAGATATCGCTTGACCTTTCCATCGATTGAAAATACGGAAATCAAATAGATACTATAAAATTCACATGTGATTGGCTTTATTTTGTAAGAGATTTCAAAAAAAACAACAATAATAATGTTTTGACCTGATTTGCGAGAAATTTTCAATAATATTTCTAAAAAGTCCACAACAAAATGACAAATAAACATTTCATGGAATTTTCAAACAGCAGGTCAGAATTTTATTTTTTTCGTTTTTATTCACGAGATTTCAAGAAAATTAATCAAGAAAAATTTACGAAATTATAAAAAAAGTTGAACTCAAATCGTTCCTTAAATAGGATAAAAATGATTTTAATGGAGCTGATAACGACATTTATTTTTGGTTCAGCGTATAATAAGCACAAAAAAAAAGACCAACCTAATTATTCGTCGTAAATAAATGACGCCCAGTTGGCAGACTAGCGTCAATTTAACTTACGAAAATAATTAGTTGGTTTTATTTTTTGTGCTTGCTTACTCGTAGCTGAATCAGAAAAATGTGTATCAGCCATTAAAATCATTTTTATCTATTTAGGAAAGATTTGAGTTCGAACTTTTATTGAATCGTAGAATTTCAAAAAAAATTAAAATATTATAAAATTTACACAGTTTTTTACACAAATTTTTTTCTTTTTTTTTTCAAAAATCCTGTGAATAAAAACGAAAAAAATAGCCACTTTAAACTTTTTTCATGGCAAATTTAACACAATTATCTGAAGTGCTGTTTAAAAAATCATAAACATGTTCAATTTGTCATTTTTTGTCGACTTTTTTTAAAAATATTTATGGAAAAATTTTTAGCAAATCAAGTCCAAAATTTTTTATTAACCTTTAAAAATTCTCCCTTGAAAATCATGCCGAATCTGTTGTGTTATTGTCTGGTATCTATTTTTTGAAATTTCCGTTTTTTAAAAATTTTTCCCCAACGGAATTTGGGGATAAAAAAAGCCCGTCCCAAAGCCGGGAAATTATGTTTCTGAAACTACCTAAGAAATTTACACTGCTTGTGAGACTGGTTTTGTGGTATTTGGCACGCAATTTATAAAATTATTTTCCCCTAAAAAATCCAATTAAAAATTTTCGGTGTGTTATAGGCTACTTTATTTTGAAAGTCAGGACATTTTCGATATTAAGTCGCAATTGAAGGTCAATTTTTTGTCCTAAAAAGGTGTTTTTATCCATTTTCATGAAAAAACTTCCATATGAAAGGAATATTTTTTCATGTGATAATTATCTCCCACCTAATTAGTGCATAAACCGACCCAAACAATGCGAAGTTTATAAAATATGCTTTCAAAAAAGATATCTCAACCGGGTCGAAGTTGAAATGGAGGTCATAATGAAATTGGTTTTTGATATTTTTACAGGATATTTAGTATAGTAAAAAATATAAACGTTTGCAAGTATGGACACACTTTCATGTTAGAATAAAAAATAATATAAAAATTTTTCACATTTTTTTTTTAAAAATCACTCCGAAAAAATGTACCAATCTGCCAAATCGCTGCTACCCCCTTAAGGCGGTTAACTAATTTGAAGTTTTGTTTCTGATCCTTTCTGGTTAGACTGTAAAATAAGCTGGTTATTAGAAATGTTTTAGCATGTTTTAAGGTGTTATTTTTATCATTTCAATTTTATTGGACGAATTTCTTATTTACTTCCAAATTTGTCGACTTATTTAACTGTAAAATTTCTCTTAAAAAATTCTGTTTATCTTTCTATCGTATCGGAAATTCATCATATGTAAAATGACTCCAAGTTCTTCAGATTTTAGCTATAAAATGTTGAAATACATCACCATATATTTGTAGTGTATATTTGAGAAAGTAACAAGATTTTAGCATACAACAGCCAATAGACAACTACATATGGATTTTTTTTCTGAATGATCCGAGACCAATTTTTTCGCAGTAAGTCCAATTTTTCTTCTGAAATTTCGGGCAATTTTTTTTGTAATTTTGAACTAAAAATTGTATTGACGAAAAAGACTTCAATTTGACCGCTTAAAAAGTGTCATACGAAATCATCTTATTTCCATACATTTTCAATTGGAACCCAGGTAGGTATATTTCCGGGCCACACGTCCTCTAACTGTAAAGATGCATGAACTGTAATTTTGACTACTTTGGAGGTCTCAAATTAAAAAAAAATATACCTGGGAAGTGGAAAAAAAATCCCTGGTTGCGTGCAAAAATCTGTTCGCAAATATCTTGTTCCGTTCTCAAATGGCCAGTCAAAAAGGTGGGTCCCTAAAAAAATTACCTTACGAAAGTGTTTTTGAGGTTTTTAAAGAAAAAATGTCAACATATTATCTTTAAATATCTTTTTACTGATTTTCATGTGTTTTTAGATGATACGGTTTGTAAGACAGTTTCATCTTTCAGATACATTATCTGTGAGTCGTAGAAAGAAATTAGCGGCTCGCGGAAAATATCAACATATTGCAGGAGGAGGGTTTTCCGATGACAAAAAGATTCAATTAATAATGGACAATGATTTATCAAAACAGATTAAAAAGGGAAATTATTCGATGATAGTTGATGAAGGTAAAGCAGTTTTAAGTTAACTAAAGTTCAGATGACTTTCTTCTCGAGATTAAGAACGAACGGTGATGGAAATATAATTTTTTTATTCGGTGCTTAGTACGAAAAAATGACATTTTTGGAAAATCCGTAAAATAATTTAGGTGATGAAAAACCACTGGCGGGAATTTTTTTGATAATAATATTTATCTTAATGCTTTAAAAACTAGTTTTGTTGATAACGGGGTCATATTACATACAGGGTGTAAGGTTTTTACCTTCTTTTTTCCAAACTGGTTACACTTGATTTCCGCCGTTTTGATTGGTTGTCAGAAGAGTTTTCTCAGATTCAACCAATCAAAACGGCGGAAATCAAGTGTAACCAGTTTGGAAAAAAGAAGGGAAAAACCTTACACCCTGTAGTAAAAAATATTTGTGATATATTTGAAAACCTTGTGAAATTTCCTTCCATATGCAATGTAATAGGACCCCATACGGGTTATTTCCGTAATTTTATACTTGGGTGTCATATTATAAAAATGACCAGAAAAAATTTTGCTCACAAATTTTAAGCCGAATGGTAAAAAAATCATACTCGTATCATATACAGTGATCAAGAAACCGGCAATTTAAGATTTGACCGGTTTTTTCCGGTAAACCGGATATCCTGCGGGCCACAAAAATATTTTTCGGGTGAATTCCGAAACCTTTCCTCTGACTATCCTTTGAAATTTTGAGAATCCCTCAAGCCATCTCCGGGAAAACAGTACAGTAGCTGCTATTCATCTAAAAAAAATTCCCGCCACTGTAAAATGCAAATGCACACATAAAAATTGGGCTTTTATCCGAAATTTTATTATATATTCATACCAGCTAAAAAATAAGCACTAAACTTGTTAAAATTGACCCTAAAATTTTATAATTGCCCAAAAAGCAAAAAAAACGAGGATTTCATGAGAAATATGCGCCACGAAATTAATCTACACATAAAAAGTTGAATAATCGGGTCAGCTATATATGATATAGCCGATATCATATTTTTTAACATAAAATTAAGGTGGTGTTTTGAATACTGAAAAGTCTATAAAAATGCGAGACAAATACCTCAAAAAACTTTTGGCCGAAATGCGTTCAATCGAAGCTGAAAATCCCACGTGGCGGCGAATAACCTCTCGCGATTTCGAAAACATTTCCCGGCAAAAGCAAGTTGCCTGGACTTTTGCCGGCGATTTTGCCCGAATATTAATGCGCGGACAAGAACCTCCTAAAGCAAGACTTGAAATTAGGATAGAAGTAAAATTACCAGTGGGAATGACTCGACACCAAAAAAGATTACTGGAGGTTGAAACAGATATAGATTCGATAAATACAGAACCTGCGGAAATTATTATTAAGAACATCACCTCGTATTTGACTGAATATAATTTGAAATGGAGTATAGATAGAAATAGTAGAAAAAAATATTATATTACTGCCTGGCCAAATGAAACATTTAAAAATAATTATTTTAAATCTGATATTAACCTAGATGGTTTTACTCTGGATGAATTAATTTCAAAAAGAAAAAAATCACGCGAAATTTTAAATTTATTAGACGCGCTTTTAAAGTAAATCAGATTTCCACATTACGCTACACTTGTTCGGGTCGATAGTACAATGTACCCTGCTGTATAAATATTTTCAAGTTAGAATAAACCGAAAGAAAAGTTCTAGAACTTAAAATTTGGCAATTGTTTTTTTTTCGCAATAAATAATTACAAAAATTCGATGACATCATGAAAAAACCAGAGTTAGGTAGAATGTCAAAATGTAGCAAATATATTTTGATTGGTCTATGCAATAAACTCAATCTGAAAGAATTAAATCCTAATAATCGGATCCGGTTAAAATTTTGGAATTCTTTGCTCTAGAACTCTTGTTCTTGCATTTTTAAGTTCAAAATATCCAATTTGTTCATTTAAATATCGTCCCCACTTTTCCTTCGATTTATTCGCCGGGTTTGAAAGAATTTAAATATTTTTTTCAGATAAATGCTTCGAATTTCAAAGTTATTCCAATGCCAATTTCGGTGTATTTACAGTACGGCTCCCTTATCTCGAAAAGGTTTTTCGGGTGGGCAAAGAACTCGAAAATTAATTTCTGGTAAAGGAGGCCAACTAAATGAATCTGGCGATCGAAAATCAGAAATGCTTCAATATAAAATCGCAGAAGATTTATCAAAAGCGATAAAGAAGGGAAATTATGATCAAATAATCAGTTCAAAGGTATTTTTTATATCAATAAGGTCATTTTTATCAAACTTAGCTCAGTTTTGTGGTAAAGGCTATACGGTATAGCAAGACAAGATATTCGAAATTAAATTATGGATATTTTCTCACGTTCATATTTGGTGTACCGGTAAATCCCGAACGACCGGTATTTAAGGCAAAAATGAGGAAATTCGATCACTAATTTCCGGTCACGTGGTCATTATGAAAAAAGTACAACTATATCTACTGTGTATTATAATTTAAACATAAATATCATAAATTTAGGATCAATCTGGTAGTGTTAGCTTGAAGACCAAAAAAGGCAAGAACTTACAAAGAACTGATGAAATTCGGCAAGAGCGAGCAAAAGCTCGCCCTCCAGTGTGGGCTAAAATATCCACAAGGGCATACGAAGACGACAATCATTTAAATTTATGTGTTAAAAAATTGATAAGAGCTTATCAACAGAGAATATCAGATGGACGATCGTTTCCAAAAATGGCAGAAATGTCTGTTAACATGGAAGTTGTAATACCATACGGGTATGTATTTTCGCAATTGAACAAAAACAAATCACCAAAAATAATATTTTTTGTCAGATTTTTTTCCTGCTTTTTAAAAGGTTTTCAATTTTATTTAAAGGTATCAAGTTTATAAACGGATAATTTCCGGAAAGCCACGTATTTTCAGTAATACAAAAAGTGTATATTTTTTTCCTTGTTTTCAAATTAAAAAGCAAAGATTGCTGCGCCAATGACAATTAATGCAATTTTGAAATTAACGATTAATTCTATGCTAAACATACGGCCGCCAGAGCCTCAACAAAGAAAAAAAAATGACCAAGAATTTGAACAAAAATTCCCTTTTGCCTTTTTCATGCAATTCAAATAATACAGAGCGTCCCTTAATTAAATGGCGATTGGGAAAAAGTTAATATTTTGACCCTCGGTTTTGATTGGCTTAGAAGCGAATTTCATTGATTTTAGAGGTTATTTGAATTAAATAATCCTAAGATGATTGGCTGTTTTTTCCAATCGCTACTTAAAAGGGGCATACTGTATGCCGCATACAGTTGTGTTATTTCCCTACGAAAGATATAAATGTGATATTATTGAAAAGATGTCGTAACCAAAAAAAAACTATTTTTATTTTTGCTTCCATGTCCTGAATATTATTTTAAGAACACCTGACCACGAGCGATTTCGTCTTGAATCTGTTAAAGGTCGTGATTTGGATAAAGAGCCCGCAATTTCCATCATGAGAAAATGGACAGAAATTCTAGTGGAAAATGATTTCCATGTCAAGAGGTCTGAAAGAGACGGACACAAAAAGTGGGCGTTGATTGTAGCGCCAAATAATTCATTCATTTTGAAACATTCTCGTGCAAAAATGGAAAAATAAAAATTTATATTCTTGAAATTTGTTTCGATTTTTCGACTGCAAATTATTTTGCGAAAAATTAAGGCTGATTGATTTTTGGGGGTTATAAATTGAAAAGCGAGATTTTAGTTCACTTTTGTTTTCTTTGCGTTTTACGTTGCCGAAAAATAAAATGAATTTTTCGATAGTTTCTCATTTTTCTCGTCGATTTTTTGCCGGTACCTACCGGTCTCAGGCGAAAACAATGGCAGTGGCCATCTCACCATTTGAAAGAAATATCATCAATGATTCATTGTCAAGTGGGGATTCTATGGAAAAATTCAAAAAATTAGATAAAGAATCTGCTGGAGTTCTGGAATTAGGACAACTCACGTAAGTTTATAAATTCAAAAATTGACTTTTTCATTAAAGTTATACACCAAAGACATTTAGCAGGATAATTTTGAATAAATAAGAATTATTCAAAATGCACCAAATCGATCGTTTATGTAACATACAATATGTAAAATATTATATGTTTTAAAAACACAAAACAGCCTCAATAATTTTTTTTTGAAATTCTTGAAATTTTCAAAGTATTTTTATCCACAATGTAGAAAGCAATTCATTTTAATTACTTCCCGTCTACGAAAGTGAGAAATAAATAAAATCCGTTCTCATCAATTTATTTGGATTTTAACTATCTTCCTTAGGTAGCTTTTTATTTAGGTGCGCCACCCCTGTCCAGGAAAAACCGTAGTATGGCGAAATGTTTTTTTTGCATTGAATAGCTGACAAAATATTAACCGATAAAATAGTTTTCGGTTTTTAAGCCTTACCGGTAATTAGCGAAAAACCGGTAATTTGCCTATTTTATAGGTAAAAAAGTGCTCTTTACTCTACCAGTTGGTGTCGGGTGTCAAAACAAATATTTCCAAAAGGTTCCTCGTGCGAAGTTACCCCGATGCGTATGCAAAAATTCTCCACTACTACGGTTGTTACTAAAAGGGGGTGGTGCGCCTAAAATAAAAGTTACCTTACTCAAAACCCAGGAAAGAGTTTGAATAACAAATAAAAATATTTAAAATCGTCGGTTTCAGCCATTTCTTGAAAACTAGTGATTCAAATTTAAAAATGTGATTCCATCGATTTTTAACTTAAGAATTTTCCTCTGTCTGTGGTAAATATCAAAACGTTTACAGTAAAGTGTCTCTGGTAGAACGCGTCCTAAGGATTTGAAAATTACTGTCCCACGAAAAGTACTTTGCTGTACTTCAAAAAGATGTCTTGTTACATATGGTAAATACCTATCGTATCATGGCGTTTTTTCAGGGAACAATAAAGTACTTTTAAAATCCTAAGAACGCGTCCTACTAGATACACTTTACTGTAGATGAAAAATGAGAAAGGCTTTGAAATCTGTAAAAGACACCTTGGGCCATCTGTGATCAAAGTAATTTGAGAGCAAAAAACTTGGTTCTTTCAAAACAACCCAGCCCCTTAATTTCATCAACAAAAAAATTTCAGGGCCATCTTCGAAGCCGATCTTCAAGGTACTGAAAAATTCCTTGAGCAAATTATCGATCACGTTGACCTCGAACGCAACGCAACTCTAAATTTTGCTGAATTTTTGGTTTTGATGGTAAAATCTCAGGGTGTAAACGGCGTTCAACGTGCATTTTTGAGCTATGACGTTGATGCATCTGGCAGCATCAGTCGTGACGAACTTAAAGATTGGATGACGAGACATGGACGCTTTTTGACTCGGAGACAAGTCGATATGATGGTGGGTGCTGTAGATGTTAATGGAGATGGGGAAATTGACTATCATGAATTTTTGGTAAGACTAAGATTTTGTTGGAAAATACATTCGGATGTTTTGACAATTGTTATTTTAGGGTAAATAGTAATTCGTCGAAAATGTAATTCATCGAAAATTGGAGATTTCCACTTTTCAAATATAAAGACAAATTTTTTTTAACAAATTGTCTCGGCCATCTTTTTCCCCGTTAAATTTTAAATCTCAATTTTTCATGCGTTTATGTTGTAGATAAGTAAAGCTTAAAAAACTCAGTTTTTATAGAAATAGTGCCATTTAGGCAACAATTTTTATCTACTAAACTTGTAAAATCCTAAATTTAGTATTTTATTATATTCAAATTTTAATATTTTAGCATCTCTCATTAAAATTGAAGTTTTTAACAGAAAAGACTTTTTGTTACAGAAATTTAACAATTTATTTAACCATTTTCAGACATTCCTCTGTTTGTTTTTATGTAACAGTCAGATAAGCAAATGGTTGGAAAGACGTATACATATGTAAAAACAAGATAAAATACTGAAATAAATGAATTTAATGTGTTAGAATGATCAAAATTAGGTTTTTTATTTATTACATAATTTTAGTAAAAAACTAAAAAAAATTGCCATGCCATAAGTGTACACAACAAATAAGTGTACACTAAGAAAATATTACAGCACAAAAATGTTTATTGTTAAAATTGTTTTGCATATAAAATTTACATAGAAAAATAAATAGAGGAACGTCTGAAAATGTTTTTTTGTTAACTCTCAGCCGCCCGTACGGAGCCAGGTCGACTATAAAAGGCTTTTTCGACCCTTATACATGATGGGATCATCGTCGACCAAGTGAACGCTCAAACTTTTTGTCAACAATTATTTGTGCGTATTTTTTGGGAATTACAGTACTTATTTTTGCAAAAAATCTCAAATCTCTCCAAAACATATTTGGGGTTAATCTACAGAAGAAATAAGACTTTTCTTCCATCACGGTATAGTCGAATATGCTCCGGAATGTATAATATTGAATAGGGGCCTATACAAAATTAATGTTGTTGAGTCTTCAGTTCTCTTGAGTGCGCTTCGCGCTGATTTGCCAACGAATCACGCTTCACTTCAGGCTTAAAGGGGTACTGTTCACTATGAAAATTTTTCTGTTAATTTCAGACTAGACTAATTTGGCCAAAAAATCACAATAATGGTAGTCTCGCATTCTACAGACGTCTAGTTCGTCGACAAGGAGACTTCAAAGAGCGAAAATGAGCCATTTTTGAGCGAAATTCGAGACCATTTTTCTCGGTTTCCACACATCCGAGTTCAAATTTTATATTATTCATACGATGATCTTATGTGTAACTTCAATCCCGCCGTGCCATTTTCGATACAAATGAAAATTAAAGGGGTAGCGGTCGTAATGTTTCTAAGGCACTTTTAGGCCTATAAACATTGCGATCGCTACCCCCTTAGCCATTTACATTTGTATCGAAAACGGCTCGGCCGGATTAAAGTCCCACATAAGTTCATCGTATAAATAGAATAAAATTGGAAGTCAGATGTGTGGTTACAAACAAAAATGGTCTCTATTTTCGCCCAAAAATGGATCAATTACGGTCTTTGAAGTGTCCTTGTTGCCGAACTAGACGTCTGTGGAATGCGAGACTACCACCATTGTGATTTTTTTGGCCGAATTATTCTAGTCTGAAATTAATTAAGGGGGTACTCAACGTTTTTTAAATTCAGGTCAGGGACATAATAACTGCACCAAATAGCCTCAGGAAGGCCATAAAATGCATTTCTGCTCTTATCATAAAAAAAAATTTCGAGATTTATTCTAAGTATTTTTTTGAGAATAAACAAATAAACCTCAATTTTAATAAAAAATTTCAAAAATAACTAAAAGTGAGTAGCACCTTTTTACTTCAGTTTCGCAGTAGCTTCAATTTGAGGGTACTTTCGGTACAATCGGTTTATGAATAATTCAAGGAACTCCAAAAATTGACTTCCGGTTGAACCAAAATGCAATTTCTATTAATAGGAGCTATGATAAAAAAAAAATTTACACTAGAAATTGAGAAGACAGTGTCTACGAATATATCAAATAGAAAAAAAAATCGACCGAATCGTTTTTGAGAAAATTTCGTTTTAGTTTGAAATTTTCACGTTAACTTGATTCTAGAATAAAGGGATCAAAATTTCAACCTGACGTAAGCAAATTTTTTCTTCAGTAGACCATGAGCTTTCATTTGATGCTACTTTCAACTCGATACGATGAATTTTGTTTTTATAGAAATCATGAAAATTGACTTCCGGCTGAACTAATCTGCAATTTTCTATAAATAGGAGAGATGTTCAAAAAAAATTTTCCACTAAAAATTGAGAAGACATGTTTCTCCGAATAATACCTAATTTAAAAAAAAAACGACCGAATCGTTTTTGAGAAAATTGAGCTACAAATTCTAAAATATCATAAAATTACGGTTTTTCATAATTCTAGAACAAGTCCGATCGAAATTTTTGCAAAATATTTTCGATAACTGTCGACGTAGTAGAAACCGTTTTTCTTACAAACTTTCATCAATTTCCATTGAGCCGTTTCCGAGATAAAAGACATTGAAGTCAAAATCAGTGTTNAAAAAGCGACACCCACCCCCTTAAGGTCAAATTTTCGAGATTTTACAAGGGGTGCAAAAGCCAGTTTTAGCGACCCCGTATGAGGAGCTAGAGCGCTATTTTTTTCAAGTGAAAATTAAGCGTTTTTAAGAAAACTATTTTTTTTGGATTAGGGTCTGCGACCATGTGGTCGACCTTAAATAAGCGGTCAAAGTATAAGTTCATCGTAAAGACTTGAAAGTACCCTCAAAAGAACCGGAAGGGTCGACTTTCTTATGATCGTATTAGCAACAATGGGTCAATGACGTACTGAAAGGTCGCTAGAGCGCAAAAACTGGTCCAATTTTTGAGATTTTACAGGGGGTGCTGAAGTAAGCTTCTTGTATCCGACCATCCAGCACATAAGAAATTTATTGCAAGCAAAAAACAGTTTATTACTATCGAATAACTAATTCTAGAATATCGGATTTGCTTGCAAAAATAATTTCTTTATTTACAATTGAAGACATAGGATAGTCTCAAATTACAAAGAATAATAATCACAGGAAAAAGTTACACTAAATGAAAGTATTTCAATATTATAATTGTTAAGATTTTTGCTCTTTTTCGATATTTCAATTTTTAGCTTAATCAATGTAATAATAGCGCGCAATAAAACTGCATAAAAAAGTGGTTGCGAGAAATCTGACAGAAATATTTATAATTCTTATCGTTGAATATTTAGCTTAGAAATTCACGAAGATTATCTGAAAAAGAGAAAAAAAATCGCATGCAGCGTTCGTGAAAAATAGTCCGTTTTCTAAAGAATTTTACATTTTGCCTATATTTAACTATAGCAAGCAATTTTTAAAAATAATTTTTGGCGAATTAACATGAATTTATAATATATTTTTTGATGAGATTGTAGAGAATTTTTTTCTGATCAATAATATCGGCATTATGTGATTTTTGGATACATAAATATTACGAGATAGCTCAATGGAGAGTAAAAGCAGCAATTAGGTTTTATGCATTTAAAGGTTGATGAGATAATATTTTCTAAAAATAAATAAATTTTTGACTTTTCAAGGTTACGGACTACAATATACAATTGGAAAAATAAACGTTCACTCAATTCTCACAAAAGATATTTGAGTTTTAAAAAGGGCTTATTTTCCCCCAGCACATTGCTGGAAGCACCTACAATCCCCTTAAGAAGGTAACCGGCGGAGGTCTATATCTCGAGATCTACACATGCTACGAAGCTAATTCTTGCGGCATTCGGAATTTTGTTGTCAATTTCATTCCAGAAAATTAAAAATAAATAAAATTTCGGACAAAAAATTTTCAAAAAATTTGGATTTTTTCTAAGTATTTATTTTGAGGAGACCATATCAGAATTATAAATTTTCTTCGGCGTCGGTTCTCTTGTTATGTAAGCTATAAGTAAAAATAAGTAGATGAACATTTTTTGAAAAAAAAATTTAAAAATTGATCAAAAATTGGGAAATCTGGCGAATCAGACGCAACCGAAACTTTGAACGTCTCGCATAAGCAAACCAAAGAAGATATTGTAAAACGAATTCCACTTTAACCTGGAGCACACAATTTGTGAAAAGTGCTTTGAATGTGTATAAATAAAACTGACATCAGTGCTTCAATTAAAATTTAATAAGTACTCAATACACCCAAAACAGTCAATTTTACATGTAATTTTTGTCGATTTTGAGCAAATAGACCGAAAATTATATTTCTAATTCCACTTTACTACCTAAAAAACCATTAATAGTGGGCGTAATAAAAATTAAAAATTTTTGACATCTCATGACTAAATAAAATGATACGAATTTAGTCAAAAACCGGGTTTTTTAACCAGAAAAAAAATCCTGGGTCTTTAAATGACTAAAAAAAATTCTCTACAAGATCGCTTAAAAACATCGATACCCATTTTTTACTTTTAAAATTCCTTATTTCAAATCGTCTTCAAAGTTATGAATCAACTTGGAGAATAATTGACCTTTGTGTGTTTTTCAATGAAAATTATCACTGTTTTACAGTCTTTTTTTTGCTGAAATTTCCAAATCATCACAAGAAGCCTTCGAGCGTAATTTTCAAAAAACTTTAAAGTTTTTTTATCAAAGCATAACCGAAAACCACGTGACCGTATAATCAAAAAATAAGGTTTGAGGGGTAACTTGTAAAACTTTTGAAACTGTTTTCCCATTACAGTCTCTGACCCCTTCAAATGCGTCCCTTTAAAAGGCACATAATCCCCTCTGACTTCTTAAGGGAGTGGGTGTCGCTGATTTGAGCCTCTTCCAAGGTCATTTCCGCCAACTAGCAAAGGTAATATATCCAAAAACATTTGTAACTAACAAAACCAACCTTCGCGGTAATATTGAACATTAACAGTAATCTGATACATCCCATCTACGCCGACACCTACGCTTTTAAAAAGACACGCAGTTCGTACCTACTCCTTCAATTTTCATCATTTTTAATATTTTTTTGTGTGAGGCTCCGGAAAAGCCTTACAATAATGCAAAATCGCTTTTGTCTAACATTTTGCTTTCAGCGGACAAAAACGCAAAAACACCAAGAATTAAATTTTGAAATGGTCAGTTTGGAGGCTCAGGCAAAAGCTATCTCCTCCACCAGTTGAGAGATACAGTTTCGACTTATGCTGCATCTGAAAGCACAAGACTTGTTTGAAATTGAACTAGAAAGTTTTTTTTGAAATTTTGCTTCGGCGTCTCTTGGGGGCCATGTCAACTTTTCATTTTAGCCAAATTTGTTTAAATGGTCAGTTTGGGGGCTCAGGCAAAAGCTATCTCCTCCGCCATTTGAGAGATACAGTTTCGACTCATAACTGCATCTGAAAGCACAAGACTTGTTTGACAATGAACTAGAGAGTTTTTTTTTGAAATTTTGATTCGGCGTCTCTTGGGGCATGTCAATTTTCATTTTGAGCCTAAATTTTTGATAAACCAGAAAAAATGCTTCAAAATAATTTTTTCCGTAAATACAAAACAGTTATAGGTTTTGGTGCAATTTTTAACTCGATAGCGTCAAAGAAAACAAATAGCACTTTCAATTTAATCATAAATAAATCATTAATTTTTGTTTTTGTTTTTTGGCCGCCGAAAGCAAAATTTTAAACAAAAGCAATTTTGCATTATTTGTTAGGCTTCACTTGAGCCCCACACAAAAAAATTGAAAATTCGGCCGATTGGGGACTCATTTCACAAAATTGAATACAAAATATGACATCATCCTTTATCGCCGATAAATTTATCGGCCTGCGGCCGATTTTGGGCTTATTTTTCAAGAAAATTTAATAAAAAATCCCCCTTTATCGGCCTTCGGCTGATTTGGGGCTCAATATTTCAACAAAATATAAAAATCCTTTTTTATCGGCCTTCGCCGATTGGGGACTCATTTTTCAACAAAATCAAATACAAAATTTAAAATCCTTTTTATCGGCCTTCGGCCGATTTAGGCCTCATTTCCAACAAAATAAATACAAAATATAAAATCCTTTTTTATCGGCCTTCCGCCAATTGGGGACTCATTTTTCAACAAATAAAATACAAAATATAAATTCTTCTTTATCGGCTTCGGCCGATTTGGGGCTCATTTTCAACAACATTAAATGAAAATTTTCTTTATCGGCCGATTGGGGCTCACTTTTCAAGAAAATTGAATAAAAAATTCCCTTTATCGGTCAGTTATTTGCGTTCTAGGATTGTTCATTCGCGGATCAAAAAAGCTTGTCTAAAATATTGACATACTACCATACGTGATCTGTACCTATTGGTGTAATGGTCAAAAATATTGTGATGCTCTTTGTGCAAGATTAAGGAAAGATCAACGAATAAGCATTTTGTTTTTTTTTCACGATCTCTTAGTTTTCAGTATATTTCCCCTAGAAAATATAAAACTGAGTCACATACCATTAATTGACAATTTTTGTAATTTTACCTACCTTGACAACCATTTTCTTGGTTTGTAACGCAATTAAAAAATATGTTTTATAGTATAATTTAATCATTGCGGTTTTTTTCGGAATAAAAATGACTATTGACTATTTTTTGACAACTTCCGGAAATTTTTATTTAATGGTGGTTTTCATTTATTTCTCATATTGACAGGTTCCTCAAATTCTTGATAAAAAGTTTTGTTTAGCTAAAATGACAATTTCCGATTTGAAAAAATAAAAATATGTTTCTAGCTATTAATCATGCAGTTTCATTTTCGGGGTCAAAATGACTTTTGAAATTTTATTTTTCAACCAATCAGCGATCGGCTAAATTTTCTGAAAAAATAAATAAAAATCAACTTCAGGAAAATTTCCTATCTAATGATGCTTCATTTATTTCTCATATTGACATGTTCCCATATTCTTCATAAAAAGTTTTGTTTATGCTAAATTGACAATTTTCGTCATTTTGATTACCCTTAAGGGGTAGCAGCGATGTGGCAGATTGGTACATTTTTCGGAGTGATTTTTGAAATAAAAATAAATGTGAGAATTTTTTATTTATTTTTATCTTCAATAAAATGTTCATTCTGCAAACATTTATTTTTTAATTTCTCAACATACTTAAGTATCTGTAAAATATCAAACCACTTTTCATTACAACTCCATTTCACACTTGACCCGATGTGGTGATTTTTTAAAGGCGATATTTATAACTTCCAGACATCGGGTGTAATGCACTAATTAGTGGGAGAATCATTATGCACATGAAAAAATTTCTTTAATATGAAAGTTTTTTTCCATGAAAATAGAGAAAACAGCTTTTAGGAAAAATTGACCTTCAATTGAAGTTTAATATGAAAAATGTCCTGATTTTAAAAAGTAAAGTAGCCTATTACACCCGCAATTTTATATAGATTTTTGAAAAAAAAATAATTTTTCATAAATTGCATGCCAAATGGCACAAACCGGTGTCACAAGCATGTTGTAAATTTTATCAGTACTTCAGAAACGAATTCGATTGACCTTCCATCGGTTGAAATACGAAATCAAATAGATACCAGACAATAACACAACAGATTCGCATGATTTTTCGAGGAGAATTTACAAAAGCATTAATAAAAAATTTTGGACTTATTTGCTAAAATTTTCATAATATTTCTAAAAAAAGTCGACAAAAATGACAAATGAACATGTTATGATTTTTTAAACAACATTCAGAAAATATGTAAACATGCATGAAAAAAGTTGAAGTGGCTATTTTTTTTTTTATTCACAGATTTTAGAAAAAAAGAAAAAAATTTTGGGTAAAAAATGCGTGAAATTTTTATAATATTTGAATTTTTTGAAAATTTTACGAATTCAAAATAAAAGTTCGAACTCAAATCTTTCCTAAAAGATAAAAATGATTTTAATGAGCTGATACACATTTATTCTGGTTCAGCTAACGATAACAAGCACAAAAAAATAAACCAACTAATATTTTCGTAAGTTAAATTGACGCTAGTCTCCACATCGCTGCTACCCCTTAAGGGAGTGGGTGTCGCTGATTTGGGCCTCTTCCAAGGTCATTTCCCGCCAAACTAGCAAAGGTGATATTCCAAAACATTGTAACTAACAGAACCAACCTCCGCGGTAATTTTAAATTTAACAGTAATCTGATACAATCCAACCTACGCCGACACCTACGCTTTAAAAGCCTCCTAAAAAGACACGCAGTTAGTGCCTACTCCTTCAATTTTCATCATTTTTATTATTTTTTTGTGTCAGGCTCCGGAGAAGCCTTACAAATAATAGCAAAGCGCTTTTGTTTTAAAATTTTGCTTTCAGCGGGCAAAAAAGCCAAAAAACGAAAACAAAATTATTGATTTATTTATGATTTAAATGAAGTGCGCTAATTTTTTTTCTTTTGACGGTACCGAGTTAAAAATAGCACCAAAATCCTTAAAAGTGTTTGTATTTACGGAAAAATTATTTTTGAAGCATTTTTCTTGGTTTTTAATTTTGTCAAAAATTTAGGCTCAAATGAAAAGTTGAAGTGGCCTTCAAGAGACGCCAAAAAATTTCAAAAAAATCTCTAATAGATTGTCAACCAGGCTCTGTGCTTTCAAATGCAGTTGAGCGAAAGTGTATCTTCTAAACTGGTGGAGGAGATAGCTTTTGCCTGAGCCTCCCAAACTGACCATTTCAAAATTTTAATTTTTGGTTTTTTCGCGTTTTGTCCGCTGAAAGTAAAATTTTAAAACAAAGCGCTTTTTGCATTATTTGTAAGGCTTCTCGGAGCCTGACACAAAAACTAATAAAAAATGATGAAAATTGAAGGAGTAGGCACTAACTGCGTGTCTTTTTAGGAGGATTTCAAAAGCGTAGGTGTCGGCGTAGGTGGATTGTATCAGATTATTTAAGTTTAAAATTACCGCGAAGTTGGTACTGTAGTTAACAAATTTTTGGAATATCACTTTGCTAGTTTGGCGGGAAATGACCTTGGAAGAGGCCCAAATCAGCGACACCCACTCCCTTAACAACCATGTTCCGATTTGTAAAAATTAAAAAATATGTTTCTTAGTCTAATTTATTATGCGGTTTTCCTTTCCGGGTCAAAAATGACTTTTGAGCATTTTTATTTTCAACCAATCAGCCATCGCCAAAATTTGAAAAAAATTTCGAAAAATTTATTTTAATGAATATTCAACAAATTTTCTATCTATGATACTTTCATTAATTCTTATAATGAGCTGTCCTGTAAATGATAAATACCGTGCTGCTGTTAACACACCAAATATAGTTGCTTATACCGTTTCCACAAAGTCGATGCTCGCATCTTTTGAAGTACCATAAATCATTGATTTCAAATAATTCGAGTTTTTGGGCACCTACATTTCCGGTGCTACAGCACGTGATAAATGTGCTACACTAAATTTAAATTTTAATCTGGAGCGAATTTACGTTCTACCAAAAAACTAAGTCAGCATTTGAAAAAGATGTACATTTAGTTTTTTTGAAAAAAAACTTGACCGCGCCAAAACAGCGCACCAAGTGTGGCGCTGGCCATTTTGAAATCGGAGACATCATTTTTTTTCGAGCAGATTAGAATTTGAACAATCCACCATTAAATTAAACAGTTCTAAGATAATCGTCTGAATTTTCAGATGAGAGGTAATTGTAAAGTGAAGGTCTATTAGTAAAAATTTGAAGTCAAAAGTCTATTTATCGCTTTCTTCGTCTCTGGGTAAGGTGAATATGTTGTTAGTTTAAAATATTCGCTTCTCACACGGCAATGAAATTCCTATAATTTGGCATTATTGAATGCAAGATAAAACTAAAAAAAAGCTGAAAAAAGTGCTCAGTAGAAAACGCTTGTATCAGGGTACCGTACCTGGCATTATAAAATATAATCTGGATTTAGAAGTAATACTGCGGCGTAGTTATACTAGACTTGAAATTTCCCTTTGACCTCCGACGTAATCTTCAGTTGGCAATTTTGAAACCGAAAATATTTTAGATTAAAAAATTCACATGAAAATGTACGCTTTCATGAATTATTTTTAAAATATATTTATAAAAGTTGAATTCTGATTAGTTGAATTAAACAGAAATTAAGAAATTATATCGTCTTTTTCATTCGGTTGATACATAAATGTGTCATTCAACAGTACATTATTATTAAGTTTTGGCCTTTTTTAAAACGCTGTGAAATGCTGAATTTTAGATAAATTGCTCTCTAATGAAATCTATTTTGTCAAAGTAAATATTCACCATTCATTTGAAAAAAAGTTTTATTACGTTTAAAATAAAAGTATGCTCTTC